>CP135575.1:1308943-1658135 GCA_032401905.1 Swietenia macrophylla | reverse complement strand
TTTGTTACATTGGATTCTGTATTGTATTTTTTCAAATTTTTACTATTTTTTAAATATTATTTATTATTTTATTTATATATTATAATAATTATTTTATTTAATTTTAAATTTTATAATTAAATTTTTTTTAAAAATAAAATGATATACCGTAATTAATTCTTTAAAAATAATTAAAATGTGAAATAATACAAGACAGAATCCAATGTAACAAAGTGACAACTGGACACGTGGGCATAGCCCTTTATGCCGCGCAGCTCTCTAAACTCCTGCCTTCTATAGGTAAACTGGATTCCTAAAGAGATCGGGCATAAACTCTTCGGACACAGATATCAGCTCAAGTTTTCCGGTTCACATACCGCTTCGTCTCGGACTCAATCTTGTTCTGGGTTTGTTTTTCTCTTCCCTGTTGTTATTCCATTTCAATATATTTTGCACAAATCAAGATCCATGGAAGCTACAAAAGAAGGAACGGGAGGATTACTTGACAAGATCCTTCCACCGCGCATCGAAGACGCCGGCCTCGAAGACTGCGCTTTGCCACCGGACTCAATCAAAGAAGCCTTCTTCAAAGCGGCCTCAGCTGTGAAGTCACGCGCAACTTCATTCTTCCACGAAGATGACGAACCCGACGAGCCAGGACAGTGCCTGGACGACCCGTGGCCGAGGGCTAAGGATGCAACCGACACGGTGGTGGGAGTGGGCCCGTTTCCGGATGCGCCGGGGCCGTGTGAGGCCGTGAAGGGTGGTGGGGTCGTGGAGGAGGGTGCGGATAAGGTAGTGGTGGTGGGCGGTGGCGGTGGTGACACGGAGGGTGATAGGCTGGTGGTTCCTGGCGGTGAAATGGCGGAGGGGGGCGGTGGCTGTGTGGAAGGAGAGCGAGGGAACTATGGTGGCAAAGAAGAGGAGAAGAAAGTTGGAGAAAGTGAGAAGCCACGTTTGGTTGAAGGGTTTGCTTGAGATTTATATTTAGGTTTTAGTTAATTTTATCTCTTTTCTAATTATAAAACTAAAATAAATAAAGTCCTTATCTTTCGCTGTTTAATCTGTTGTTTGTAAGTGTTGTTGTTGTTGTTTGCATGATGATTCTGAAATCTTGCTAGCTTTTAATGGAGCCGATTGGGAGAGACTGTTGATGTGTTATCTGTAGGCTTTGAAGTGCTATTGAAATATATGATTAATGCCATTTTCTAGTGAATGTATTGAAAATATCTTGCTATGTTTCCATAATTGGTTAATGTCTGTGCTGAAGGTTTTTAAAGCACAGTGTGTTTTTCTATGTCGTGGTTTCTAATTCCCGTATTTTTGTTTATAGATGACGAGGTATTATCTCATCGAAAGAACTTCTTTTGAGTTTCTAAAATTAGTTTCATAACGTGATGATATTTGACTGGTAGTAGGATCAGATAGCTTAAGTTGATGCACTGAAATGGTGATTGAAGAAATTTTGTTCCAATGAGGTAAGTTCTGGAGGCATGTGGCATGCACTATTTGGTAACAGTGTTTTGTGCCTTGATTGGAAACTGATGTAGGACTCTGAAGCATTAGGAAAATTGTTTTTCTGATGCAGCAACGTCATTTTTGCTCACTACATTAAAATTATATTGTTGCAGTCAAGTAAAGCTTGGGTGTGGCAAAGTTTTAAGGATCGTGGATATGTTTGTGGCTTCAAGAGCTTTAAGCAAAGACCAGTGCTTAGAATAAGATATTTCCTGTAACTTGCATTTTGAGTGATGATACAATAAAGAATTCTGTTGGCTGTTTGCTGATAAAGGAGGTGGTGTTGATTATATGATTAGATATATTCTAACTTGATTCCTATGTTATCTGTAACTACAGAGTACAAGTCAGTAGCTCTTCCATCTGGTTTGTGTTTTGCTAGCACTGTGCCTAACTTGTCATTTTCATATCTGAGATCACTCTGCAGTAAGTAGTACATTCTCTGTTTACCGTGCATTCTGAGGTTCTGAACTTCCTTCTATGCCAGTTTGGTTTCCTAAAGTGTTTCTTTGCAGATACATGCAATTCCTTGTGTCCTTTCTGCCTTAGTGTTGTGGCACTCCTGCCATACTGAGATAGGTACTCTCTGTTCTTGACTGATAATTTGATAGCTAGCGGAAGTTACATATGGTGTCTTCTGAGCTTGTACCTTCCTTTGTTCTCAGAACCTATTGTTCTTGAGAGCATAATTTCAGCATATTTTGTCCTGAGAGCCTGTTTTGCAGGCTCAAGACTTGCTTTTACCGCTCCAAAATAGGGATGGGTAGCTATTAGAATACCAGTAAAAGCCAATTGAGTGAGCCAAAGGGAGCATATAATAGTCACATTTGAAAATAAACATCAATTAATTCCTAATTTTTGATTCAGGTTCTAACCTAATTAATCAAATTGAACTGAAGCAAATTGGTTCAGCCGGTTTAATTCAGTACAATTCTGTTCCTCGGTCCAGTTTTGTAAATTTATTAAAAAAACCAAACAATTTGGTTTAATTATGGATGTATGTTATATTTCATGAAATGTTGATTGAGGGAGTGCTTTGCTAAGTGTTAAGCTAATTTTAACCTAAATTAGACCCCTTTTCATATGTGATTTATATGAGTACTTTGTGAGAATGTGAAAATATTACTTAGAGTGGTGTACAAAGAAATTGCTGTGATTCATTCATGGGCATCTTGTGCAAACTGTTGTTTTAGACGGTTGATAAGAAGGTTCATTCCCAACACAAAATGGTGTTGGGCGCAATCCTCAAACATGTTAAAAATTAAGGTGATGTTTTTTGTATGACTGGTATTTTCAGCGTCAACGGGGATGGCAAAGCTCGAATCTATGCTGAAAATGGGGAATGTATTGGATTTATCTAACACGAAGAGGATAGCAGTGCCTCGACTTTATGCACCAAATGTTCGTTCGACCTCTTCATTGCAGGAAAAATGATAATGTAATTTTCAGAAAGGTTGTCACCAGAGTGTCTGGTTTAGATACAAGAGATAGATAGCATTTGAAGTCATGATAGAGGTTGCTATAAAGCTATTTTGCATGCCAAAAAAAAAAGAAAAGAAAAGAACAAAAAGACTTTTCAATAAGGGCAGAGGTCTTTTCCATCTTGTAATGCATATAGGGCGATATCCCGGCACTATTGTATTCAAGTTGAAGGGGTTGATACAAGAATGCCATAGAGAAAACGGAAAACATACTGATAATGAGCACAGCTTTTGTACCAACATTTACGGGAAGGGTAGAAGGTATATCTGGCCATGACACTATTCACTGTAATTTGTCAGATATGGAGTACTGCTTCCTAATGGTGTGCTTTGCTTACTATCTTGTCACTTCTGCAATTGCAAACATGGCATCCTATGCGGAACTAGACAAGTTAGAGACGGATGTTGATTTAGAGCAAGATCAGGTGTTAGCAACATCCGAAATGGAATTAGAAATTGTTAATGGCACTAAAGCATGTTGCATTATTGCAGAAAACAAAAAGCATGTTGCATTATTGCAGAAAACAACTGGGGTATTTGTGCAGAGAAAGGAAAACCCAGTGCTGAGTTTGTCCGAACTGCATAGTTTCGTGTACTAACTGGAGAGACCAACACCATAATCTTCTTTTGCATAAAAATGTTGCATATGGGTTCTTGGAATAGCATCCTTAGACAAATATTTGGTGTATGCTTGGCATGTTTGCGTATCTTCAAAGTAGTTTTGAGCTTCATTTATCCTGAGATCAGTTCGGTAAAGATCTGTGTAGTTTTCCATTTCTAGTTAATCTGAATTTAGGTTGGTTTTTGGCTTGCAGTGGCAGGAAAAGATTTTGGGCAGTCTAAATCGAAACTGGTGGGGATTAATTGCATGAGCATTGTTGGTTTTTACAAGCATGACTCATGGGTACATGTTCCAAAATTGTTTTGATTTTACTAATTCAACCACGTTTTGTCTGTGAATGGAAAGGACACTTTAGATATCTTCACTAGACACCTTGTTTGTAGTACTATATTTTAGAAAGAGATATGTCAATTATAAGATAGTCTGAGACAGGACTACCTTTGCTGCCAACCAATTAAATTATGTCACTTAAATATTTTGATTTCAAAGAGTAAATACACCTTAATAGTAAGATTTTATTACGTAGATGTATTGACGATGTAGTGAGATCAATACTTTTTTAGTGTGAATACGATCAACGTGACAAAACTTTTTGTTTACAAGAATTTATTCTAAGAAGTAAATACATTTAAATAGTAAGATAGTAAGATTTTATTAGATGAATGTATTGATGATGTAATAAGGTCAATATTATGTAAGACTTTTTTTGTGTATTACTGATGTGATAAAATTTGGTGAACTATCTTTTTATTTACGGATTGATTTTAAAGATTAAATACATTTTAATAGTAAGAGTATATACAAGATATCTTATTTGTTATACTATACCTTAGAAAGAGATATATTAATTATGAGAATGTCTTAGATGGGATTGCTTTTACGACCATCCAATTGCTTATCTTAAATTTTTTAATTTCAAAAAGTAAATATACCTAAATAGTAAAAATGTGGTGAAATTTTATTAAACAGAGAAGAAAAAATATGGTGAGTTCAACACTATGTATGACTTTTTTAGCGCGAGTGTTATTAATATAATAAGATCTCAAAAACTACCTTTTTTGTCTGCGATGATTGGCTAATTTTAACGAGTAAATACACTTAAATAGTAAGATTTTATTAGATGAACGTATTAATAATGTAGTGAGACTAATATTATGCAAGATTTTTTTAGCGTGAGTATCATCAACGTAATAAAATCTCGAGAAATATCTTTTTGTCTACGACAATTGATTTTAAAGAGTAAATACATTTAAATAGTAAGATTTTATTAGATGGATGGACTGATGATGAAGTGTGACCAACACCATGTAAGACTTTTTTCAGTGCACTGTATTACCAATATGATGCAGTGAGGCCAACCCTACGCAAGACTTCTTCAGTGTGGTCCAAAATTGTTATGTTATTACTAGAACATTTCAATTACTTTATATTTCTCGTTCTATACGTTAGAAAGACACACGTCAGTTACTAAGAAAGTCTTTTACAGGACTGTCTTTATGACCGTCTAATTAAATCATGAGGCTGATTTTAAATTTTTTGTACGATGATTGATTGATTTCAAGATAGCATATACGAAGTAGCAAGATTAAATTAGATGGGCGTACGTATTACCTAGTGAGAACAATACTATGTAAGACTTTTTCGGTGTTAGCATTATCAACTTGATAAGTTCTCATGATGTATAATACATATATTATACGTCAAATATAGGCCAACCCGAGCTCGACCCACTCAATAATCATTTCAAAATGTAAAATTTTTAATCTTATACGAATATTAAACGGTTAAATATATTATAACTGTATTATCTTTTTAACTTCTTTTTAATCTATTGTAATATATTTTTTATAATATTTACGATATTACATTAATAAATTTTATTCTAAATATAATTAAATATATTTTAAAAATGACATATAATTAATTTTTTTTAAAAATATAAAATAAATTTATTAAATTATAAATAAATTAATATTTTATAATTATTTTAACCGTGTCATAAATGAATTGACATATCAAAAATTTTAAATCCATACTTAAACGCAATTATTGATTATATTGTATCATATTATTATTTAATTATGTTATATTACGTCAATATGAACTCTTAAATTTGTGTTGGTAGGTCGCGACAAAATTGCGGATCCTAGATTTGAGATCAAGTTTTGTGATTTGGTCAGCAAAGAGGTCTTGCTGATGAAAAATGATATGATCTTGTGTCACAAGATTCTTCAAAGTTCATATTAGTCGTACATAATATTCCCATATCGATCGCATAGAAGTTCAAATTATATATGTGAATTGATCTTGGCTCAAAACAGACGATATCTTTATACAATACATACACGAATCATCAACTGCTATGAATATGAACAGCATTATCTTCATAATGGAGAGATGGGGTGAACGTTTCCAAGTTGTTGCAGGATTACAACTGTGAAAACTACCTATCTTTGTAGCATTAATGCGACATTCACATACCAAGACAAACAACTGTTGGAAAAGTTTTCTGTTTCTGAGAACTGTTTTAGGCGTATCTGTACAAGAAATGGATTGCGAAATGGGTTCCTGCTCACGCTCAATAATGAGCTATCTACTTATCATCGATGAATATGAGAATTGGAAAGCAACTCTGTGATATTCCCGGGACCTGGAAGACAAATTTAGGTCTGTTTAGACTTGTTAATAATTTTTCAAGCTCCCCCATTTCCAGGCTGTTCAGTAATGTTGAAGGTTTCCAAGAATCCCAAGTTTGAAGCTTCAGAATACAGTGCATGAGCTGATAAATTTAATGCAAACTTTTAGGTGAGAAGACTGTATGGCAGACTCATCGTGCTTTTGGTAGAGAAAATCCCACAAAAATCCTGGAAATATACATATATTTTTGGGTATTATTCTGTAGATGGTATGATGATTAATTCAATGGCGTGTTTCAATTTCTAAAAGGATCTACGAACAGGGCATGAACTGTTTCCCACGTTGACAAAAAAACAAATGAATGTATGGGGCTTGCTACAGATTTAGTTAGTTGCTTTCAAGAGATTGCTTGTCTTTGTGTAAAATGCTGCAATAGATCACTAGGAACTGATTCTATTTCGGGATATATTAAGGTGTGAAGTTACACGAGGATTTGATGTCTTTTGCTTTGGGATAATTCCTTATTCTCCACCTAAATTAAGCCTAAAAGTGATTCTATTACCAGCTAAGAACATCATTTTGTTCTCGAATTCTTAGAAATCACTAAAGAATATAGTGATCTAAAATTCGAAACTTGAAATGAAAAATTTTGAACGATTGACTTAAAATTTAAAATAGACAAAATAAAAAATAAAAAATAAAAAATATAAAAGATAAAATAATTAATATAAAAATTAAAACACACGACAAAAAATTTGAAATACGAATGATTGACATAACAATGAAAAAAAATTGTATGTATCTAACATCTAACATATTATAATTTGACCTTTATTTTTATGAACTTTTGCCGCAGGAAAGAAATCAAGTCTAAAATAATTAGTGTATAACAAAGTTTACGTCTAAATAATTAGTTTTAGACCAAAAATACATTATTTCAAGCTTTTTAAGAAAATTATGGAGAAATAATTTCAAATAGTGAATACAAATTCATATATAAAATAACAATTTAATTTGATTTATTAACAATAAACCAACACGTAATAATTCACATTAAATTTCATAAACATTCATAATTTAAAGAAAATACACTACTCTTCAATTTTAAGACCAAAGTCACTCAAAACATATAAACACCTACCTTAATAATGAAATCGACAGTATTTATATGTTATCGATTTTTCTTATTTTTCAAAATCACTACCTAAGGCCAATATAATATTAACAATTATTAACCTAAAATCTAACTATTTAGAAAATTATATTATTAAAAAGAAAATTCCAACAACATAACCTAAAATTAAATTATACATGTAAAATAATAAAAAAATTTAAAATATAATAACAATTGCACGCGTATATAATAATTCAAAATAAAATCTAAATTTAATCTTAACCAAGATTTATAATATTATTCTTCTAAACTATTTGATTGTTGTTTTTGTTTCCTCCAAATTCAAAATTTTGACTCTAATTGCCGAAATAAATAAAAAATAATTGGATATTTCAATTTAAAAGACAATCGATGCTTTCATGCTAAGTGTCTTGTTCAATTTATCTGGGATATTTGAAGCATTGTTCCACCAACACCTAACCCATTAGCAGATAAATTCTTATACCTCCACCTCTTGCCTGCTGTAGACTTAGATACAGTTACTTATGTAATGCTTTCTTGTGTGTAAAATGATGCAGTATATCACTAGTAGCTGATTCTATTTCTGGAAATATTAAGGTTTGAAATTGGAATGCACGTCTCACGAGGATTCCATATCTTTTGCTTTCAAATAATTCCTTATTCTCCACCATTAACAATACCATTTTACTCTTGATTTCTTGATGAAATTCTTGTATTCTATCCTTTCGATTATATCTAATTTTTAACTCACTGATTTAAAAAAACTTGAAACAATTCATATAAAATTTAAAACAGATAGCATGTAAAATCTAAAACATTAAAACGTAAGAGTTGAAACGATTAATACAAAACTTGAAATATCTTACATAAAAATTTTAAGACACGATTGATTAATGCCACAGTTGAAAAAATTGAATTGTTTGAGAGGATTCCATATCTTTTGCTTAAAAATAATTCCTTATTCTCCACCTAAAATTGATCTATCACTATTAAGAATATCATTTACCTCTTGAATTCTTGGAGTAGTTGTATAATATCCTTTCGAATAAACGTGATTTCGAAGTTAGTGAATAAAATTTTTATTCTAAAATATTTGTTCTCATCTCCTTTGCTATTGCTTCCTCCATTTCTATATAATTTATTTGTAGACAATTCATTTTCAAGTTTCGAATCTTCATAGTACTTCAAACAGAAGACTTCAGGGATTCGCATCACTGAGTTTTGATGTTTTTTGCTTTTTGAAAACAATTTCTTAGTTGATCAAGTAAAGTAAATCCCACTTCTATGAACGTGTGTGGACAAGAAAACAAAATACAATTTCTTATGCATTCCTTGTTGTCATGCATGAATTTAGCCTAATATCGGGAACCTTTTCTCTGCGTTGTTGTCATGCATGAATTTAGCCTAATATCGGGTTCCTTTTCTCTGCGTCTTTTTATCCATCGTTTTCTGTAACTAACATTTGAAACGTCCTTCATCTTCACAAGGAAGATGATGTTATTAAGAAATAAAAACAAAACTGGATTTTCTTTTACTTTTCGGATAAAAAAATGGCAAGAAAGTGGTATGAACCTCGGACTCAAGGTAGTAAAGCAGCAAATTGAAGAATTTATTGAGATTTCGGCGCGACTAATTTTAGGATATATTATTAGTGTATTTAATGTATGTAAAAGAAAGTTATGGAGACTGTTGATACCTCATTTTCGCCTTCTATGCAATGAACTTGATTGCTTTGCTAGTGCCCAGGTGATTCTTGAAAGAAAGAAAACGGATCAGAGGTGACGGTGTTTCGGCAATAACCATCTGATGTCTAAGTCGGTGAGAGATTATCTTAAATTGGAAATTGGAGTTTGATAAAATTGTGATTCAATAAGACTTTAATATATTCTTTGCTTAGAGTTCTACTAGACCTTACTTTCCTTTACGACCCTTGGACATGGATCTTCTTTGTCCTCCGTCTGGTGAACCTTTCTATTCTTACAACTCGAGAACAATATGATTCTTTGGTTCGGTGAACCTTTGTATCCTTGCGTCCCGAGGACGACATAAATGATCCAAATTCGCCTTCTGCCCGAGGATAAGTGATCTGACCCATCCCGCACTCATTCTAAGGACAGTCTTTTAATGAGGAGGAAACTACTATGGTGTATTCTGTGACCCAACAGAGACAATGACAGAAAGACAGTGTAATAGGAAAATTCTTCCAAACGTGATTAATGCATACACAAACAATTATCAATAAAAGATCAGTCTACAGAACAGGACTGTAATTTTTTGTCAATTTTTTGTTATCTGTTTTGACTCTGATACTATGTTAACTTATTGCCAGATACAAAAGCTTAGACTATTAGGTAAGAGTTTAATAGTAGTATTTAAAGACAAGTATTAACGATCAAACACAACGACTGTGTTATAGTTTACTTGTGAAAAAAGAGTTTTTAGTTATTGTTTCAAGTGCCTTTTTTTGGCCGAAAGTAAGAAAGATTCTTCCAAACTTGATACACACACAAGCAAATTTACGAGTTTTTATTTATTTATTTTTTCGGAAGAACAATTTTTCTGGTAAGAGTCAACCATCTTTTGCTTATAAATGTTGCAGTATCCAGCATGCAATTGCCGGCTCTCTTTTGGGTAACTGCAGCTTAGTTTCATCTCAAAAAGAGGAAAAAAAAAAAAAAGAGAGATTTCTTGGTGTATTAAAAACACCAAAATCCTGTAAAGCTGTGTAAACAAGAACTGGATTCAGGATCCTGTTCAGGTTTTAGGTATTCATACTGTTTTTCTCCTTGTTTTGATTCTTCTGGTCGGGTTCGTATTTGAGAAAGTTTGATACTTGGAGAGAATGTCTGGGGTTGGATCAGAATGGTGTCGGTGGAGATTTCTAGCAGCAATTTTCATTGGTTTACTTGTAGCTTCAATATGTGTTTCAGCACAAGAAGCCAGAAGTGAAATAAAATATGACAAGGTCGAGCTCAATAATGTGGTGAAAGTATCGAAAACGCCGGAGACTCGATCAGGTTACAGACATGTTTGGCCGGTAGCTTCAGTTTCCTTTTCTGTGTCTGTATTCAATATATTGATGAACTGCACATTTGTAGTATTTATATCTTATATTTGGTTAAATTTGGCTGATAGGACATAAAATTTGGCTGGAGAATTGTGGTGGGTACTGTAATTGGATTCTTTGGAGCAGCATGTGGAAGTATAGCAGGTGTTGGTGGAGGTGGCATATTTGTTCCTATGCTTNAGAGCATCTATAATCATCTTCACTCTGTCTTTCATAATCTTTGTGAGTGTATTCTCACTAGGTATGCTGCCATCCCTACAAATTTACCGCAATTTTTCAGTCAGAAACAATAACATTGAAACTGAAGAAGGGCTTTTTTTTTTTTTTCTTCATTGCTAACAGGTGGGGTAGGGTTAGCAAGAATGATAAGAAGGATTGAACACAAGATGTACATGGGGTTTGACAGCCTTTGCTCATAGACAACAAAGTTATCACATCATTATGATCTATTTAAATTAAATAAAAAAATCAGGTCAGCTATCGCTGGCGTATGTTCCTTTGTGTTAATTAGTTTTTGGAGACTAAATTTTAAGACTTTTTAACATTTATTATCTTTATTTACTGTATGTTTTACTTAAAACAAAGTTCACTTAATTCATAATATATTGCATCATCCACAACTATTAGTTTTCAAATAAACTGTAAGATCCTGAAATATTGACCGAAGTTGGCAAATTTTTGAGGATTAAAATATTGAAATCGAAAACCTACTGGTGTCAAAGTCTACAGGCGCGCGCGCATACACCAGTGATTCATATTATCTCAAACGATTTGTGAGGACACAAAAATTCCATCCCCAGTTTGAAGGAGGATGACAAGAATGAAATCAAGATGTTGAAAAAGTACCAGGGTGAGATTGGATTAGAATGGCGTCGAAATTGGAGATTACAAGCAACAGTTTCAATACGTTTACTTTCTGTAGCTTCATTTTCTGTTTCAGCACAGCTGAATTTACGACAAACTACAAGTGATGATGAAAACGATGATGTTGAGTCTGATAATATAATCAAAGTATCAACCCATAAAGTCGATCAAACTTTCGAAATGACTATGATCTCATCTTATAGTAGATCATGTGCATTCATTATATGTAAGTATGCATGTATTTTATGTATATAAAAAACTAGTATATTTACTAGTATTTAAAACTCATTATAATTTATTATAATTCTCGTATAATTAAAGATTTAAATGTATAGTGATTAGATTTAGCTGAACTTTTATTATTTTATAGTTTCTTAGGATTTAAGGCTTCCAATGTTCTTAAGTTTCATAACTTATTCAAAAGGTTTTTGTTTGTTAAAAAATGCTTATAAAGTTATAATTTTAATGAATTTGTATAATTTAAACATTGTAAATTAAGAAAAATCACACCTGAAAACTCTTTCAAATTTGGGAG
The DNA here is from genome assembly GCA_032401905.1 of Swietenia macrophylla. Classification (NCBI taxonomy): domain Eukaryota; kingdom Viridiplantae; phylum Streptophyta; class Magnoliopsida; order Sapindales; family Meliaceae; genus Swietenia; species Swietenia macrophylla. The sequence goes on along the minus strand of CP135575.1, from coordinate 1,646,297 downwards.
CGTGACATCATCAGAATGACAAAAGAATTGCACAAGAAACTGTTCACTGCTGTATTGGACAATAAACATGTTGCAGGTATAATATTGATCCCCTGCTTTGCCAATTTTGGATTTGCATGCAATCCAATATCTTAATTTGTTTTCTCGTGCATGCCTAAAACATGCCAGTGACCGGCGTAGTAACCGTATGCGAGGCTGTTGGGCTGCACAAAGGATGGCAAGAATAAGGTTGCATTTTTGGGTATGATTGCAGGAATAATCGGTGGACTGCTCCGCCTTGGCGGAGGATATATTGTAGGTCCTGTTATTGAGGAAAATTGTGGCGGCTGTTTAATGGTGAGTTGGCTGCGATCAAGTTTTTCTTTTCCCAAATTAACTTTTATGTTATTGATATTCAATATCTCCAAATCAACTTCAAGCAAATTGTGATCAAATCGATTCGGAATCAGGTAATGGAATAAAGCAGATGATGAATTCAAATTTGAACCCGAATGTTTGATGAATAATACGATTCTAATAGAAACCTGAAAGAATATCAGATGTATGAATACTTGCTGCACTGCCTGGAAAATTTCCATGATCAAATAGGTACTGAATATCTCCAACCTTATTACTAGAGAAGGTTAACCGGAAAGAACTTGGACTGCTTTTTGCTGTCTGGGTTGTAATCTTTACATTGCAGATTGCCACGCCAATTTACATGAATTTGTACACTTTCCTTTTCATGCATTCTATTCAGCTCAACTGATGCTCAATTCTAACTGTTCCTTTTCATAGAATAACAGAGCAAACGACTCAATACCTCGCCACCAGCGCTGCTCTTGTTGGGCAATACGTGGTGCGAACGATCGTCAGTGTATTGGGGAGAGCTTCTTTAGTCATCTCTATTTTGTCCTTCACCATCTTCATCAGCGCAATATCGTTAAGTATGTAATTCGATGTTTACTGCTTATTCTTTCATAGATTGAATTTCTCACAATAAGATTGTTGCCAATGCCTGCCTGAATAATAGAATTTCTTTTGTTTTTGGATCAATGAAGCCTTTTCCTTCTTCTCGAACAGGTGGAGTAGGCATAGCAAATATGATTGAAAAGATTGAGCAGGAGTACATGGGATTCGAGAACATTTGTTTGTACGAAACTTAGTCCTGGAAATTACCTTTCCAGTTTTTATCAATCCAAAATTTGTTGCTGTCTAATCCTCCCAGCGCTGCAAATATGATCCTAGCAGGTGCAGTCTCGTACTTTAGTCTGTCTCTACTTACACTTGATCCTAATGGTATACCGAAATAAACAATGAATACGAGTTTATTGCCAAACAGAGCATTTCAACATATTCAATACAGAAGCAATTTACCAGCATAATCAAATAACATTCTCATTTTCTTGGCCAAGTAAATATGCTTTAAGAAACATAATAAGGCAAGGTTACAAGAGAGACAAAATTCCTGTCTTTTGGAGTACAGGTATGTTCTTAAGAGTTATTGGACATACTGCTGGCAGTTGTCACAACTGACAGCTATTATAAAATACACAACTAATGCAAGATTACAATACTGGAAGCATTTGAAAATAGTTGTTCCAGTAACTAATAAACTGATTTCCATTGCTTCTTTCGTTTCTTCATTTCTTGGTTTGCCTTCTTTTTATTTGTTAAATATCAACTTTCTAAATCGCTATAAATTCTATAATTCATTTTTCAACACTTGATCTTTGGCTTTCAATTCTTTGTTGATAAATGCTGCCAAGTCCTTTGAGATGGATTTTGTTGAAAGTTTTATCTGCACAGAAAATGGAAGCCTGGCATCAGAAGGATAAAGACTAGATATAAAACGAAATAAATGAATACATATAAATTGTGAGACAATTACCGGATTTGCTTTATCATTGACTGGCTAAAACAGCAGTGTTGGGTACTCGTCAATCTGCAATGACAAATAAAGAAAATGCATAACTCATCATCGTTCTCCATGAATGTCGTAACTAGGAATTCTGATGAGGTCCAAATTTTTTTTAACCAACTAAGCTTCAATTGCCCAAAAACTCTATATTGTGGAAAACAATAATCTTTGTTTCTCATTTGTAAATATTCCAACATGTGTTAAACCTTGCAACAAGATTGTGGTAATTATATTTTTCTGAAGCGTTTACGTGGAGTTTTGGATGCTCATTTGCAGAAGCATCTATCTTTGCAAAGACTAGATTCTCCAAACCCTTAAAAGTGCTTAGCCAACTTTTCTATTTGCTTGCTAGTTGTCTCACATTTAATGCACCATGGTGTAAATACCTGTTTTGTAACAATCAAAGTAAGGTATTTTAACAACAATGTTGATATAACTTGACTCTAGCAAAATTCTGCATTCTTCGGGCATGGCTATTTAACAAAGTGTACCCGACATATCTAAGAATGCATATGGCACATTTTTAGTAAGATATCTAAGAAATTGGATTTCAATATGGCACATATTGTAGTTAATTGGGCATGGCGTTAAAGAAGAAGAAGTCAAATTGATTTCTTCATCTTTGTCACCTCTTCAAAATCAATTCAATTGGCAAATATGGGATTATGAAGATAATAAAAAGCACACTTGTAGTCATAAAAGTAGAGAAAGTAGCTGCAAACTTATATATACTATAAGAAAAAACACTGCAGGAAGTAGGGGCATTGATTGCATCAACAATTTTCGGAGAAGAATCAATGATGATGTGTCATCAAAAGTTCGGACATATGTCAGAATGAGGTTTGAAGATTCTCTCAGAACAAAAACTACTTTCGGGTCTCAAAATGATGTCTTTACCATTTTGCAAGCAGTGTGTTATTAGTAAGTAGCGGTAGTACGATGGGCCTATAACTCACAGGTCTTAGGATACTTCAAGGACTTGTAACTGCAACTATCAATGAAATTCAAAATAATTGTTATGTATGTAGGAGGTTTAGCCTTTCATAATTTAGGTAGCGTTGCCAACCATACAAGTACAACAATAAAATATAATGTAAACAGAAAGTTTGACCTTCTACAATATTTAGAAGACAATACTTATCATATTTTACAGTAATAAAAGTAAAATACTTAGCCTTTCATTATATTTAAGTGATAATGCCTATCATATTATCACAATAATAAAATTAAGAGACTCAACCTTCCGTCATATTTAGGTGGCAGTGTTTACCATATAATAATAATAATAATAATAGAAAATAAAAAATAAATAACATAATATTTACACGAAAAATTACTATATTAATTAGAGTAAAAACTACGAGTAAGGTAGAATAATTCATTATAAAAAATGGGATTATAATTTCTCACTCTATACTACTCTCTCAACTATTTTAAAGAGAGTAATATTGAGAAGTTATGGGAAGGAGAAGAATTAAATTGAGATGGAATGAAATTGTATGAGATTAAGAAAACTAAAGTAGGAAAGACGCTTATTTATAGTGTAAATTGCTGCCCGTACGCCTATTGAAATTCAATTCGATTGTGACCCGTCTATTTTACCTTCCATATTTGCCAATTGAATTAATTTTAAAGAGGCAGTAAAGATGAATAGATCCTTCTTCATGCTTTGGCATTACTTCAAAAAAATCTTCATGTTTTGATTTTTCTTTCACTTGAATTATAGTAATCTTTAGTTTCTCTTCTTTGGTACTATCATCATTTTTTTTTTGCAACTTATTTTCTATAAATATAATATCTTTGTTGATAGTTAGCTTGTGAGCAATGGGATCCGATAAGCGATACCCCTTTACTTACTACAGTTAGAGTAGTTTTGGCTATTTGTACTACATTTGACTTGCATGTAAACCAACTAGATGTAAAAACTGAATTTTTACATAGAGAACATAATGAAGAAATTTACATGTTCCAACCAGAGGATTTATCAGAAAAAGAGAACTTGGTTTGCAAGTTGACCAAATCTTTGTGCAATCTTAAACAGGCGCCAAGTTGGTACAAAAGGTTTGATTCTTTTATTATTAGCCTTGAATGCAATAGATTATACTCAGACCATTGTACGTATTTCAAAAAATTTGGTGGGGATTTCATCATTCTATTATTGTATGTGGATGACATGTTAGTAATAGGCCCTAACAAAGATCAAGTTCAAGAATTAAAGGCATAATTATCTAGAGAATTTGATATGAAAGATTTAGGACTAGTAAATAAGATTTTAAAGATGTAGATTCACCGAGACAAAAAAAAACAAGAAGATTTGGCTTTCTCAAAAAAATTATTTAAGTAAAATTTTGCGACACTTCAATATGCAAGATTGTAAGTCAATATCTACCACTTTTCCTATAAATTACAAATTATCCTCAGTTATGTGTTCTAACAATAAAGTAGAGATGATGAAAATGTCTCGAGTATTATATGCATCAGCAGTGAAAAGTTTAATGTTTGTCATGATATGTACAAGATCAGACGTTGCACAAGTAGTGGGAGCAGTTAATTGATTTATAGCAAATCTTTGTATAGAGCATTGGAATGCTATAAAGAGGATCTTGAGATACGTCAAGAGAACCTTAGATATACCATTATATTATGGAGGATTAGATTTTGTTGACAGGAGCTACGTAAACTTAGATTATGTAGGTGATCTTGATAAAAGAAGATTCATTACGAGTTATGTGTTTACACTTGCAAGAGAAGTTGCGAGTTAGGTTTCAAAATTGCAACTATAGTAGTATTATTTATAATAGAAATAAAGTACATAGCAACTATACAAACATGTAAGGAAGCAATCTGGATTAAAAAGTTTATTGAGAAACTCGAGCACAAATAAGAAAAGATAGTTCCGTTTTGTGACAGTCAGAATGCCTTGCACATTGCAAGAAAATTCAGCCTTTCATTCAAGAACAAAACATATAGGAGTTCAATTTCATTATGTACGAGAAGTAGTGGAGGATAGAATTATAAACATGCAGAAGATACATGCTAGAGATAACCTGGTAGATGTCTTAATTAAGCCAATTAATATTGACAAGTTTAAATGGCATCGATCCTCTTATGGCCTAACAAAAACGTAAGTAGCATGGAATGTCAAGGTAAAAAGAATAGTATAGAGACATGATTAATTCTCAATTAAACTCTTCAAGTGAGAGAATGTAATTAATTGGGCATGACGGTAAAGAAAAAGAAGTTAAATCAATTTCTTCATCTTTACCGTCTCTCCGAAATTAATTCAATTGGCAAATATAGGAGGCAGAATAGACAAGCCGCAATAGAATTGAATTTCAGTGGGCGAGCAGGCAGCGATTTCTACTATAAATAAGTGCCGTTCCAACTTCAGTTTTTCTCATTCCATACAATCCCATTTCATCTCAGTTTAATTATTTTCCTTTCCATAACTTATCAATTTTTTTCAAAAGTATTAATAAAAATCTATTTGAGTGTATTCTCCAAAATATTTGAGAGAGTAGTATTGAGTGAGAAGTTGTAATTCTATTTTTCATAGTGAATTCTTTTACCTTAACTGTGATTTTTACTGCAATTAATTTAGAGATTTTTTATGTATATTCTGTGTTATTTATTTTTCATATTCTATTATTATTATTATTGTATAGTAAGTACTAACATCTAAATATGATGAAAGGCTAAGCCTCTTACTTTTATTATTGTGATAATATAATAGGTATTGCTGCTCAAATATGATGAAATTTTAAGTTTCTTACTTTTATTATTATAATAAAATGGTAAGCATTACTTCCTAAATATTGTAAAAAACTAATTCTTTCATTTACATTGTATTTTATTGTTATGTTTGTATAGTTTGCAACGTTACCTGAATTATGGAAGACTAAACCTCCGACATACGTAACAATTATTTTGAATTTTATTTATAATTGTAGTTAAAAGGTCCTGAAATATTTTGACATATGCGATGAACTCTGTAGTTCTACAAGATAAAAGGGAAGCAATTTCCTCCATATTTTTTAAGATGCCACTTTCAGCAAATTGGTTGGTATGTGTGCTTCAACATCCCATGCCTATCATATTATTTATGTTTTAAAGCATGTCAAGGAACACAATCCATAAGCATACATTTTATATTTTAGGTTGTCACAAACCCTACCACCCCAACACAATCCCTCACCCATAAATAGCGCATAATAGAAAACTGGTACACTTGTATGATTGATTTCATCTTCTATTCAGTAAGCAAGCCTACTTCCAGTACAATGACGCATGATTATTGAATAGCTGAAACAAGATCTCATTTTCCATTTAAAGAGAAAATGCTCAGATACAAGAAGCAGAAAGAACAGATGCAAACCTCTAGAAGAACATCCTTGGGACTGTTCAAAACCGACTGTTCAAAACCAAGTCATCAAATGTCTTTCCCACAACAACATGCACGCTTGCATCTGTCTGCAATTGTTGACACTCATAAATATATGTAAAAATAGAAATGAATAAATAAAGAACATAATAAAATGATGTCAGATTTGATTAGTTCATAAACAGAACATTCTATATCGTCAGAAGTCAGAACATCGTGTGAGAGCATTTACAAGTGCGTGCGCAAAATGTAACAATCAATTTTTCATATAGAATTTTCAAATAATGATTTTTAATGCCATTTTAATGAGCTTGTTTTCATGCTTTCAAATCCATGTTAAAATAAGATATTATAGGACTCAAAAGTCAGCTGATCAATTCATTTCACTGGAAATTCTGATGTCATCAGTCGTACGAACAATATGTGTATATTAACTACGTAAAATAAATGGGCTTCAATTGTGAAACATCACTAATTATAAGTCATTTCAATGAAAACCGTATATACAAGTTCAGAATTGTTATGCATGATCCTGAGAAATTATCTAAAAAAGCAAGATATATTGCACTCACGTTATCTGGTTATTGGCTGTGATTTGAAGTAAGGTGACAAAGTACCATGCAGAAGCCTCGAGCAGAACTCCTAAAATATCATTTCAGTCTACATGGGTTACCAAGCTGGATTTTTGACAAAAGTACAAATTAAACAGATATATAAGTTACTTCTATGTTGCTTGGCGTCAGATCGGACTCTAACAAAAACTTTGAGCTGATTTTATTGTCAAAGGCAGCCAACTATAAGGCAGACAGACACCAGTAAGTTTATTTCTTCAGTTAAAAGGATATTCAAAGGACACCTAATAGTCAATATTGGAATCTAACCACAGCGTTCTTTGATTCCTCCAACCCAAATAAAGTTAAAAATGGCTTTGCCCGGTTTTTGTCCAAAATGTCTACTGTCAAAAACATTATCTGCACCAAGAGAATGATGTTGTAAGATCATACTTGGAAAAGATGATCGCTTGCTTCAATAGCTTCAAAAATAATAAAACTATGTACCTTTGCTTTGAACTTTCTTGCAATATCCTGAAGAGGCTGAAGAAGATTCTTTAAATCATCATACTTTGCAAAGACATAAACCTGGACAACAATGAAATAAAGTTATTACAAGCTTTACCTCATAAACATGTTTTACAAGTAGAATTTATGATAAATTTTAAGCTTCACGAAGACAAGCTTGAGTACACAAGAAATTTGATTAATGTTGAGGTAAACCGAAGTTGTTACAAGGCTGGGTCAACAAAAGTTATTTTATAAATGTAAATTTTCAGAAGGAAAAATGAGAAATACATGGCGAGAGATTCTTGAGAAATGGATGAATTTAAAGACTCAAGCCTTTTAGACAATAAACAATATGGCATCGGCTCTTAGAATCACATTCTGCAGCAATTGGAACAACTCGCAAAGTCCAACCACTTCTCATACCTCTATCAAAACGTAATGGTTTCATTTTATTTCATCGGTTGGTTATTCCTCTCCATTCGTATATCCTTTTCCATTTTCCATCTAGATAAGTCTCCAAGATTTAGAATGGCCAATACTCTTCATGATTTGGAACAATCTATGTGAAGTTCCCATCTCTATGAAGCAGTTCAATCCCATATTTAACTTCGTAATTATGTATTAGAAAGGGTACAAAGAAAAATAAAATTCAAAGTAAGAGGGCAAAAAAAACAAAGACATGATTACAGTGAAGAAAAATAACAAGTTGGGAGTATTTGCAACCTGAGTCTTAATAGGGCTGGAGTAGTCACTGACAACTAATTTCTGTCAGTTTGGTAACTAATGGAAACTTGTTGTAGGCCAAAAACTGCAATATGTTGTTCATTTCTAAGGTCTCTTCTGCAAAACCAAACAAATTTATTCATTATGTCAGTACATTCTTAGCTGACATTGGCTGGAGACAAGAAAACAACCTCGGTTGTGCGAATTGCAAGTTTCCATTATTAATTATTTTCCTGAGTTGATTAACAATCGTTTACCAAATAAAGCTGATTAAATTTTATAGTCAACAAGCCATACCATTATAGTATGCAATAAGAAACAACCGTCCTCTTGGAGAAATTGCAGATAAAGCATAAGTTTCAACAAAATTGGAAAAATAGTATGCAATCAACAAGCACTGATGAACAAACCAATATGCCAATGGCAGATATATTATTGCAACAACTCACCATAATCAGTGTATTTTTCTGGCTCACTTTTAACAATTCCAAGGAAGTGATTAATGGCCATGACATCAGGGTAGAGAACCTTGGCAACCTCCATATTGCTTGTTTCAACAAATTGGATTTCATTATCAGAGGCTGCTGCTTTTACAAATTCTTCATAATCATGTCCCTGAAAAAATCTCATATCATGTAAGTAAACAACCAAGTACAACAGCAAACTTGAAGCTTAAAGATATCAATTTGCAAACAATCTTCACCGGTTATTTTTAATAACGGTATCTGGAAAGTACAAAGCACGGGAGAATCCAAGAAAAATTGTAAGGCAAGCAGAGAGATGATAGCCTAGGCATGAAGCTCCATATTATTGGCCCCACTCCACACCGCCGCCCGCCCGCCATCACGGCCCCCCTCCCCATGAAAAGGCCTGAGGAAATGAGATAATGGATTGTGCATCATTATCATTTGAAAAGTGGGCAAGATATCAAGTTGAAAGATAAGCTCACTGTTAGTCTCCTACTGGAAGACATCCGAACCAGTACAGTCAAGTAAACAACTGGAGACCTTACAATACAAGGTGTAGCATTTCCTTCATCACCACTCCAAAGTCCAAAGAGCGAAAGGCTAATTCAATTAAATAAGACGATATTTTTTGAGGAGCTAAACCATTGTGTAACTTTATGGATCTAAAGAATGTACAACCTGACTGCATTCACCCAGGCACGTTGTTAGATTTAATTGTGTGTAATCAAGTTGTTCTGCATTATATTCCTCTTAAATCGATATTGATAGAAATAGATTTCTTTTCCTTTTGATTACAAGAAGCACTATCATAAAGCAAGATTCCACTAAAGAAAGGAACTTCTACAAAATTGTAAGGCAGATTCCAAAATCAGGTTTGTAGAAAGCCTTAATACTATAAGAAAACATATGAAATTATTCAAAGCCACATACCTCAAATCTATTAAATAGACCGAGAACAAAAGTTTGGTACTTCTTTAGAAAATCTTCTGCCTCATTCACAGAGTTTACCCTAATAACAGGCGCTCCAGTCTTTTTCCTTGCCCAGATCACTATCTCTGCCCTGATTTTATATCAACACCGTTGAACAAGTGAACACCCCTTGCAAGATTATGGCATCACCTTACACTTAATTCTTAATTTAAAAAGCTAATCAACAAGATGAGTGAAATTCATCTACAATGATATTTCACTCAATTAAAATACATTACTACAACAAGAATGAAGACAAAGAAGGTCCATGCATCAATATTATTTATCCAGTGCAACTCTTTGACAATTAAGAATGAATCATGATTTCGCAAGGAAAAGAGCCAAAAATTGAAATCTGTATGCCATATCAGGCACTAAACAACCAAAAAAATATTCACATGAGTTAACTAATGTAAACAGCATTTGTCCAAAAATTATAAGTGACAACAAATTTAGAAGTACAAATGAAATCAACTTACGCAGAAAATCCACCGGTGTAAGGCTGAGAGCTTCCATTGACAAAAAAAAGTAGAGTAGGGAAACCTTTGATCTCAAGCTTAGAAGCCGCCTTGGGATAGCTTTCAGCATCAATCTTAGCCAACAAAAGAGGGCTCTTTAACTCCTTAAGCAAAGTTGCAGCCTCAGCAAACTGAGGCATAAGCTCAGCACTTCTTGGACACCAAGGCGCATACCCGAGACCCAACACAAATTCATTTTTTTCAAGAGTCCTAATCACATTCTTAGTGTTCAACTCAACAAAAATTCTCTGCGCTTCGGATAACACTTCTGCCTCTGAGAATTTTGAATCCGCATCCCCATGAGAATTTTCCTGCTCAAGGTCTTCCTGTTCATCTAATGACAGTAATTCCTCAAATTCTTTGTCTTCTACATCTTCATCATTTTTAGTGTCAAGATCAGAAGAAATGACAGAGGTGGTGAAGAAAGAGAGCAGCAGAAAGAGAGAGAGTGTGAAAAGGATGAATCTGGAACTGGGTTTTGAGGTAAACATGGAGATGAACAGAATTTGATACATGGGAAGGTAACAATTTGCAGTAAGATTCAATGAGAGATTACGCAGAGGCTTAAATCTAAACAGACAGGATCGTGTACTTACTAATTTGCCGGTCCAATGTGAAACGAGGATAAAACTGAAGCAGTATGCAGACAAAGAAACAACAAGAGTAACATTCATGCACTACTTCGGCCCTTCTCTTCTTTGTTCACGTTTCTTTTTTATATTAAAATAATAATTCAAATGATCCAAAAATCTCTCCTTTTTCATTTTTATTCCGGTCAAAGATCTGAGAGTTTCTAATTACAGAAGAAAATATGATCTAATTTGCTCCGATCAAGTTTTTCCAATTAGCTTTACTTTAGCACATAAATGTTTTACTGCTTTTGATAAGGGAGTCATTCTCCAAAATTGTTGCTTTCATAAGTTAGATTGGCTGGCCTCATTGTCTTAATGATCCAAAGTTACCATATTAGACAGCAATGCCCCATTTCAAATCAATTTCTAAGATTCAAGGACAATATAGTATTGAGTTGACTTAATTAAAAGCCTACCATAAAATGTTCTAATATTTAATGCACATTTAAGAACTCTTAACTGGAGTTTGAGTTACCAAAATTCTAGGTATGAAGCTAAGCAATAAGCAGAGAATTCTTCATAATCTTCACTTTTGATTTACATTCGTGGCCACATAAATTCAAGGAATGATCCTTTCAAAAGGCGGAAAATATCATACATACATGTATGTACTTATTATTTTCACGAAACTTACAAGAGCTACAGATAAATCTCATTTTCCCAAAAGTGGAAGTGGAAGAAATCCAGCAACTCATACAAAACTCAAAAACTCATCAATGTACAGAACTTTCATTCATATGTGCATGAATTTTTCTTGAACTTGATGGGTTTATTGCTGAGAATATCAATGGCTAAGGAGCAGGAGATTTGCTTTCTATGTGTTGTCTTCACCAGCTTTCCCACAACTTCTCCTCTTGATCGAATGCCAAACTTCAATGTCAATGGAACTTCACCTCCAGTTTGAGAAACTGTTAAACTTGATCCAGCTCCATATAGCGGAACCTTATTTCCTTCCAGGTTCACAGACACTGTTCTATGACTTTTTCTCGGCTGGTAATATTTCTTCAACTGCAAGAAACAACAATCGCAAGATTACAAGTTTGCTTAAACATAAGGCACACATTACGACAGAATTTACATTTCCTGCACATGTTCGAGACAAGAATTTTAACCTGCCCAGTTGCTACAACGATCTCTGAGTAGACAAGATTGATGGCCGTGGAGCTGACATGAATACCAAATATTGTAGCAGGGTTGTACACGTTTATCTTCAATGTGCCATTCACAGTTAGCATCTTTGTTGGAACTCCAGTGGAATCTGAACCCTCACCAATATAGAAGTCGTGCACTGACAAGCTCTGCAAGTATCACATTTCCTTCAGGCAGCCATAAAAATCCGGTATTCATATGGACAGATCACTGTAAACAACAAACCGACTTGTTTTTGCTTTCATCTGAGCCTCAAATGTCTATAAGCAGATGCTTCCCCAGGCATGCCATTTTTCAACCATATGCATTTCATCCTTATATTTCTCTTAAAACTAGCCAAGCTTTTCATTAGCCTAAAGTGACTGAATTGAAGAGAAATTTAGAAATTGAAGTGAATTTGTCAATCAAGCCAAATCTTCCATTTCTAGAGAAACAAACAATTGAAACAAACGCATTTCATGCACACTAATGATTCTTATAAAGCTAAGCTAAATAAAATGAAGAACAACAAAAATTAAGTAAAATAATAAGAATAATAATAACAAAACAAAATCCGCATACCTTAGCTGTAATCTTTGCCTTGTAAGGCCTGCTAGCACCCCAAATAATCAAGCAAAACACAGTAAATAGAACCACAAATCCCAAAACACCCATTGAAGCTTGAAACCGTCTAGCAAAAGCCTTATCTTCAAACTCATCATATTTTCCTTCCTCCATTATTACATTACACTCAGGCCAGCCTTTATCATTCCTTTTTCTAGTCCCTTTCCTCCCCGACGATGACCGAAAAATGCCCGAAAACCTGCTAGAAGAAGAGTTTCTGGAGTGGCGGCCAAAAGATGGATGCGAAGGTGATTCCATCGGGCTCGGTTGCATCGAGGAAGACTTGTCGCCGTCATGAGAATCCCTTGAAGGACTTTGCACATAGTATACAGGACGTTTTGGTGATCTTGATGGTGATGATGGCGCCAAACTTGTGATATCGGACTCAGATTTTGTTGACAGCATCATTTTTTCAAAAGACAGTGAAAGAATGACAAAACCTGGACAAATTCTGCAATAAATTTTTTGATACTCAGGAAGCTTCTGAAAGCAGAATTGACAGAATTTCAGGGTGAAATTCAGACCTAAAATGAAACCAATTTTGCGAATTTTTGCTTGAAGGAGCTGAACAAGAACCTGAAAACAGTGTTTAACTGGGTCTATACAGCACCAAGAAGTGGGACGGTAAACACAGTAAATTAAGTAACAGGCCCAGAATTTTCTACTTTCTCGGTTTCCTTTGCTTTCTCTGTTGCAGGAAAACAGAGTGTGAGAGAAACAGAGTGAGATGATTCTATCAACAACCAATGATGAAGCAATGCTCGTTAAGCTTTTGTAGAGCAACAATAGGAGTTTGGAGAAAATATTATTAGTTCTTTACTAGGCTTGGTCCGAACCTAAATCCAAGCCTTAGGTTGAGGAATTAATGTCGGCAGCAGCATATGTTGTTGGACATTAATGTGCTTGCAATCTTGTCCAAAGTGAATTAAATTTAAAATATTTAAATTTAGAAATTCTATCCATATGCTGGCAAATTTTATAAGCCCATCAATTAAATATATATTATCCGTATTGGATTCCATAATTTATTACGAATTTATTCTTTTAATTTTTTAATTTAAAATACATCTATTTATTTAAAAGGATTCAAGCCATATGACTGGCAATAAAAATGTGATAAATTTATTAAAAATAATTTTAATAATTTTTTATTTAATTTTTTTAAAATGTATTCATAAAAATTATTATTTTTTTTAATAATTCAAAAAAAAAGTTTAGAGAATATTAAACACAATAAATTGTAATGTTTGTATGGTGGGGTTTGACAATGTACCTAACTAAGATTGATTCTCTATTTTTTTCTTGTAGTTGGTTCATAACTTGTGGATTATACCAAAAGACAAATATATATATATATATATTATTGTATACATATTTTTATTACGAGGGTACATAAATATTATTATCTTCGGTTATTAAATAATAGAACAATTAAAATTTATTTTAAAAAATCTTTAAAATTAAAATACTTTTAGGGACATGTTTTGAGTTTTTAGAGATCCTGAGCAAGTTCATAAGGTTTGTCCTTATCAAATCTAATGTTAAATCAAAAAATTAGTAGTAATATATAATTAATTGGAATTTAATTTTAAGAATTCTAGTTAATTACCAGTATCACTTGTCTCCAGGTCACAAGTGAATATTTTAATGGTTTATGTATCATATTGTCCTATTTGTTGAATCATGAAATTATTTCTTGATAAATTTAACTAACAAAATTATTCTAAACCCTAGATTATAATTGCATTTTTGTGTGTGTGTGTGTCTTTAAAAAAGAGATCTTTCATAGAGGGTTTATTGTATAACTTTGATGATGGTATCACTTGAGTATGTTGGTTAATGTTATATTAATTCTTTTAAATAATAATGGCCAAGGTTTAAGTTAAATATATCATAGGTATATTAAAAATATGTCAAAAATATTTTTGTATTATATTAAAATCCTTGTAATTTAAGGATTTTTTTTTTAATTTGCAATCAACAATAGTTGTCTACCTTACTTTCTGAAAAAAAAAATTCTAGTGTTTTTCTTTATTATTCTCATTGATCACAAAGAAAAAAAAACATAATAAAAAATTCTGTGGTGATGAATTAAATAAGAACTCTAGTTGAGGACAAACAAGGATGGTGATAAAGACAATAGAAGTGGACCAAATTGGCCCATTTAAGTAAGAAATGGACAACTCTATTAATTATTTTGCTTTTATGTCAATTCCAATATTAATTTATTATCATAAATTTTCAGTACTTGGACCATTTTTCAATTCCTCATTGTGAGAAGTGACAAATTTATGAAGAAAATTCATGCTAAATTTCTTCAACATTACAGTGAATTTGATTGGGACTACACAACAAAACTTCACCAAATATGGGGATTTAATAAATAATACAAGTTGTGACACATCTTTTTGATGGTTTAAAGTTGGCAACAATATGCATTTTCTTAAATTTTGATTTCTTGCCTACATAAAACTTTGGATTAAAATCAACTTGAGGTCGGGATCAAAGTGTTAAAAAAGGTATTAAAATGTATAAATATTTATTCATTTTAATTTTTTTAAATTTTAAAAAAATATTATTAAAATATTTATATTACCGACAAAGTACTATAAATGTATTTTGATTAATATGTAACTATTTAATAATTTAAAAATCACTTCCTATACTAATTAAATTTGATAAATACTTATATAAAGTTAATAGCTAAACAAATGAATAAGTACTTGTTATTTAGTATTAGTACTGCTCAATGTGTGCTTATTAAGATAATTTAATGCTATGTTTAAATAAAAATTTAAATCAAAATTAACTTATTTTCTCTCTCACTATTTTTTTAAATTTCTTTATACATATAATCAAGAATATAATCTATAATGTCAAAATTATTGTTCTCAATTCATTGACAAATATATGTACAAGAGAGTTTAATATTGTATTTGACATTATTTTTTTAAATAGAAATTTTTTGGTTACCCATTTGATGATGACATATCTAACAACTCTATTATTATTACTAATGGTTTCCGAAAACATAAAATGACCTTTAACGGGTTATGCCCAACAATACTTATTATATGTTCTGAATTCTCAACTGAACATAATATTTTAAAACATGTACATGGCTAATATACTCTCTGAAGAAACTCAGTTTCCATCAAACTATGAGAGGTAGGTAAATTTCTTGAATTCCATGTGCTTGACAATTTTTGGCCTCAAGTTCTATGTCCCTGAAATTTGCCACCTTTCTCCATTCTTGGTTGTCTGGATATGAGTTCTGAGGAAAAATCCAATGCCCATCTTGTTCATTCTGACACAATCACAAATAATTTCTTTTGCCTTGCTCGAGCAACATTGTCTATATTTACAATGTTGAAGGTGGGGAAACATTTGCAAGTGAAAAGTTTTGTCCCAGAGGATTTGGCAATAAGATCAAATCTCTGTGTTTGGCTTTCAAACAATAATTGTATTGTCACAGTTGGTTGTTATAATGTAAGAGTTTGAGATTTTTCATGTAAAATTTAAGAAATAAAAAAGATATAACACATATAATAGTGGCTTAGGAATAATCTATAGAGCGGTAGGTTAAATTTTATAAAATTTATTATTATTTATTTTTAATTTAAATTTTTTAAAAAAATTTATGTTTCAAGGACGCGATTAATACTTTCAAGACTCAAGTCGTCTCATAACTTTTGTGAAATGTTGAAAAAAGAACAGACGGAATACAGTGAAAAAGTGAAGGAGAAGACATTTCAATACAAGCAGGCTTAGGTTTATTTAGAGCCTCATCAGCTTTTATCTTTGCTATCTTTATCCACATGACCACTATGACACAAACAAAGAGAGAAGAGGGTGTCAGAAAAAGGATTGGCCTACGTGCCAGCCTAATATTATTTCATCTGTATGCTCTTACTCCTTTTCATTTGGAAGAGAGAGAAGACCTTTTAGTTTTGGATTCTCATTCCTTTTTTTTATGTAAGTTGTTGCTTTTTCTAGATATGTTCCACCTCTTGGCAGAAAAACCAGCACAAGATGGTGAGAAAAAAAGAGAGAATCTTTTCTGGGGTCTGAAGATAAGAGCAAGGTAGTTCGATAGTTCATATCATTTACCAACTGGTTTTTGTTCTTGTTTTGGGAGTTTTAGAGAAGATGTTGGAAGGGAAAGCTCTGATTGAAGATACAGATATGCCTATGAAGATGCAGACCCAAGCTATGGCTTCTGCTTCTCAAGCTCTTGATCTCTATGATGTCTTTGATTGCAAATCCATTGCTGCCCACATCAAAAAGGTACCACTTTTTCTTCTCTTAACTCACAAACAAATATTTTACTTTGATGGACTTTTAGCTGAATCTGTTCTGTTTATAAATTTTGGCAGGAGTTTGACAAGAGATACGGAGGTGGATGGCAATGTGTGGTGGGATCAAACTTTGGTTGTTTTTTCACTCATACTGGGGGGACATTCATCTATTTTCAATTGGAGACTCTCAAGTTTCTCATCTTCAAAGGTTCATCTTCTCCCACAACTTACTGATGTCAAGGTTTGGTTCTAAGCCCAAGTTTCAGAGAAAAGGAAGAAAGATGAGAATAAAAAGTGCTTCACCCTTTCCTTCTTTCTTTCTTTACCTTTTATCTTTTTTACATGAGTTGTTGGACATCTAATATGTGCATGAATTATGAAATGGGACAGTTAGGAGAGAAGGGAGAAAACAACATCAAATGGGGAGAGACACATGGACATAGGCCACATGGGCATGCTTTGGTATTTTCCTATGTGATTTAGAGCCTTGTTTGTAATGTCTTGAAGGTGCATGTAACACGTCTCTTTTTGTGAAAATGATAGCCTGGTTGGTCATGGTTTTCCATTTTCTTTCAGTATTCTTCATTTGCATTATCTTCAATTCTCTTCATTGACTTCATTTGGTGGTTAAGAGAGAGAATGAACAGAAAAGATAATTTGGAATGAATTATTTGTAACCATCAATGATACTGCAATTTGTCAACCCTGACTAAAAGGATATCTTCCTTCGATTTGGTTTCACATTTCTCCAAGGCCCTAAAAATCATTATCATGAATGGAAGGCAGGAGATTAAATACATAAAACAAAATGAAAGAGTAAATCAAGAAAGCAATCATCTGTAAATTAAAGAAAATCGTCCAGAACCTTGATTGAATTGAGCATTCACGGAGGTTCATCAAATCAAGCAGACCACAAAAATAACATGCTAAAGCTATTATTAAGCATAAATCAACTTTCCAGGACTGTGTCAATTATTCAAAGAATGCTTACAAAATTGACCTGCAGCTCAAGAGTCCCCGCTGAAGTACCACATACCTTCTTCACAAAATCATATCCCTGGAGTCAACAAAAGCTTGATTCTAAAGTGTGCAGCCAAGTTTTCGATCCCGAGGTCTGTCATTGCCTTGCTGGTTTCCTCTGTGTCACTTCCAACATGTGGTAGGAGGACCGCATTATTAAGACCTACCGATTCTTCAGGAACCTCAGGCTCATTCTGTATACATCAAGCCCACCTCAGGCCAATCTTCCTTCAAGCAATGCAGAAACCGGCTCTGGTTCATCTATATGTGGACATTTCTGCCACCAAAACAATATCAGGGTATTCAATCGTGGTACCCCTTTAGGCTATCTACAAGATTTTGCATCCACACAACTTTTGATTTAAACTGATAACAAACAATCTTCATATCTAAGGAAGAAAAAATACGCTGAATTTTAAAGTGATGAATTCAGCATGTCAAGGAAATTATTATCTTATAATCTTAACATGGGTTCCACTGATATTTGATGCACGCCCTAGTTAAAGCTTAGGTAATAGACTAAGCATCTTCTAAGTAAAACAGCTGCTCCACTAAATACTCCATTATAGTTATCAATTGCTAAAATCACCCGAAAAGCAACTGTATAATGTTCCAGCTTGTTACTCTCCTGAATCTATCTAAACCTCTTTTGATGTTGAATATACAATAACAGTTCATATTCCAGCCCACTTATAATCTGTGCCTATTCTACCAACCTTGGGTCTCCTTTGACTTAGAAGATCAACATATTGATGTGTTCCCAGAAGTTCCTTTAGCCTAAAATTTGCAAAAGATGGATCCACAAATTTAATCTTCGATGTTACTTAACCCCAAACTGAGGTCACTAATGGTTAAATCTTCTAAATTCAATGATTAAAAAGTATTTTAACGAGCTAAAACGCAGAATACTGCAAATAAGGAGATTGAACTGCACTGTATCACAGAAATCAAATCAATCCACAACTATCATACGCTCAATCGAACTTGCATAATTAATGAACAAATTCACGGATTTGTTCCCTCATGAACCAGAACTTATAAATTGTAGAGTTATGAAAACCGGTTTGGCAATGGTACATGTACTCGTACTGGTATAATTTAAAATATTTATTACTGTTAATTTAAAACACGTATTATAAGAACTTGAAATAAAGAATATAAACTTGAAATGTTAAATATTTGATTTTATTTGAAATTTTTGTTCTTTATTTGAAATTCTTATAAAAGATAGTTTGAATTGACAGTAGTAAAATTTTTGAGATGTAACATTACATATATATGTCATAGATAGACTCTGCGAGAATATACAAACATTAAAACAATATAGACGCAAATATGATATCACAATCAAATCAAATGGATCCATAAAAATGCAAACTTTCCAAATGCAATCATACAAGAACATCAGCAACAGTAAGCCAATGACCAAAAACCCAGATCACAAGCCTTAGTACCCAATGCCAGGTCTCTCTATTTTCCACTTCCTAGACTTGACAAGCGCATCACACTCACAAACCCTTCTCAGAACTGCCAAGTTCAACCCAACAGACAAGTCAGCCACCTCATCAGTCAAGACATCAGGAGGTGTTTGTAACTCTTTAACACTTGTCCAACCCAACCCTGTAACTTGACACTTTCTCCAGGTATGGCAGTGAGTCTGTCATTTCAGCATCAGCCACACATTTTTTGCCTCTCACTACTGCTTTGATGTACCTTGAGTTCTCCTGGAAAAACTTGGTCTTGCATAATTGATTCCACAGTTTGAAGAGAGTCCTGGCGCGAGGTAAGTGTACATAAGGTTCGTCACCAGGACACCTATTTTCTCCATGTTTCTGAATTATTTAATTTGGAAAACGGGAAATATTTATGGTTGTGTTAATCAGTTTATGAGAGTTGGTGTCAATGCAGAAACGGCAAACGGATGAAGAAAAAAAGGAGGAACTTACAACAAGATCCTTAGGTTCAAGATCAAATACATTCAGGTTCGAAAATGTTTGATTTCTGACAATCAAATCCTTTTTCAGTCAATTAAGAAACCTACAATTAGAATGCATTACCTGAATGTCTTTTGGAAATAGATTCTTAATATTCTTTAAGTTTTTCCCCGTTCTGACCTTTCATTTGACCTCCAATCATATATTTGTATCTTGGAAATTATCTTTTAAAAATTATGAATATAATCTAAACTTTCCTGATATTAATGTAAAAGAAATTTAAACTCAAATTTTATAACGATGTTTAAAATTAACATTTAATTAAAAAAAAATAATAATAATGAACTTTACCGACACAATTTGATAATGATTGCATTATCTCAAATTATGAGAATTTGGAGATACAAATCATCGAAGTTCATGAATGCAAAACAAGAGCAACAAGATTAAGCTTGCAGGATTCATCAAGTAATATTATCAGATCACTGAAGTCAACAATGGTTTCTTCCCAAAGTGCGCCTGTAAGTTTCCAACAACAAGGTCAGCCATGGCCTTGCGAGTTTCAACAGTGGCACTAGCCACATGAGGCAATAACACCACATTTTCAAGGCCAAAAAGCTCTTCAGGAACTTCAGGTTCATGTTCAAACACATCAAGTCCGGCACCACCTAACCTGCCTTGAGGCAATGCGGAACAGATCGGGTTTATCAACTAGAAGGCCTCTGCCAATGTTGATGATAACGCCACTAATGCATTAATGACTTGCCGATTTACAATGTGTCGAGTTTCTTCCATTAAGAAGCAAGCAACGACCAGAATTTGACAGTTTGAAGCCAAATCAATGATGTCTGGATAGTTTAAGTTTGGTCTCTCAGTTCTGGAGTTGTAGCTGATAATGTAGTTAAATGCTTCTGCTCTCTTGGCAATTGCTGTGCCTATTCTGCCCATCCCATGAATGCCAACTGATTTTCCAGTGAACTGATGTGCGGGCAAAATAAATGAATAATAAAATAATGGGGCCCAAATTAGAGAACTTTCAAATGGATGCAAGTGCTTATAAAAGCACATTCAAAGCCGGAACATGCTACACAGTGAATTTAGAAATTGACTTGTGTTTTTTAACCAACATAGCACAAAGTTTTCTGTTAGCTTGAAGGGAGCTATATCAAAAGGAAATATGTACAAAAGATTATCGAGCTTTGGATATGTAAACAAGCTACACTGATTAAGTAAAATCATAATCTGCTCAAGCTCTATTTTAGCTGAACCCTACACTCTCTGGTCAAACCCAGCAAGGGAAAGCTTCAGTTCGACCCCAAATGAGGCTCAATCCAATTAGGCTACAGTTGGTTAAACTCTTTTAAGAGTTCAATTCCGAAAACAAATTGGCAATAAAAACTTACTTGCCAATCTTTTCCTACACACAAAATGAGACATGCTCAAATTCTAATTAAACATTTTCACCTGCTAATAATCAGTAACACCCAACAAAATTTCTACCAATTTAACAGGAAAAAGATTAAGAAACTACTACAGACCTTGCTTGTCAACTTCTACCTTCTTACCTTCCACTTCCCACCACTCGCATACCTATCACTCTGACAGATCCTCCTCAACACAGACGAGATCAATCCAATTGCCAAGTCTGCCATATCATCAGTTAACAGATCGGGACTATTAGCAACTCTAATACCCTTTTCTTTACGCTTAGCGGAGTCAATCCTGTCCAATCCCACACTGTCAGTCGCAACGATCTCTAGTTTAGGCAGGATTCAATCAGCCCTGCATCCGCACCGGCTATGGAGCCGCCAACAACAGCTTGAATGAAATTTTTATGAATGTGATGAAAAGTGTTTTCTCTTCAAAGTGCCATAACTCGAACACTACGAAGCTTTTTTCGAGTTCTTGTTCAAGGTAGGTTGATATTGGGCTGGCCATGAGCACACCGATATTGTTGCCCTTGTCCGTGTCTGCTGTTTTTGTGAGATTGATGATTGAAGTTTGAAGTTGATTTCAAGAGCTGCTTTTAGCGGTGGAAGAAGGCATATATTTTCTTGTTTTCTGGTGATCTGCATGATTTTGTTTGTCTTGTTCTGGGAATAATTTGTTCATTTATAATTACACAGCTTCACTTGAAAAGTGCTTTCTACAAAAATATTCCCAATTGCACTAAAACAAATATTTCCTTCTATCAACAGTTCAAGCATGAAAGATGCTTGATTATCTAGAACTTGGTCTCCCGGATCAATGATGAGATTCACTAAAATAAGCCAAATATGTTATTATTATTGAAATATATAGGCAAGATAATTCAAGTCAACTTCATATATAACTGCTGCAATTTGGGAAATTACTTAAACATACTGCCTAAGATCTTAGAAGAATTTGGTTCATCAAGAGTTCAAGAAACCAACTTCTTGAAACAATGTTGTTTACAGAAAAATTAAGCAGCAGCAGAAAGATGAAGCCTCCAATCAATCACGGACTCGCATCTATGTCGAACAATCAAACCACTGGAGTAAGCAGTAGTTTGTTCAGAAAGTGCGCTTCCAAGTTCCCAAGTACAAGGTCAGCCATGTGTGTGCGGGTTTCCACTGTTCCACTTCCTACATGTGGTGTAACGACAACATTTTCAAGACTGCAGAGCTCCTCTGGTACATGAGGCTCATTTTCAAACACGTCTAAGCCAGCTCCACCTAAACGGCCTTCAGTCAGAGCAGAAACCAGCTCCTTTTCATCCACATGAGGACCTCTCCCGATGTTGATGAGAACACCTTTCGGTCCCAATGCATCAATGACATCACGGTTGATGACATGATGAGTTTCTTCCGTCAGTGGGCATGCAACAACTAGAATGTGACAGTTTGAGGCCAACTCCGCTACACTTGGATAGTATTTGTATTTCAAATTTGGTTTCTCTGTTCTAGTGTAGTAACAGATTGGGCAGTTAAATGCTTCAGCTCTTTTGGCAATTGCCATGCCAATTCTTCCCAACCCAATGATGCCGACTGTTTTTCCAGTGAACTGAAAAAAAAAAGTACCGCTATCAGAAGACAAAAAAAAAAAAACATAAGTGAAGTCATCGATTGAAGCAAGAAAGTGTTCTTTTAAAATAAATAAATAAACAAGCAACACTAGAGATATGATATTGAAAGGCAAGATCACCAAAGAAAACCCGTGAAAATTCGCTGGTCTCCTTAATGTTAATCACCCAAGGTGATCAGCATGTAAACTGACACGTACTGGAAAAAAAAAACTTAATAGCTGAAAACGTACTAAATTATATGTTAAAATATCTTTGCTTGCGTCCAAATGTTCATTCTAATGTTGAAACAGCAGAATTTGAGTCATAAATAAAGAGGAGAGGATCACTGAAGGAAAAAGGAAATGATGACAAAGAAGTACAGGTGGTCTATTGAGGTGAAAGAAGGTACAAATTGTTAGGACAGAGGAAAAGCTATTCAGCAAAGTTTAGCAAATCATAGGCTTGCACAAGTGTTCTCTTAGACACAATAGTTGACCAGTTAATTCGCCAAAGAGGCACCTCAGGGAAATTAATTGAATAAAAGACAAGCTTGCACATACAGAGTGCAGAGAAGTGTTATGATTCAACGTGAAAGTGAAGACACAAAAATAACCAGACATTCTTCTAATTGTCATAAGCTCTATCTTAACCAAATAATGAACACGAATAATCTTTTCTAAGCCAAACATCCCATGTAGTGAGAATGACCATTGCCATTCCACTGAATATTCTCCATAAGAAAACTTAAAAACCCAGCAAAAAACCACATCTTCATATTGTTGAGCACAAACCAGGACAACTTTGAGCGCAATATTATTCTACTAGGACAACAATGGGAAACAAACAAAAAAACAATCACAATTATGACTATGCTGACAGTTTTGTGTCATTGAATAATACCGAACAACACTGACTCCAAAGCGCACATAAACAGATTGCTATTTCTTCATAGGTAAACGATGGCACTACAATATCTTCGTTCGGAGTAAAATCAGCAAGAGACAAATAAACAGGAAAAATAACATAATGGAAAGCTTTTTTTTCGCAAATGAAATGAAATTCGATGCAGTTAATGGATCATTAACTTCAAATTGAGCAATATTGCATAATGAAAAAAGATGCTTCAGTACGGAAAAACAAAAAATAAGAAATGAACAACCAATCACTATTATGAGCACAATCCAATTACTTCTATAAGGGAATTTATTCTGCACACAGCAGCCTGAATTAAAGATACTTGTTTTACAATTAAAAATAAAGAAGCAATCATAAGTCTGTTCTGCTCATGATGAGCATGGACCCTCAAAGTACATCACTACAAAGATTTTGCTTTCTATGCATTACAATATGTATATGTATATAGATGTGTGTGCGTGCATAAATATATATATATATATATATATATAGAGAGAGAGAGAGAGAGAGAGAGAGAGAGAGACCAGACAATGCAACCAACAATGTTTAGAACAAAGCCGTAGCATCACTAACATTCAAATATATATAAGCTAATAACAGAACAAAGCACAAGCTATTACCCAACTCAATCCCATTATGTTTATTTATTTGTTATCAAAATTAAAGTATCCGAACTATTTCTCAATTTTCATATATCATCATCTTCCACGTTCAACTCCTAAACTCAATTGTTATTCGCACATGAGGGTAGAGTCCAGTGTGAGATTCACTTCTGAGGTTTTGAACCATCTGTATGAGTAGAACATTTGAGTGTATGAATGGAGTAGGAGAATAGACAAACTCTAGCTTAACTGACAACATTTATCAATAAATACCAATCTCTAACTAAAAATGCCAAAATAAAACCTTACTTAACATGAAATCAACTTTAAGGGGATAAAAAAGAAACAACCGAAAAAAAGATTTGAAACCAAATTGCTAAATTATACCGTTCTCACATTCAGGTTGTTATATCATCAAACCGTTCAGAGGAATTCGATGCAGATAGACACTTTAGCACAACATAGTTTGGTAGCAACAAGTTGACCCCAGACGTTTTGAACATTCAGGCCAATTTTTGGTTTTATCCAACAGCAGCCAAGAAAAACGTTCTGTTGGACCAACAATCAGCTTTAAAAAATACTGAAAATTTTACAAGCAACAAGAACCATCCAAAAGTAAACAACACTAACAGAAAATTTCAGCAAACTAGTGAACAAAATATGCACAAACCTTAGTAGTCAACTTATAATCTCCCCTCTTCCACTTCCCACTCCTGACATATCTATCACTCTCACACAACCTCCTCAGCACAGCCAGTATCAACCCAATAGCCAAATCCGCCACGTCATCAGTCAACACATCAGGAGTATTTGTCACTCTAATACCCTTCTCTTTACACTTAGCCAAGTCAATCTTGTCCAAGCCCACGCTGAAACTTGACACAATCTCAAGCTTAGGCAGATTCTCTATCAGTTCAGCGTCAGCACCAGCGTTGGAGTTCCCGACAACAGCACGTATGTTGTTTCTCTGTGTTTTCAGGAATTGGGACTTGTCTGAAACCGTCCAGAACCTGTAAAGTTTGAATCTTTTATCGAGTTCCTGTTCTAGATACGTGTTCATGGGGTAGGCCATCAAGACACCAATTGACTCCATTTGAGGGAAATCAGAAGATGAACCCAAGTTGGAATTTCGTTCAGGTTTATGGGTTTTGTTTAGATTTGTTAGCGGATGCCACTGAACCGAGGAGTCACTTAAAAGATTGTTCTGTTGTCCTCTGTATTCCGAGACCTTCGGATTCGTTGGTGGTGCTTCTCTGACCTGTGAACCAGTAGTTCAGTACAAATACTACGGCCCCGTTTTGATATTTTCAATAATTTTTAGGCAAAAACTTAAGAATAAAAATTCCAAAAATATTATTATTACCGATTCTAATTTCACAATAGAAAACCTTTTTCAAAACATTTTTAACTATGTATTATTTTTAAGTATTATAATTTATATTTAATAATAATTTTATAAATATAAACTTTTATATAAATTTATTTACAAAATTTAATATAATAATATTTAATAATTAATGGAATTTAAAAAAGAATTATATAATATATATAATAATAATAATAATATATACTTATTTACTACAAATTACTCGAATTATGAAATCAAGGCTTGATATTAACGTTTCAAAAGCAATTAAGGTTACTTTACCGTGATATTTGTTTACATAATTGTCAACAATTACACTATTAATTTCTTTAATTATAATTTTTTTATTAATTATAATTTGAATAAATTATTCATTAAAAAATTTGACATTATCACATTTTTACCCTTATTCTTTATAAAAATAAATAAATAAATAAGGTTGGCATAATCCTTATTCGAGATTTTATTTTCTATAATAATTTCCAAGTTGTGCTAAAGATAATGGTTGCCATGGTATGCGAGAAAAGAAATAAAATGAAAGTATTATTAAGGATGTGTTAAAAAAATTAATAAAATTTATTTAATATTAACAAAATAAATAAAATTAACCCATTTTCTTTTCTTTTGTAAACTTTCATTCAAGTAAATTAAAATTATATTTAAATACTAAATTAGAAAATTTAAATTATTAATTTTGTTAGATATAATTATTTATTATTTTTAGTTCTATGTCACGGCTTCCTTTTTATTTTATATGTATCCAACTTGAAATATTTTTTGTAAAATTTAAAATAATAAAAAAATATTAAATATGTAAAATAAATATTAAACAATATTTAAAATCAAATAACAACCATCCAATTATCATAGTTTCATTTTTTGAAAACAAAAACACAAAAAAATACTTCCAAATTTTTTATTTCCTTTTTTTATTCTCCTTTACCCAACTCAACGTGCACCCCACGTTCCTCCAACATACACAAAGAAAGCAGAAACTAAGCCATTGCAATCCTCAAACAAAACCAGGAAAAACAAAACAAACACAACACAATTCCTCTTAAATCATTTGCAGGCTTGTGTTTCTCACTTTTTTCTACTTCTTACCTTTGTTCCATTCCTGTGATTTGACTCATGTTTTAGCTGTTGTTTTATGTTTCTTGTTCATTTGTTCATAATCGAAAATGGTTCGTGCATAGAGCAAGAACAGGAAAATTATAAGTCTAGATTGTATCATTTTAAAGGTTTGCATGATACAGGAAGGCATGCAAAAAGTTTGAGCATGGAGAGTGCTAGTAAGTTTGGTGGGGCTTCTTTTGAAGATGGGTTAGCCTTCAGGAGTCAGGTTTCTAGAAATGATCAACCCTTGAAAAAGCAGCAAATTGGAAGTGCTTTTAATTGGTGTAACATTCCAACACCTAGGTCCCGGCTGAGAAAGGATCATGATGCTGCTGCTTCTCAAGGCATTGAAAAGCTACAACAAGGTTAGTTGCTTCGAAGTTTTGAGATCATTCTTGTTATGCAACATGAAAATGAAAGTTTTGCTTAATGTGTGGAAGGTTTTGGTTTTGATTTAGATATGGAACAAATGAAGGAAAAATTTGCTAAATTGCTTTTGGGGGAAGATATGTCTGGGGGAGGGAAAGGTGTTTCATCAGCTTTGGCTCTGTCAAATGCCATTACAAATCTAGCAGCTTCAGCTTTCAGCGAGCAATGCCGTTTAGAGTCAATGTCAGCTGAAACAAAAGCAAGATGGAGAAAAGAAATTGATTGGCTCTTATCTGCGACTGATCACGTTGTCGAATTCGTTCCTTCTCAGCAGAAATCTAAGGATGGAAGCAAATGGAGGTACCTATATATTTCCGATCATAAATTTGATGTTTCTGTTTTTCGGCGATCAAATTTTGATAAGGATGTTATGTTTCTTTGCTGAAAAGATAATGGTGACTCGACAAAGAACTGATCTTCACATGAACATACCAGCCTTGCGCAAGCTTGATGCAATGCTAATTGTAAGTACATTCATTAGCCATGTTTACGATCATTTGTTGATGAAGATCAGACCAGAAAAGCATCCTTAACAGTGATGTTTTTTTTTTTCAATAAACAGGATTGTCTAGACAACTTCAAGGATCAAAATGAGTTCTACTATATTTCGAAAGACGCACCTGACTCTGAAAAGGGAAGCACCAAGAGAAAGGATGACAAATGGCGGTTGCCTACTCCTGAAGTTCCCTCAAATGGTCTATCCAAAATGTCAAGAAAGTTTCTGCAGTTCCGAAAGGATTGTGTAAACCAAGTGCTTAAAGCTGCCATAGCGATAAATGCTCAAGTTATTTCGGTGATGGCGATCCCCGAGAATTACATCGAATCCTTGCCTAGGGTTTATTTCGGTGATGGCGATCCCCGAGAATTACATCGAATCCTTGCCTAGGGTAAGTACAACTGAGCAAATCTATTTGAAATGTTGCATATAAATTTTTTTTCTGTTATCAATATCCTACATGTTTTTGTGTGGTGCTTTGTTAGAATGGAAGGGCAAGCCTTGGGGACACGATCTATAGGAATATCACAGTTGAGTTTTTCAATCCTGACCAATTCCTTGCCTCAATGGACTTATCATCAGAGCACAAGATCCTAGACCTAAAGAGCAGAATTGAGGCTTCTGTGGTGATTTGGAAGAGGAAGATGAACCTGAAAGATGTAAAATCAGCTTGGGGTTCGGCCGTGAGCATAGAGAAGAGAGATGTCTTTGAAGCGAGAGCAGAAACTATCTTACTCATTCTCAAACAACGATTCCCAGGAATTCCTCAATCTTCATTAGACATCAACAAAATTCAATACAACAAGGTAGACAATCTGAATATCTGATGATTGCAGTGCTGCCGATTACAGCACTTGTGTCATGTTCGCAGAACTTATTCAATGATTTGTTCTTTGGCTTGACAGGCTATTGGACAGTCTGTTCTGGAGAGTTATTCAAGAATACTGGAAAGTTTGGCATTCACAGTCTTGTCGCGAATTGAAGACGTACTCTATGCTGATTTGGTCACCCGAAATCCGTCACAAGCCATAGTGAAGATAAATTCTTTAAAAGATACCTCACAATTTACAGCACCAGACATGCTATCTAGCCCCACAGAAGAGGCAGATAAACAGAACTCCGTGGATGGAATGATACTGTTGGATTTTATGGGTTGGGGTGCGGAGCAAGCAGAAAATGAAGAAAAGAAGAAACCAGAAGAAGAAAATGCAGATGACCAACTCGAAGATGAAGGAAAGTTTCCTGAGAAACTTACTAATATAGTAACCCACAGGATGGTTTCTTACCTAGAAACCGTAGGCGGTCTACAAAGCCCAACATCACGGCATTAACTAACAAACGTAGGGAGAGAAGACAGAACATCAGAAGTAGCAGACTGAAACTAGAGAGAAAGAGAGAGAAGATGATGGGAATGGAAACATAAAACAAAAGCGAGAAACCCAGACCTGCAAATGCAAATTTCCAGATCATACTGGAGTTCCTTTGAGCTGTGATTAATTTGTTCTCATTTCCAATACTCTTACTTTGTTTTGTAAACAGGCAAGAATGAGTAAACCGCTGAGTTTCAAGCATTTAATATTTGGTTTCTTCTGTACAAGTACTGGGTTTGTTGTTGATAGCTACTGAAATGCGATTCTTTGGTTACCTTAATCTTGGGATGCCTGATCCAAGAACTTTGTAACAAATGGTGATTGTGTATTGAGAGTTGTTATGTCTTGTTCACTTTTTAAATTTCAACTTACTTCTTTCATTTTCACAACTGCAAGAGCTAAGCATCAAAATGTACAGAATGCTAAATATTTCAATGGCTCAGGATATGCAAAGCACCAATAGACCAAATCAAAACAGGTAATTAACTTGAAAACTGCAGGAAACATGCTTAATTGCACGATTTGCAAGACTAGAACATAATTAAACAACAAAGTTTCATACTCTAAGTAGTCATGTGCACGAAATTTCAATCGAAGCAAACATATTTGCATTAATAACAAAGGAAGTCTTAAGTAGGATTTGAACCAACCTACAAGTTTACAATGAAAATAAGATACATACAAGGAACACTTCAAAAGATTAGGATTCAAAACTAATTTAGATCTTGCCACGAGGTCCGAGCTTTGGTGGAAGTTGAGGGCCCTTCTTGATTGGTAGAATGTCACCAGTAGCTGTGGCACTGTAGTAAGCAAGGACTGAACCGCCTCCCAATATCAAGAACTTGAGCAATAATCCTCTCTTGGTGAATGGAGCTGCAAATATCTCAAAGAACTTGCTCTGCAATTCCATATATATTCATAGTATAAGTTACCCTTGAATTACAGCCCAAATTATATTTCACTGCCAAGAGCTGTACGCTTGAATTACAGCACAAAATATATTTTACTGCCGAGAGCTGAATCTCACAACACTAATTTAGAATTTAACTGCCGCTGGAGGGTATTACAATTATAATAAATAACAGCTAAAAGGAGATTCACACTAAAAATTGTTATCTTACTGCACAAACTAGTTCATTCTTTTACAACTGCAGTTCCTAGTTTTGCCACAGTTTATACAAAAATCATAATGCCATGCAACTAATTTTTGCCTTCTTATCATTTGTAATGTGTAATGAAAAATTTGAACTCTGTTGTCTGGTTTTGCCGATTCTAATATTTGATTTCACAACAAATGTGATTTACAAATTGTTAAAAACAACACAAATCGAAATAGATTTTGATTTTCAATATTGAACAACAAACCTGGAGAGGGTTGTATGGTGAAGGAGCATCTGAACCATACAAATCCCACTGTCCAGTAGTGTTACCCAAATCCTCCAAATCAAAGTACACGCTCTTGTCACCGTACTTAGCCACCACAGCGCCAGCTCTGTATCATACCGCCACAAATATCATCCAAATTGTGCATACAATAACTAACAATATAGACAAAGCTTAAACCATCCGAAGAAATCAATACCTGAAGTTTTTTGATCTGAAGCTCTGGCGAGCTGGCTTGATAGCGAGTTTTGTTCCGGTAAGGGAGCTGCCACCAAGACCCTTGACGGTGGCTGGTTGCACAGCAGCAATGGTTGCGAGGGATGCCATGGCCTTGGTTTACTGTAAATTCCTGACTTCCTTCTTGTTCTTGCTGCTCAGCAGGAAAGTTATTGTATCGTTGCATGCAAACCTGGGCTTTTGATCTTTTGCATGGATCATAGCAGGACACGTGGCGAACTGGGTTTTCTACCGCAAAGATATGGAACCCCATTTAGGTTGTGACACGTGGATGGGAGATGGATAAGCCTATCCATTTTATGATATTATGCCAAATTGCAGTCCATAATTTTAATCCTAGCATACAGTGTGGTTTTTAGCTGGGGTGGCTCCTAATTTTTTCTTAATTTTTGTACTCTAACCGAGTTTTTAAATTATAATTACTATCAAATTGAATGTTAAACAAATTTTAAAACAAACATTTATCGTCTAGTTTTAAAATTACCTTAAATTTTAGTAATATTTTCTAAAAATTTTTTGCATATATTTATAAAATATTAGTCATTGAAAGATTCAGTTGGCTGTCAAGTTAGCCTCTAATTTTAATATTTAATGTCTACTAACTTCTATTAAAATATGGATACTCTTAAGAGTTATGAGAAGTCACAAAAAAATAATGTCCACTAGCTCATGTATTAATATTATTATTAAATAATGGTAAAGAGAAATAATGTTCTACAATATGATAGTTGTCGCATGTTATGATTTGAACGTGAATTCAAGTTAAACCTGGAATCTCTCCCTCTTCTTGTAAAATCTTGTAATTTGAGAGCTTCAGAAACCCAGAAATGTGGTGCGTTCTGTCCAAATGCAATAACATATTGCTGTGTTCTTGCATCTGCATCAATCTCGGAGTCATTCCTGAGTAAACTTCTCCGCTTTGAATGTTAATAAAGTATTGATTATACAAAGAGAAAGTTGTGGCATCATTTTGGGCAAACGTGATACCAGATAATACAGGAATCAGGGGTGTCCGAACTGGTCACAGGTCTAAGTCTGGCATCTAAAAGCTCGTCACAGATCGAGCCAGATCGGACTTAGGCTCGAGTCTGTGGGCCTTATTATTTAAAAAATAAAAGATATATATTTATATATAAATAGTGAACCTGCAAACTGACTCCACATGCCCATTAAACCTGAACTTATGAGTCGTGCCAAACTTACCTATTTCTAAGTGAAGCAGACTGACCTGACCTTCCCCTTTTGCTCTAGCAAAAATGTTGCAGATGATTTGCAGCAATCCATGATTGGATATATATAACTTTTTCCTAAAGTTTCGGCAATTGATTATGCCCAGAGTGTGAGATCCTCAAAATTATAACAGAGAGTAAGAAAATCAACATAATAAAATGTGGACTTCTGCAGGAGGGAATTCTTTTATAGAAGAGAGTATAATTATATTTTACTGTAGTTTTGTACCCATGAGTGCAACTCCTCCTTCCAAACTAATATTTTTCAATTTTAATGGACATGTTACACACATTTGTGAAAAATATTTAATGGGTATATAATACGTTTGAGTTGTATTATAATATTTTCTAAAATTTAGAAAGTATGTGATGTATTTTGAAAGT
Source organism: Swietenia macrophylla (assembly GCA_032401905.1). Classification (NCBI taxonomy): domain Eukaryota; kingdom Viridiplantae; phylum Streptophyta; class Magnoliopsida; order Sapindales; family Meliaceae; genus Swietenia; species Swietenia macrophylla. The sequence continues at coordinate 1,614,090 of CP135575.1, read as the reverse complement.
TTATGGATAAATATTGAAATAAGCTAAAATTTAAGAGATGTATGATAGTATTCATTTAGAAAAGGGAAATTTCAAAAATAATTTTAGTTTTAAGGTAGTTTAGGAAAATAATCAGTTTAATTTTTTTTATCAACTTAACTAATTTCACAAATTTTTAAATCTCTGTGTAGTCATACTTGAGTTTATCCAAGTATGAGTTCCATTTCAAACCATTCTTGGATTCAAAATTAAATCATATTATTTGTTGTAAATAACGTAAAAATAAATTGAATTCAAAATTTAAAAGATTATAGAATACTTACCATTGTATTACACCGATATTATCATATAAAAAAATATTTTTTTAAGATATATTTATTATGTATATTATTTTAAATATAAATAGTTATATAAAGTATAAATAATTACATAAGATAAAATTGTTTGAAAATTTTAATTTTTTTAAAAAATAAAATTATTTATTTATATAAATAATCTTAAAAATAAAATTGTTTTAAAAATTTTTTTACTGTAAAAAAAAAAGAAAAATTTTCTAAAACAACCTTATTTTAACTCTTATTAATACTTTTAACCAACTATAATACATTCTTATCAAAATAAATATTTTAAATAATTTCACCTTCAAGCCCTATTTTTTACAAATTTTATTTTTGTTCTAAGTTAACCGACTCAGGACATTTAATTCTACTCTGGGTTGATCAACCCAGAGTGTAAATAGTAACTTAGGTTGGCCAACTCAGAGTATTATACCTCTCTATTTTTATAATAATATATGTAAATTAATATAATTATATATATTTATATTAAAATTATATTAAATATAATTTACAAAATTTTTATTTATAATTTTGTTTATATTAACTTAATAATTTATTATATTTTTTTCTAATTTTTAATCTATTTTTATGTATTGATTTATTTTTAAAAAATTTATTATTTTATTTTTGTATTTTAAAAATAATTATTTTAAATATATTTGATAAAATTTTTATCTTATTATTTATTTTTTATTGAATTAAGAATTTATTCTTTTATCTTACAAATTTTTTAATATATTTTTTATTTAATTTATTTTTAAAATATTATTTTATTTTTTGTATGTAAAAAATATTCAATATTTATTAAATAAATTTATATATTTATTTAAGATATAAGTTCCCTAATATGGCTGCACTAGTGTATTATACACACATACATATACATATATATAATAAAATTTTTATTTTATAATTTATTTTTTATCAAATTAAGAATTTATTTTTTTCTACGAATTTATTTAATATATTTTATGTATTTATTTAATATATTTTTATGAAATTATATGATAAAAATAGTCAATGTTCAAATATGTAGATATTTAAACATAACAATTTTAATACATTTTAAATATATGGCTCAGAATTTACTTGTTGGTATTCGTCCTGGAGGATCGTGGGTTACGTTACTTGATAGCTCAAAAAAATATTGTGGTGAAAGGGTCCGACTTATACCTGTTCCTAGAGATATTGATAATTATTATAATGTTTTTAATTTTATATGCAGTATTGTATCAATAGTGTCTAAAATAAATGCTCAATTTGCTCAATCCGTTTATCAGCAATCAATATGCTAGCATTTCTATTAAAATTTGTGGATTTAAATTTCTAGACTTACTCAGAGCTAACATACTCATAATTTCAGTACTCATACTACAATCAGATGGCTCACTATTTACAAAATCACAAATTGCGCTAACAAATTTTTGCATAGTCTGATCAAATTCTCCAAAATTACCTTTTTCTTGTGAAGAATATAAGACAATTTTTTTATTATCAGTCAATGTACTGAAATATATAACACAACTCATAACAGTTAAAACATAATAATAAAATAGACATAAAGATTATATTACAATAAAGTAAGCTACTACAAAATTATTGTATATATAGATATGTATTTACATAAATTACAAAATTTATGATATCAACAAAACTAAATAAAACATACCAAAAATTATAAGTTCAAACAGTTAGATATATACATACACAAAACTGATTACTAAAAATCTACACAAAAGTTCCAAACAACTACATTCTTCTTTTACTCACTTCTCAACACTTCGTATAATTCTGTTCAATAATAACATGTTCAAAAGGTTCTTTCATTTTAGCAAAAAAATGATTTAATTTTACTGACTTTACTTCACTGGTTTTACTTATTTCACTTTCTTGAATTATTGTGTCTCTAATTAATTTTTTAATTCAATTACTCCTAACATATCTAACATTAAGAAATCTTTTGGTGAAAAATAAATGTCGAGTTACGAGTTTATTTTGATTTACCCATTTTTCATATATTCGTAAACCCATCAATGCTTATCGTACTTTATTTCTAGTTGCTTTCGGACTAGGATTAGTGTCTGAGTAACGGATTATGATTCCAACCAATTTCACTCTCATTCTATCTGCATGTAACTTTGTTAGATCTTTTACAAGAATACTATCCAACATATTCTGTTCACTTTGTTTAATACATGTCCATCTATCATATTTAGTCCAGGCCATACTATAAGACCAAACAACAAAATAATATTATAAGATATAAGTTTATAAAATACAAAAATAACAACTGTAAGTTTAAAGTAGTACAAATGTAAGAAAGAAATATAATTCAACTAAATAAAAATTTATAATTAAATAAACTGATTTATAATTTAACTAAATTAAAAATAAAATATCAAAACAAAATAAATAATTAAGAAATTGTTAAGACATATGACCCTCCACCTAATTCAATTATTTAACTAAATTAAAAAAATTACAAAAAAATTAATAATAATTTAAATATAAATAATTAAGTCAAAAAGTCAATATCCTAAAAGAATATATAAAATTGAATAATTTAAATATTATTTTAACTAATTTTTAATTTATTTATTTAGCTAAATTAAAAATAAATCACAAAAAAATTTAATAATTATTTAAATATAATTAGTATTTAACTAAATAATTACTATAACTTAAAAAATATACAATTTTAACTATTTATTATCATTTTTTAATAATATATTACTAAACATAAATTTTGATTATTTACTATTTATATTTTCAAATAATATCTAATTAAATATAAATAATTAAATCAAAAAATTATTATCCTAAAAGAATATATAAGATAGAGCAATTTAAATTTAATTTTAACTAATTTTTAATTTAATTATTTAACTAAATTTAAAAAAATTCACAAAAAAAAGTAATAATAATTTAAATGTAATTAATATTTGAATAAATGATAACTATGGCTTAAAAATATTCAAATTTTAATTATTTATCATTATTTTCAAATACTATATTATTAATTATAAATTTTAATTATTTACTATTTATATTTTCAAATAATATCTAATTAAATATAAATAATTAAATTAAAAAATAAATGTCCTAAAAAAATATATATGATAGAGTAATTTAAATATTATTTTAAACTAATATTTAATTTATTTATTTAACTAAATTAAAAATAAAAAATTAATAATTTAAATGTAATTAATATTAATTATCATGATTATTTACTATTTATATTTTGAAATAATATCCTATTATATTATATAAATAATTAAATTAATAAATTAATGTCCTAAAATATTGATATTAATTTTTTAAAAATCTCCTAAAATGTTAACATTAATTTTTTAAGTATTATTTTTTATTTAATTGTTTGACTAAATTTTAGATAAATATAATATAGAAAATCATATATTTAAATTATTAAATAATATAATTAATTAATAATAATTAAAAAATAATGAAATTATAAAAAGAATAATTTCTTTTTATTTTTCACCCAAATCATTCAAATCTTTCAATTTATCAATTTTTTTTAACAATTTACACATACATTTAATAGTTTATATATATTTTAAATATTATTTTTTTATAATATAATATAACTAATTATAAATTAACAATGATTTAGGGATAATACTTAAAATATCATATACAATAATTATTTTTAAATTTATAAATAAAATAAAATTTAACAATGTAAAGTAATACTAATTTTTATTTTTGTTATTGTTGTTGAAATATAACTTAATCCGTACGTGCTTGTATTCAAAAATGAAAAAGAGAGATGAATTGAGGTGAAAAGAGGTAAAGTGAGATGAAAATGTGAAAATTAATTTAGAGTTAAATTATTATTATAATTTATTTACAAAGATAAAATTATTAAAATTAATTATTTTAATAAAATTTTTTTAAAATTAGTTATATATACAAAGATGGGTTAAAATAAGATTGTTTCTGAAATTTTCCGCGGAAAAATTATATATACCACCCATTCCTGCAACAACACAACTTCCTCTGCTTCTCTTTCTGTCTGGTGTCCAAATACACAGTGTCCCTAAACTCTTTACTTCAGCCTCTGAAAATCTCAACTGCCAAAACCCAATGCCTTGAAGGATACAGTCCTCTTTCTCGTCTCTCAAAACATACTTTCACTCCCAAAATCTCAGCCTTTCTTCTTTTCCTCCGGGCAGGGCCATGAAAACTATGCAGGGCGGAGTCGTTTGCGCCACAAATGACAAGACGGTTTCGGTGGAGGTTGTGCGTTTAGACCCAAATCCAAAGTAAAAGAGAAGAGTCAGAAAGAAGAAGGAGTTCCAGGCTCATGACCCCGAAAATCAGTTCCAAGTTGGAGACCAAATATTTTCTTGCTATAGCCATTCCAGCCAAGACGAGGAACAAGAAAGCAGCAGATGAGAGTAACGAGGTGGGTAATGAGCTGGGGATTCCTTTAGAGAGTGAACAACAATCACAAGAGGCTTAAGTGTATTGCGTTAGTTGTTTTGTTGTTCATTTGTTGTAGTTTTGTAATGCTTTGATTTTGTTTTAAAGTCAATTTCATTCGATGGCCATGAAATATGAAATGGGTTTATTTCAACTTGATGTGTGTGAATTAATTGAATTGTGATGATTTCTTTTTGCTTGGTCTTTCTTTGAATTGGTTTATGTAACCAATCAAATGGAGGTTTTAGCTGGTTTAATGTGAGGTCTTTGGATGCTAAAGTGTAATATTGAATGTGCTAATACTTATTGTTTATTTTCTGGCATTGATTGGATGTGGATATTATCTGATGGTCATGAATTAATTTTGTTTTATTTGATGGGTATGAAATGTATTTTGGTGATATGTTGCTTTGAAATTGGTGTTGGTTGTAGGGTTCATCTATCCCGAGTTTAGAACTTGGTGAACATCAAAATGTAGATGGATTTCTGAGTATCCAAAAGAAAAGTGGTATTGGTTGTGACTGAAACTATCAAATGGTGGTTCATATGATCTTTCACATTTTGAATGTAGCTTTTATGGTGATGGCTATGTAATGAATTTTGCTTTTTGGCAGTAAAAATGGGAGTTAACTTTGGTAGAATTGAAGTTTTGTTTGACTGGATTTTGTTATGGGGCATGAATTTCTTGGAATTAGTTTTCTTTTAGAAGTAGTGTTTAGTGTTAAGAATTGCTAAATTGACATGATTTGCACACCAAATTGATATTGTGGTGTGCAAATTACTTTTTTCCTCAAGGAAGCGTTGATCATACTAGAAAACTTATTTGCGATCTACAATGCTTATGGATTAGATTTTGAATTGATATTATCCTGACTTGAAATGTAATGCACCTGAGATGTTTATGTTTTGGCACAATAAGATGTAGTTGATGGCCTTTGAATTGTGAAACTTTTCAATTTGGTTGGTTGTTGGCTTGTTGCAGTAATGTCCAAACTAGCTGAGGTTTTGCATGCAATAGGATATCAATGCAGACAATGTGCATTGTAGAAAGAACAGTCATAGATTGAGATAGGGAATCTAGAAGTCTTGATAAACATGGCCAAGATTTTGTGATGATTGTGATTTTTATTAAATACTAGAATTATTCATATTGAGAAGAATCATTTAAGAATAAAATTTTAAAACTTAATGGCTCTGATATTCGTTGTGTGATGCCTAGTTTGAAAAGCTTCATTGTGATGATTGATAAGTCAATGAGAAACTCAACCTAATGTCAATTCTCCTTTATGATTCTCTGTTTTCAAACTTTTCATCATGTTAATTCAACTATTGGAGTGAAAATCATTCCTGGAAAGAACTCATTTTGTTGGTATTTGGCTTTTGTTTATGGTGCGTGTTTAGGATAATGCATTGGTGAGAAGTGCTTTCAGTGCTTTTTGGACATTCAACTTTTTATGTAAACAAGGATTAAGATTATGATGTTTCTCTGCATATTATGATATCCACAGACCAGGATTAAGATTTTGTTTATTTGCATATTATGGTATCCATAAACCTCTGAAGTTGGATAATCTCTATTGCTGGGAAGTGGTATTCTGAAAGTAAGAAAGCTGCTTTACTAGGAATCCCTGCGAAACACCACCAGCCTACTGATATATCTGTATCTGATATTGGTGCTGCATCTTGTATGTACACAAAATATTTTGAATAGCTTATAGGATTCTGATGGACTTGTTTCCAGTACTCTTTGGTTCTAGTTTCTCCATTTCCGATAACTTTTGTAGATAAATATAGCATCAAAACAACCACAACATGTCGCTAATGAATAGTAATATATACATTAGGATATTTCACTATCCTAGACTTATAAAAGATTGTGAATCACATCTCCCTTGAACTCTTCCCTTCCAGATTGTCGATTACAGAATCCCCTGAACTTCAAGCCCATCCTAACCAAATAACAAATGAAAACAAGCTCACATAATAACAGCTACTCTGCTACAGCTAGAAACTGAGGTAAAAAATAAAAATAATAGAAAACCTATGACTTTTACAATTAATATGTGTCTACCTAGTTTACTACTGCTGTAGGGATCAAGCATCTTCACATTGCAAGCTGGTCTTAATATTTTGCAATGTGCATGATATAAGTGTGTTAACCGAGTCCACATATTCCATGGTTAGCTTTGCTGTAGGAGAGCTTTTAGTTAGGATTTGGAATGCTATGGTAAGCAAAGACCCTCCTTCTGTGCTCTTCTCCTCTTGCCTAGAAGTGATCACTAAAGGCCTTGACTCAAGTCCGTCTGGCAGAATCGAGAACCCAGAGGGCAATACGGCAATGTTGCTCGAGTCACATCCGGTAATCACAGACTGCATACCAGTAATGTCTACCGGAGCATAGACCACTGTGGATTCATAAGCATTTGTGCAGCTATCTTGGAGTACCCATATGCTGTTCTCCTTTGATTTCATTGCCTGAAATTGAAACCTTAGTTTATTTAGAAGTCCAGGTTTATATGAAGCTGAGAAATTATTAGATTTAAGTTTTTGAGTTCTACGCTGAAACTGAAAGCTGACCTGAATAGTTACTGCATTGCCGCGATCTTGCCCTTTTGCTAAGTTTGCAACGGTTTGTACGGAACCTCCGTTTGACATGATATCCCACTAAGATTAGACAACAAAAGCTGTCAAAGCTATTATCTTTGAATGTTATCCTATTGTTTAGAAATTTTACCATGGTACTAATACCAAAACAAGTGATTATACCTCATTTCGACGAGCTTCATCTCGTAAGAAATCGAACAGGACATGAGGAGACACAGGCAACCACACGGAAGAAACTGCACAGAGAATCACCCCAAGGGGTTCTCCAGGGTCATTCAAGTTCTTCCTGGAAGAAACCCTTATGTCCTCTCCAGTTTTGCTTGTAACTTTGTTCCATGTGTGATAGCTCGATGCAGCGATGGCATGAAAAAAGTTCCATGTCATTCTCTGTGCCAACTTCAAAATGCTCTTCCTCCCAGCCAGAGTTGCAACACCTAATGTTCAGTGACAGGTATTATTTCTTCTCTCATTGTTTACAGATCAATTTCATTGTCAAATTTGCAGAACAGATTTGAATTTACCAGTTGAATCCTTCGTAGGAACATTTGTTGCCATGAAGAAAACAAGCCGTTCACACTGGAGCTGCAATGTTGTTATCCAATGCCTTGCACCAAAAGCCAAACCACTGTTAACAATGCTGCGATACATGGTGTGAACTGTGGATTTCTGGCATTCCAGGTGCTCTACCCAAATCACCTGAAGATTATTATGAAATTACCATCACAATCTTGACTATATAACGCAAATTCAATCCAGGACTCCCGTTAGTTTCACCTCTGCATTATTTTCCTTTCATTTTTGAGTTTATTTTCCAAATGCTTAACCAAAATCAATCATCATAAGCAATTTTTACAGCAGGATTTCACTATAAGAGTTACAGAATTTTATAGTTCATTCCATATGATTCAACACTCCTATTAAGACCTCTATGAGTGAAATGTGAAGATATGTAATACCTTACAATGGCCATTAGATTTATCCTCAATGATGCAACCAGATGGGCGTTTTCTGCATTTAACAAGTGATGCATCAATGTTTTCTTCAACTTTGTCAATTGAAACATCGACAATTGCCCATTGTTCAGCACTTAGTTGCTTGCAATATCGAACAAAATAAACTTCTCTGGTTGGCACCATTGGTGTGAGCATTTGCATCTCTGCGAACATCTGCATGCAACAAATACAAAACATAAGAATGTATTCAGTAAATGAGTATTCTAAATTAGTTGCATTCTATAATTGATTCCAAAAGCGATTTTCAAAATCATCCTTTCTTTTTCATAAGCATTTACGTTTCATCCAATTTTCTTTTCCTCTTTCCACTTGCTGACCCTCCTTTTTTCTGTTGTATCTAAGACTCAAAGGGGTGCTTTCAAATTTGGCGGTAAAGAGTAGTGATTTACTTGAAAGTGCTTGTAAAGAGTGTAGTGAAATAGAAAAAAAAAAATACTTTTTCAGATTTTAAAAAGTGCTTTTATTGAACTTTCTAAGAAAATTACTTGAAAGACTCTTTTAAAAGTATTTTTCAAACAAAAAAATTACTAAAGTGTATTTCGTATGTATTTTTTTGACAGTAAATACTACTTTTAATACTCTTTAAGTGCTTTTTTAAAAGATATTAGAAGAAAAAACTCGAGCTTGTGCTTTTGTTTGGGCCACAAGAAAAAGAGATACCACTCTTGTGCGTGAAAATACTTTCTGTATATAGTTATCCCAAAAGAAGGAAAATGAATTGACAGTCTTTCTCTTTTTCCTAGATTCGCTTTGTCCTTTGGATTGTGATTTACTCACCAATAGCACGGCACCATTCCTATTTGGACCTTCACCACTGCAAATTACATCGACTGTTGCTGCCTTTGAAATTAAGCATGGAAACATTGCCTTCCATTGATTCTACAAAATCCCAATAAAAAAGTAAAAAAAAAAATAACTTCATGCAAAACCAACAGCATATAATTTTCTTGGGGAAAAAAAATTACTGAATAGAAGCGTTATTGGTTTCTTACTACATCCATGAAACTTTGAATTAGCTTTGGAAGATCGACGAAGACAACACCAGTATCTCTTGAGGCTTCGATGGATCGTTTTGGCTTCCCATTGTTTGGATTTTCGACAGAAAATTCTTTAATGTATTCATCATAGTTAAGAATTTCGCGACCAGTTTCCACACTTCGAATCCAAAGTGGTTCACCAGCAGTAGCCATTTTCTTTAGCTCTTCCATTCCTTGATTAACCAGCTCCATGATTCTTGATTTCTCAAGTTCGAAAATTCCAGTGTAGAAATCTAAAGAGCTTCTGTTTTCTTGATCATTTCCTGCCGAACATGAGCTTGGTGATGTCACTCCTTGCGGGCTTTTTCCCACCGCAGCTCTTAGTTTTTCTACCTGCATGTTCACATAAGATCTCTTAAGATATTTCATTAAGGAGAATCAAAAGTAATTTTGATTGATGGGTTTTCTGTTTCTCAAATTACCTCGGCTTTGAGCTTGGCATTTTCAATACGTAATTGTTGTTCATCAGTTGTCATGGCAGTGTCTCTGCTGGTTGTAGCCATGCCACAATTAGGGCAACAAGCTTTATTTATTGTTTCTCTCATGGCTTTATTCTCATCCCGGAGCTTCTCCATTTCTGCTTTCAACAATGAATTTTCATGGCGCTCTTGTATAGCCTGAGTTGTTTATTTCAATTATAAAGTTAATATGCTAGAACTTACCACACATTTAACACTGGAAACTCACCAATTTCCGATTGAAAAATTACCTTGATTTGTGTTCGACGATTTTGAAACCAAAACTTGACTTGTCTAGGAGCAAGGCCTAATTGCTTGCTTAATTGCTGCCTTTGCTTCTCATCTGGATGTGGGGACTCTTTAAAAAGCCTGCAAAAATAGCAGATTTTTATCCAATATAAACTAATTAACACCAATAATCAATAGTTAACACTTAGCAAATGCATGATTGAGATTGAATATACATCACTAGGACATTAAAGACGGCAATATTTTGATGCATATTTGACTAAATTTGCATGTTGCTGCCCATTAAGACATGAAAGAAAGTAAAAAAGAAAGGTATTTAATAAAGTTATTGGATCGTTTAATAATTATGAGTCATCTAGCTATAGCTTTAATTTTATAATCTTTTTTCTTTGTAAGCATCTCACTAACATTAAAGCCTAATTTTCGTTGAAATTCATGCAGATCGTGAACAAGTTTAACCTCCTCCATGGTTCATTTGATTTGATTAATTGCACGTAAGGGTTTATGCATTATTGAGAGAGATTAGAGAACTGATGAGAAGGAGACATACGCTTCCATTTCTCTGATTTGTTCTGCGGTGTGACGATGGTACTTCTTTCTTTTCTTCTTCTTGTTCTTGTCTCCATCTTCTTCTTCATCGTCATGTTCTCCTCCATCAAATTCATCGTCAGATCTTGATCTTCCGGGACCCGAATTTTCACTACTAATCTCAACCGTCTCTTCTCTTCTCGACCCTCCTCCTCCACTTCCTTCATCTCCTTCCTCCACGTCATTGTCAGCTGCCGCGGCCGCCCCGGCACCCCGGAATATTCCAGCCTTCGTAGGCAACAAAACAAAACAAACCCACGTCAACAAAAGCAAAAGCACTGGTAAGAATATTAAACCACAGCATAAAAGTGCAAATACGAGTGAATTATGTTGGACTTACAAGACTGAGAGAGAGAGCAGGAGAGGCAAAGAAATCTTTAGTGCGAGAAGTGGGTGGGTTGTTAGACATGTCCACTCCCATGGCAATAAGAAAAAAACTCTGAAGAGGGTGATGAAATGGTTGTTTTAAGGAGCAAACATGGTGGCGAATGAGAGGTGGGGTATGCTTGATTTAAGGACGTAAAACAAAAAATGAACTGCTCCAAAACACTAAAGGGAAACTGTATTGAATTTCATTTCTCTAATGTGAGTAGAGAGAGAGAAAGGAAAAGAAAAGAAAGGAAAATCAACTGAAAGGGAAAATAAAAAGGGCTGGTAGGAGTTGACTGTTAGATATTCTCTGTGGAAATGAGAAGACTCAACTAACTTTTAAACAGTGGAATCTCATTTTCCAACGGTATTTTCAGTTTATTATACATACTGTGGCTTTAGCTAGGCTCTGATGTGGTGTTGGAGTTGCCAAGGGGTGTTTGGCTATATATACAAAACTTTAGTCAATTATTATGGGCACAAGTTGTTAATTATTGGGTTTTCCCCAAGCTCCCGCAGGATTCTAGTATGAAAAATGATTAATTATAGGATGGGTAGGATTGTAGCTGGGGAAAAATTTAAGTTTAGAATAGTCTAAACACAATCGCAGAATATAAAAAATAATGTTCAGTTGTACCTATTCTTATTTAAAAAAAATTGGGAATGTCTGTAATTAAAAATTTTTATTTATATAATTATTTAAAGTTTTTATTACGATAAACTTAAAAATAAATAAATAGTATGTTTTAAATACTTAAAAATATCTTCTTATCATTAATTACTTTCGAATATACTTTTACACATTTCTTGAATTTTATTTTTAATTTGATTGATTTTTTTAAATAATTTTTTGATTATGTTCCTATGAAATAACTTTACTCAATTTTTTTCTTGGGATTATTTTTTGATTACCCATGAGAAGCAACCCACTAATCACCTAGCAAATAGAGTACAATTTCTTGACTTTTATGCCTGCCAATTAGCAGCCATAAGAGATTAATGTTCTTTGAAGTTAGCTTTAGATCATTATATTAATGTCAAAATAAACTAGCTTAGTATATTTCCATATGTAGCATTTGACAATAATATTTAATTACTAGGTGGCTTTTGCCCATCAAATTCAAAACTGCTATTCTTCATTACACTAATTCACCTAATGGTCCTAATTTTTATTTGATTGTTATTGAATACTGTTATTTATTGGTTGTTATTTAATACTGTTACATGTTGAGAAGTTCAAGGCTGCTCCTCATCTTATGGTTAGTGAATTTTATGATCACTTATCTGATCAAATGATAATATTATTTTTAATTTTTTTAATATTAGATTTTAGAGAAAAATCAAAAGCTTTTTAATAATATAAAATTATTTTATACTAATTTTGTAACCATTAAATAAATACACTTTTAGTAATTGAGATTAAATCTAATGCATATAATTATATTATAATTAATACAAATTAATCTAGTAGTATGTAAATAATGTAAAAAACTGCATGAAGAAATGGACTTCTTGATCCTAATCCTAGATCATAATATTTAAGTCAATTTAGTTCTATTTTTCTATATACTAAAATAAAAATTGAAAAAATGAATAACATCTGAAATATATGCAAGATGTTTTTTTTTATATATATAAAATAAGACTCATAGATTTTGAAGATGATTATAAAATTTTATTGAAATTCAACAAATTATTCATCTTTTTCATGAAATTATTTTTAAAAATAATATGAATAAATTTTTGTTAATAAACATTTTAAGTTTAATATGTGCAACTAACTATTCAGCATTTTAATTAAATATTTGTATACATTTTCCATTTATCAATTACCCATTCATTCAATTAGATTTCATTTATTAAAATAATATTACTAAACATAATTAAGCAAATAATAATAATAATAATAAAATAAGAAAATGGGATATTACCATATACGTCCCTATATTGTTTTAAATAATAAATACTATCATACTTTGGTCATTTATGACAAATAGGTCCCTGAAAGGGACATATATATATGAATGTGTGAGCATTGTTGTCTGCAGTGGTTTTATTAATATAAATTTTTTTTTATCCTGTGTCTTCATATCATTTAAAGGTTTGAAAGAAGTGAAGGCAATTAATGAATTTGTCTCCAAACTTTTCCAATTCTTAAAATCTTCTTCCTCTCCCCCTCTAACTTGGATAAGTCAATTCTTTAATCTTGTAATCTTTCTTCTTCTAGGAAAATAACATTTATATAATATTTTTATTATATTTTATTATATTGTCATTTTAGTTTGACGTGTGGATATATATATATATATATGAGATAAAATTTTATTAAATAAATATATAAATAATATGATAAGAAATATTATAATTAATTCGACTTAACGTAGTTGTATATGTGATAAAATTTTATTTAATGAACGTATGAATATCAAAATAAGAACTATCATGATTAATTTAGTTTGATATAAGCGTATGTGTGATAAAATTTTATTAAATAAACATACGAATAATATAATAAAAATTATCATAATTAATTTCGTTTCAAATAAGTATATATGTGACAAAAATGTTATTAAATGAACATCTAAATAACATAATAAGAATTATCATAATTAATCCAATTTTGACGTAAGTGTATGTTGACAAAATTTTATTAAATGAACACACAAATAATACAATAAAAACTATCATAAAAGTGTCTATGTGATAAAATTTTATTTAATAAACATATAAATAGCGCAATAAGAAGACAAGACAACTTTTTAAAGGATTATAACACGGATTTGAAAAAATACAACTAAAAAAATCTTTATTTTTATTAACCTATCAAAAAATTAAAAACAATAAATTTAAGAGTATTTTGATTTATGATTGTATATCAAAAATATTATTGTAATTAAATCTATGAAACTAAAAATTTAGTGTTTTTTCTATTTGAGAAAAAATTGTTACAGACATTTCTTCATTAATTGACCATTAGAATTTGATGATTTGGATATTTATTAGATTTTCTTAATTAGAGGAAAAATAAAAATTCTGCCCATTGACGCCATTAATTATGAGTACATATCTCCATCCATAATTAAAGTTTTGGTGTCATATAGTTTATGATTAGTTTCATATCCACAATTCAAATCTTGTATGAATTATAGTTATGAGTGGTAGATAATGTGAAACAATCACATGGTGTGAGCAAACCAAATAATTAAATCAAATTAAAAAAATAATTGTAACAATAATAATTAAGTAATTGATTTGAAATTCCTTTTGGATTTCCTCTCCCTCTCTCACTCATTATCTCCTTTACTTTATCTTTTCTTCTATCATTAATTACATGAAACTTTGTTTTTGGGTCATCTATGAAGAATAGCGAAAGGGGAAATTAACCAAGTAATTAATTAATATTTTAATTATAAGAAGCAATTTAGAGAGGCAAGAGGGTATCTTGCTTTCTTTCTTTCTTTCATAATTTCAACTCTTTAATTAGCTTTAGAGATTTCTTATGAAGCAAGTTACAATAAATGGGAAAACAAAATCGGATTTGAAAGGGGGGAAAATTAATGAAAGTGGGGAAGTTTTTTATAAATTTAATGTGGGAAAAGGAAAACATAGAATGATGATGTGCATTGAGAAAGGCTGGAAAAAGAAAGAAGATAAAGCTTACAAAATTAAAAGGAGAAAAAAATTATAATAATAAAGAAGGGTATTAGCTAAGCAAGCAACTTTCATGAATTTGATGTTCATTTTGAAACTTGACCATCATCATCACTTCATGATGTTTACTATCAAATAAAACACTTTACTGAAGGCCAACAAGGATTAAATTTACATAAAGAATTTGTTAATATTTATTTTATTTATCTTGTGTTTTTAACATAAAATTAAAAATTAAAAATGATTAACATAAAAAATTTAAAATATAAGACATAAAAATTTAAAAAATAATATAAAACTTAAAATACATATCAAAAAAATTAAAATTTAAATAAAAAGTTTAAAACAATTAATTTAAGAGTTAAAAATTTTACGTAAAGTATATAAGATATATTATAAACAATTTCATTACATAATAAAATAATTAAAGTATTTGATAAATACACACTTTTGTGTTGGATAATGATAATATTATTTTACAATAATTATAAATTAAAAATACACGATTAATGCGACTACTAATTAATTGAACTAATAAATCTTTTAAAGAATGGTGCAACATATCTAAGATTTGCATCTGATTCACCATTTATTAAGGCGGGATTAGTTTATATTCATGCATAAATTATTTATTATAATAATTATTATTGTTTCTAGTAGTGTATATGTAAATTATAATTTATAATTTTTCATTAATATCACAAAGACAATGACTGTGGATAATCTAAATTAATAATCTTAAGATCCAAATAATGTATAATTAAGCCAACCCCACAATATTAATGCAAATTAGAAAACCTAGGGAAACAATCAAAGGCACGGTTGTGTTCATTCATGTATATACACCTTTCATTACTAATATTTTTGAAAGCAAGAACTCAAGATTTAAGCATAAAAAATAAATGAATATCTTTCAAAAATAGTAATTTGCATATGCTTTAAGCATAATAATTAATAAAATAATATATTAAATAAGAAAATTTCAATCCTCCAAGTTAATCTCTATATGAATGAATTTCAACACAACACGGCACACCAATCTAACATACAATTGTATGTTGAATAAGCAAAGATTAATCAATCCGTGATAGACGGAAAATTTGTAAACAAAATTTTTAATATTTTTTACTTGATCAAAATTTATCAAGTTAAATAATAATATGATACAATATAATTAATAATATAAAATTAAAATGAAACTTGAGAGATGAAAACTTTGTGCAAAAGCTATCTAGTTGCTGAATTTGAATGAATGAATGAATGAATGAATTGTATCAAACTTTTGAAAGAAAGGTAGATGTTGAAGAGTGGATGGGAAGAATAATGGTAGTTTTGGAAGATGGATACCAAGAAAAGAAAACTTAAAGCTACCAAAACCATGCATGCATGCATACGAAGAGGACATATATATGATTAATGAAATATTAAATGCTGAAAGTTAATGAATATCTCTTTAACTTAAATGTTGAAAATATATAATAAAAATTTTAAAATAATTATTATATAAAAAATATAAAATATAAAATAATTAACATAAAAATTAAAATATATAATTTAAAAAATTTAAAATAATTAATATAAAAATTAAAAATATTAAATATATCAAACATTTATTGTATCTAACCAAAACCGTCACTTATCCATCAATCCCCATGTGCTTAATTTGCATGGAAGGTCACGTAACTTTCAGAAAATGGCATAAATTGTCCACTTCTCTTTGTTTGTTCTTAGTTTTAATTAATTATTGAACAAATTAAAGAGATTCGGAATTTCTGTAATTTCTCTTTCTGGTTTTCAATTAAGAGATTACGTCAAGCGGGGATTATGTTAGTTAATGAATTAAGATTAATATTTATGCACGTTTCATATTGGGTCAATAGAATTAATATTTATATATGTAAATTACATAGAAAAATTTTCATTTCACAGTGTAGTTACATTGAGCTATAAACCATCCATAGGATCAAAAATATATATTATATTATTTTTCATATTATTATTCATCTTGTTTAACAAAATTTGTCGAAATTAAGTTCAATTATAACATGATCAAATATTTAGACTAAAAAAATGAGAGTAACCTAAATTTTTAAAATTTAACAAAATTGACAATAACCCATTTTATTTTGCCAAAAAAAATTTTATTGTAGCACATTTATAAGTATTCAAATTTAGAAAGAAATTGAAAAAGAATGGGTGGATTTAGGGTTAGAAAATGGTCATCTAGGAATTTTCTCAATTTGGTAAACAAAATTGGGAGGCAGAGATTATTTGTAAAGGTTAAATATGTTAGGCCAAAGCTGAAAATTTTGACATCATTTAAAACAACAAACCATGAATTAGAATTTTAGAAACAAATCAATGATAAAATACTCTTGCATAAACTTGACTTTAAAATGAATATTGGCTACCAATAAATTATACTCCAAGAATGAATTCAATGAATTAAGACAATAAATTAAAAATACATGAATTAGAAAAAAAGATACAACATAATTAATTAATATTTTTCATCTTTAACGGATAACCATTTTGTTAAAAGACAAAAATTTAGATAATTCTCAATGTTAAGGGTTATTATTCTTTGAATCAAATATTGGAAATTTGTAAATGCATATTATTAAAAGAAAGCCCATCAATATTGAAATGTTAGTCATTTTACTCAAATGGTTAAAATATGTTTAAAAAATTAGGCGTGCAATAATGGAAAATAATTTTTGACATAACTCGCCAATTTAATAAGAACCCGATATAAAATTTACAAATATAAGTTGACATAAAATAATGCAATTATTAAGAGAATAACATGATTTAATATGATTATTAATTATATTGAATTCGTATTTAAAGTTTTTAATATAGGAACTCCTTTATGACACGATAATTATGCAAGTAATTATATATTGTATTAATTCATTCATAATTTAATAAATTTATTTTATAATTTTTTATTTAAAAAATATTGTTATATTTATTCAATTTTAAAAAAATATTTAATTATGCTTAGAATAAAATTTATTAGTATTTGAAATAATGTTATCAAAAATATTATAAAATATAAATTATTAAATGAATAATACGATTATAATTAATTTAGTCTTAAAATAATTGTGTTAATTTAATATTTTTACTTCTTAACATGATTATTAAATTAATTAATTTTTTTAATATAATATAAATATGATAGGATAATTTGCCGCCGTCGCTGTCGCCCGCCACGTATATTATGCAACATGTTACAAAATTGGTTATTAAATATTCAAACACATTATGACAAAGAGCACGCAACATGAAAAAAAAAAACATAGAAGCAAAAGCAAAAAACCAAAAAATAATGATAATAATAATAACTACCATTCCTCCTCAACTACCTCATGTGTATTTTTCATTATCCATCTATCGTTCTAACATTCATATGAAACATTGGGCAACAACTTCAAGCAAAAATGACAATTTGATTGTTTTATGTTTAGCAAACTGTTTTAGATTGCAATATGCAATTAATATTGATGTTACTTCCACCAAATGGAGGTAGTTAAGGAAATGTATATGAAGGAATTATTAAATTAAATATTTAATTTAATTTTATTATTAGTTTTTAGACGAAGTAAAAACATTATAATTATCTTCTCCCTAGTGTCTCGGCCAAATTCCTATCGGGCCCAATCCTTCAAGTGTGGAGAAAACCTAACTACATTCCACATATTTCTAAGTACACTCATTTTCTGTAATGTGGGAGTTTAACCTCGTATAGAGAAGGGGGTGTAAAGATATTTCTGAGATGTATTTAGTAAGAATTTGTATAGAAATTGAGTTTACCATCCAACTTTTCATGAGCTGCAACTGGTATAATTTTGAGTCTTTTTAATTTAATAAATTCGTTTTAAAATTATAAAATTTAATAATAATTTAATTTATGTATTCAAAATAAATAATATTTATTTAATTATTAAATTTAAATTAGTATATATATCATTAATATTTTTTAAACTAAAAATTTTAAAAATATTCTAATACCAAATTAAATTTACCTATTCACTCAAAAATTTAAGAAAGTAAGAATTTAATTAATTGTATTTAATATGTGGTGAAAGGAACTCCGAAAGTCTCAAAATTGCCGCTCTAAGCCTTAAGCAGTTTACTGAGACATCTAATTGGGAAGCTAACTCCAAATATCCCTGGCTTGGAGGATTCATCTGTCGAATACTATGATTTTCTCAAAACGGCTACAATTTCAAGCGATCAGTTTAAGAACTAAAGCTAGAGACATTGTTCAATCATTGCTCTTGCTTATCCATGAAAGTTCCGATTGCTTCTGAAGGTGATATTGACACTCATTCCTAACTCAATGTAAAGGGAATTCATTGGATCATCATGCAATCAAACTGAAGATCTAGTCATATGTGTCAGGCCATATAGCTCTTCTTGGTCAGTTCACTTGTGATGTTGAAACAAGGAGACTTTCAGGAATATGTCATGGGTGAAAAGAAATGAAGAAGCAGGGTATGTTATTTGAAGAATGAGTGTAGTTTAATAAGTATTACACTGCATTGATAATTTTAGTATTAGAAATATAACAATCTTGTGCTCCCAAAATATAACCAAATTGGATGAAAGAAAATCACCCTTGTAGAATATACACTTTTCTCGCGTATCATCTAGCTGAGACTTTCGAGTTTTGACTTTGTATCACCTTCCTGCATATCGACACAAACCAAAAATTCAAATGTTAATAGAGAACATCAATTTGCCCACGTTGATTTGAAGTTAGATAGTTTAACTAATGGTAGAAAAATGGAATACCTCGATAAAGTACTGTGGAGGAAGAAGGGAAATCTCGATTTCTTGGAGTGTTTTTCCTTTAGTTTCCATCACACTCCTCCTGACAAAAATTACTGCTACAAAACAAAAGGAACCAAAAATCGTGTAGAGGATCCGTGGCCCAAGTTGTTCCAGCAATTGCAGGAACAAAAGACCGACAAAGAAATTTATCACCTGTTACAAACACCTGAGTGAATCAAAAAAATTGAAGAATGGCATTCGCAAATATTAAATGGTTTACTTTACCAAAACAACCAATTGAAAACATTTTGTTATTTCAGAATAATTAAGAGAAAACTGTCAGATTTTCTTTTCCAGCAAATCAACCATAAATATGACTATATCATCGCACAGATAGCCAATTCTCCTTCTCAATAGGTCAACCAAAATTTTAACCAAGATCATAAAATGGTAGGCTACAGCCATTCCAAGTTCCATGACCAAAGAGCTAATTAAAGGAAAGAAAAAATAATAACAATAATAATAAAGAATGGAAAGAGATCCTTGTTGGCATAATCATAACAGGAAGAACAGCAGGAGCAATTACCCAATGCACAGAAATGCAAACTGCCATTGCCTTCGCCCTAATTCGATTGGGAAATATTTCCGATAGGAGGAGACTAGGAACTGGACCAGCGCCAAGGGCAAATGTCAAGACAAACCTGCAGTATGAAGTTTACATTTAGATCATTACATCACACATCAATAACAATACTAAGCTTACGTGTTTCTTTTAACAATCTTTATATTATACCATGCTGTCTAGTTATAGCATAAACTACTTATATAGCCTACTTTAGTTTGACTCCTGCATTGCACAAAATCAAACCACACCATGTATGCTTTAATGTCACAATATAGAATTTTATCATGTAGCTAATTGCAATACATCAATTCTATGACTTCCATCATCTCATCATGATTAAAATGCATCATTTTAAATCACCTAACTGTTATAAGCTTAGCACACTTTTCTAGTTTTGTTTTTATCTATTTGCTTTTCCCTCCAGGTGGCAGTTTGACAACTTACAACAGCATGCCTCCAAGAGATAGATACAATGCTCCAGAATCTGACACAAAGGAAGTTGCAGCAGTTGCTTGAAGAGCCATTGCTACTCCCTGAACCAAATATGTATAAAGCAAATGTCAAGTGCATTATCATAATAGTCTACATCATCCAAAATCTGAGGTATGAGTCCTCAGATAACACTTGTATAAACAAGCAGATAACAAGCAGATAATATGCTGCTATTACACTTGTATAAACAAGCAGATAACAAAAAATCCGCAGACCAACCTAGGGATGCCCCACTAGCAACTAGTAAATTTTGCAGTCATTAATCACTGTCAAGTTCTACAGTCCACAATCAATCACCCACTGTAGATCACTGGGCTACTTTTGACTCTGAAAGTGTTAACCCCAAATATTTTAACAGTTAGATGGTTATTAGTAGTAGACATGACTTTGATATTTCAGCCATCACACTGTGGTGATATTGAATGCCAGATCCTTGCAAACAAATGTATGTTTAAGGAATTCACTATGTAGTTTCAGTTATTCAGTACCTTAATTTTACTTCAAAATAACAGTCACTGAGAAAATAAGAAAGTTCTTCCTGTTCTTTAAATATTTTTACTTACCATGCCCAAAAAGCTTCCAAGAAGAAGCACCTTTCTTCCAAGCTTGTCCATCAAAAGCGTCGCAATAATTGACCCTAGTATGTGACAAATAATATGGTTAAGATAACACTCAATTACATTCACAAGCTAAAAGCTCGGGAGTAGAGTAATCCACAATGAATACCTGCTAAATTTGCAATTCCCACACATACATTTCCAGAGTCTGAAGGTACACCAGCATTTTTAAAGACGGTTGACGAGAAATAGAATACAGCATTTATGCCAGATAACTGTTGTAAAGCAAAAAGGGTAGACCCAATGAAAACCACTGCAAATAGAGAAGTTAAAAAGTAATCTTTTAGAAGGAAACATATAGGTAAAATGACTAGGATGAAGCCTGAAACAAGCTAACATTTTTACCTCGAAAATGATGTGCAGAGAGCAACTCTGAGAACCTCACAGGATCTGCCTCATCCCCTCCCTCTGACATCGACAGTTCAGCCACTGAGTGCTTTACATGTAAACTTCCCAAAAGTTTCTCAAGTGCAGCCTCAGCTTCAGTACCTCTTCCTCTCTGAAGCAATTCTAGAAAAAATTAGTGCCTACCCTATGAAATTACTTCAAAGAGTTAATTATTAGGTGCAACAGAGACACATCAACAAAAAGAAAAAAGCACAAATAAATTGGACAAATCATAAGCTGTCAGCATTGCCAAAGCTGTAACTGCTGGCTGTATATAAGAAGAAACCAATGGATTTTCTGAAGGTAAGAAGAATTTTATATGGCAGATTAAATTCCAAGAGAAAGGATGCAAGAAACCACGAATAGAGACCCACAAAATGTAGACTACATGATCACTTTCCAGGGACACAATCTATATCAAGAGAATGACAGCACCCAAAAAACTCTCAGCAACAGAAGCTTATCTATGGCAATTCTTGAATGTCTTGCAGCCTAATCAACAGCTGCCCTGATGATTGATGTAATAACATATTCCCACCCCAACTACTTTGGGTTTAAGGTTTGTTTGAGAGTTTATTTTGGAATGTTCAAGCCCTTTATGGAAGCACCTATAAATCAAAAATATTTTATTTGTTTAAAGCATTACCAAGATTTGGTTATTAATTCATTATAGTCCTCAATCTCCCTTGCACTGACATAAATGGAGCTCCTAAGAATTCACATCAAATTCAAATTCAGATCAGTCTCCAACCAGAGAAATAAGATTGTCTTATCAATTGCATATCACCTCACAGAAAAGAAATAAACTATATATCTAGTTCAATTTCTAAACTTCATTACCATTCAGATCTAACACAGATCTACATGTATATCGAATGAAGTCATTGTTCATAATAGGTCAATGCATTATGTATATTTTAGATACTACTGATGTGGGGTAGTATCAAACAGTAATACATGCAAATTGAATACCCAAACAAAATTTGTTCACTATTATAAAGTAACTAAAAACTTTATAATCAGACTTTCAACTCACTAAATCAGCTTTAAGCTCAACTTCTGTCTTGTATATAGCAAGAAAATAAAAATAAAAAATAAAAAATAGGCAAAATCCAAACAAGTAATAAAATGGGCTTATTGTTATAAAACATGAATGATACAGAAGTGAAGCAGATGACCTTGAAAAGCCAATGAGGACTTTCTGCACAAAACTCCATAAAAAGAGCAAGTAAAGCAGCAGGAATAGTAGATACCCAAAAACAAATGCGCCACCTGAGCAGATCATCAAGTTAATACAGTATATAATTCACAGATGCACCACCTAGAAGGTTAACTGATTAAACAAAATAAAAGTACTATAAGACAATGTTCATAAAGTGCTTCAAATAAGTCTATAATAAAATTGAAATAAATTTCTGGCCAATCGTCTAGTTATTAGACTACTTTGGCAGCATCCTTCTTACCAACCCACAGATTCCTTGGCTGGGAGTCCTACAAATAGTGCCACCAAAATTCCAAGACATGTTGCAATTTGGGTGGAGCTTCCATAAGCACCCCTTACATAAGCTGGTGAAACCTACTTGAGTATGAAGCATAGTTAATTGCCATGAAAAAAGCAAATAAATAAAATCCTGCAGAAGACCTAGTAATGTTGACTGAGAATCAAATGAAATCAATGGAACCATCAAATTTCATACCTCTGCCACATAGAGAGCTGCAACAGGTGGGCCAATACCCATTCCAATCCCAACAAATAACCTTCCAAGAAGCATACCCCAAAGATTTTTGGTTATAGCACTGCAAGATTAATAACAGAGTACTTCTATAAGCTTTCTACTGTTCAAATTAGTACAAAATAAAATTTGGATCCATCAGTTATGAGTAAAATAGCATTAGTGCAAGAATTTTTCAGAGTATCAATTTAGAAGACTTAAAGCATCCTAAAATAACCCAGCCATAATAACTCTCTCCAGCATCTTAATTATCTAATAAATATAATAAAACCAAAAGAGAGTCAGTGACAGAGATGCCAGACCCTAAAATCAGATGCAGACACGCATTGACACTCAAAGCAAACCAAACACCTTAAGCATAGACCATAAAGATTTACTTAAAGAAGAAATGAGTACTGGATTTTAAAAATATACCATTTAACACCAACTGTTAGTGGAGTTATGTCGATGTGGGTTGATATTATCAATTCTGTTCCCAAGAAGATCCCAAGAAAACAGTATATGAATGCATTTGAATGATAACCATCCCTTAGTTTGGAATTAAACAAAACTCTTTGTACAAATGCTCATACTCTTAACTACAAAAGCAGCATTTAATATTTTTACAGAGAGAGAAAAATTGATAATTGCTAGAAATCCAGACAGATTCTAGAACTAATATGTGCTCCTTAACGTAGTTACCTCACTGAAGCCCCAATTATCATAGGTAAAGCACACAGCTGGAATGCCCTGCGGCGCCCAACCCCATCTGCAATTGAACCACTAAACATACATCCAACAAAGGCACCCCCTAAGCATATACTCACCACCAGGCCTGCATATGACATAAACCAACATGTTAGAATAATTTTTCAAAGAAAAAAGTAAAGCAACAAAGAAAATCGATCAGACAATACCTTCAGCCATGGTACTCCCACTGAAGCCAAGATCTAAAGAGATGCTTTCTAACGTCTCATTAACTACTCTGCATTAACAAAGGCCAAAAGAAACAGAATAAATAGATTGTTCAAAATATTGGCAAATCCAAAAGGATTATGAGTTTCATGTGAGCATACCCTAGATGGTAACCAAATAAAAATGAAGAAATAGTTGCCACAAGTACATGTGGCAAAGAACGCCTCCAGGAGGGGTTCCCCATATCTTTGCCCAATCCATTTGGCATCCATGCTACAAGCCATAAAAAGAATCAACCCAACTATTAATATTATCTATAAAAGTAGAAACTATTAATAAATGGGGGACAAATTGCTTTTGCATGAATAAACAGGACAAAAAATTCAAAATAGCTCAGATTATACATATTAGGATAATGATATTTCTGCCACTGAATTGTGTCCACTCTCCATCCTAGTTGATGAAGCTAAAGAACTCTTGAAATTTATTACTTTTAATGATTATCATTTTCTCTCACAATGGCAAAGAAAAGTATTCTGTCAAATCTTATGAAAAAGGAGTTCTGTAAACAACTTCAGTACTAACAGACACACTATTTAAAAAAGAACATATAGAACAGGGGAAAAAAATTCTGAGATTCTGCAACTTGCTCATTTTATTATCACAAACTCAGTCTGGTGACCTTAACACATTATCTTATTGAACTGAAAGTATGACATGCACTGACAAGCCAAGGAAAAATAATATAACTGAATATTGGTTTTCGGATGTAATATGTAAAACTCATTTTTAGCAATATTGCAGCCAAATGAGACACCCCGCGGATTGCAATGCCTAGTATATGCTGAATTACGAAAAGTTAATTACCACCCACATAACAGGATTTAATATATCATGAAATTTTCAACATAATCCAACAATGCAATTGATTATTGTACAAATTAAAGATTACTTGAGCTTTCTTCCTTCTCGTTGTCATCAACGTACTCCTTTGATGAGGCACGCTTGTACATCGCTGCATCTCCATGACGCCCACGCATACCGAAATGATTAAAATCAGCCTTCAAGTTTACAAAAAAATCGACAGCCAACTGCAGTAACCAACAGATCAAACTGTTTAATAAATCTACTAATGAATTAAATTCTATAAACTAATCAAACATAACTAAAGCACTGAAAAGAAAACTGTATTGATAGATGAGAGTTTAACTTCAATTGACAAAAAAAAAAAAATTAGATTTCAAGTCGTGAACTTAAATTTTGCTGTGAAATGTTTAATTTAAAAACCAAATGTTCATGCATACCTAGATTAACTTGAGAAACACACTAGATTCAGCAAAAGCTAACATTATTAAATTTAAAGAAGAGTTATTTAATAAAAAATAAATTATTACGATCAGTTCAAATTTTCTGTTTTTCATTTTTTCAAAATTTCTGTTTTTCATTTTTTTTTAAAGTTCCATCAGGAGAGAATATCTTATGAAAATAAACATTTTTTTTTGTACTGTGAACAAGAATTGAGCTTCTTCAGTGCACCGTTTCAGAGGATCAGATATAAACAGAGATCGCTACTTCATTTCAAACCAAAACAACGAAACTTAATTGTTACAACATGAACACATTTGATTCTAATCAATCCAACGAATTATATACATTCATACGTATCACTTCTAAAGATCAGATCAAAAGAGCTCCAACGCGACACAGTTTTGCTGGATCGGCCATAAACAGCGACTCACCGTTTCAACTCAAAACAGGAAATGAAAAATTGAAAAATCATAGACGACAACACATTTCATAACATAATTGAGCATGAAAACGGCACCGCTCACACAGAGACTCACCATTTTGAATGTCTCAAAACAAAACTATGAAAACTCATTCATTACATAACATTCGTCCTTTTCGAGATCTTGGAATAATAACAATAATAATAATAATAATAATGATAATAGAAAGAGCTATGAAACTCGGCACTTGTTTTATCAGCTGAGTAAAAATGTGGAACAAACAGAGAGTGATCTGACAGGACAACACTGAATGAGAAAGACGAGAGATAAGTCGCTACAATGCGCCGGTGTTGTGAAGTGTCAAGCCTTTTACCTGCGTACAAGGAAATCTAAGCGAAGATTTCGAAACCGTTTAGTTATTTTAATTTCTGAAGGAAATGGAAAATGTTAGACAGAGAGAGAGAGGGAGAGTTGTCGTTGATTTTAACGTGCGCAGGCGTGTTCTGTTCACTCGCTTTTGTCACTGGTTTATTTTCAAAGAAGCAAAGGTAACACCGAGCAAGGAGACGAACACCTGTAGCTTGTTGCGAGCCAGATCTGGCGGTTTGTCAAGTACAGGATATTTATTGTCTGTCCAGTATATGAACTGACACGTGGAAGTATTAGCGAGGTTGCTGGATTTGGCGTTTTCGTAAAATTTCGGACATTCGCGCGCTGTTAACATTTTAACGGGAGAAAATATTTGATACGAAGGTATTATTATATTAATAATAATAAAATTTATTTATTAATAATTAATAAAAAATTTTAATAAATATATTATTTAATTAATATAATCAAAAATTTATAAAATTTATTTTAAATTTTTTATTTATTATTAATATATAAATTTTTATTATTTTATTAATTAAATAATTATATCGTATTAATTATATTAAAATACTATTTCAAAATTTTTTTTAATTATTATTTTAATTTTGTTAAAATAACATTCATAATTTCCTCGGACAAAAAAAAAAGTTAATTAAAAATTAAACATTGAGTGTACTCTTGGTAGACTAATAGGTACGGTATGGCGTACTCCCAAATGTACTTAGGCTAAACACTTGATGTGTAATCCTTTAATAACCTAACCAACACGTCATAAAAATATTTGGCTTACAAGACTCTTGTATGCTTGCCATTAAATTTTTACGGGTTGGTCCATCTGTAAGGACCTAAATTTTTTAAAACCTGTTTAGCAGTACTAGTCTCGAAGATGAGCGAACACAATTGTTTATTTTTCAATTCAACACTAAATTCAATAAGAATCACACTTCTAAGAATTCGGTAGACCTTGTGAAACTCTTTGGTGCTTTGGAATTCGATTATTTGAGGATTGGAGTCCTCTCAAAGGAAGAGAGACAAATGTTGAAAGCTACACTTGAAAACATTTTCAATAGAAAGCGTTTTTACTTTTCGGAAAAATATAGTATCCTCTTCACTTGTAAAGATCAATCAATCAAAAAACTTATGCTGTACAACAAATTCCTCTAAAATACAATGCAAACGAAGTTTTGACAAGAAATGCTTTCTGAAGACTTTCGACAGATTTAAGAGTGTTGAGGGAAAATTTTTGAACCACCCACTAATCGCATTTACTGAATGAACTATGAACTATACCTTAAAAATCAATCAGATGTTGGCCGTTGATGGATTGATTACTTGGATCTGTAACATATACAAGAAGGTATGAATGCATGATTAACGAAAAGCCATAGGATACCGAGTAATCCTTCAGTAAATTTAGCAAAATTACCTTATTTACAAGCAAGTTTACTTGCTCTCTGTACATCTCCTTCAAGTCAACAATATCAGCACGGAGTTCCTCCAGCTGGGCAATTGAAATCGCATTGGATATCAGGACATGACATAGAATAGCATTTCTACTCTATGATCTCCATTGATCAAGAAATATGGAATCCCATCAAGCTGCAAAAATGTATTTACCTCCTCATCACGTTCTCCCATTAGCTCCAGTGCAGCAGAGTGCCTCCGTCTTAATGCATCTAGCTCTGCCTGTATGCCAGGAAGCATGGCAGCTTCTGCTTGCAACTTTTCACACTGAGGAACATACAACATATTGAACTCGATGCTTTCAGAACATATCAGTGTGAATGCTAATACATTGCAACTCAGTTGTAAACCTTCAAATGAAAATAGATCAAACATGCACCTGTTCTGTCATTTTGACTAATTCCTCAGCAAGAGAGTCCCGAATAGATTCCATTGATGCCTGATGCAAATTAAAAACAATAGTCAATCAAAGTTGTGTAAAAATGATTTGAGCATGAATTGTATGGTTATTAATGTTGGGTACCACCCTGTCAAACTAAAAATCTCATAATTCCTGATACCATGCAGCTGGGAAACATGTATTACCAAAAAATACTTCAACGAGGGGTAAAAACATAATCCATACCAATCGAGACATATAGGATGCAAGTTCACCCTCTTTCTGACGAAGAGTAGATTCAAAAGCACTAGGTGTCATGCTCTTCATATAGTAAGGGCTCATGGTTGCCTCCACAGGATTTCTCCTTTCAGATAAACTGTCAGATGAGTCTAACGATGCTTGCAGAAAATGGCTTTCCTCCATGCTGCCTAGGCTGCTAGCACTAGAGAGTTTTCTGAACAAGCTTCCTGTACAAAGGACAAATATAGAAGGTAGAAAGCACTAAAACATATACTGGTGATTTCATAGAGCAAAGCATCCTACCATTCTCAAAAGAAGAGTTGTGCCTTGCCATGGAAGTTTGTTCAGATGCAGCAGCAGAATGAACAGAAGCTCTTCTTTCCAAATCTATACGAGCAGCCTTCTCCCTTTCCAATTCCTGTCAAAGATCAAGAAATTACTTTGTTTGAAGTAAATGAAATTAAAACAAAGTGACTATACATGAAAAAGTTTTCTATTTCGAGTCTGCATTACAACCCCACTTTGAACGGATTTAAATATGAATCAACAGTTAAAAATACATGAACAGGCCTTCCAATCTATAAATACATAACACAACACATCTCACATGTGTTAGTTTAATGCTTACTTCAGTTACATTTATTTAACATTTTGCTTCAACACCCTACCAAGACAAAAGACTACATGTAAAGCCTACATAAATATAATTCTAAGTAAAAACTTTGTACAAACAGGGGAAGAAACGAAACAAAAAAGAGAAATTCCACTTGAAAGCACACAAACACAAGATAAATAACATCAATTTACATATTTCAAGCTAAATAAGAACCAAAAGCATCATCACCTCTTGCAGAAGTTCCCTGTGCATAAGTGCATCCTGCAACTCTTGCTTATGTTTACGCTTGAGTTCCTTAATTTCTTCTTCGAGCTGGTTTGCACGACCTTCTAGAGTATCAGCTTCCTCCTTTGCTGCAAGATACTCCTGCCTATTCTCAGCAGCTCTTTGTCTCTCCTTTTCAAGGGATTTGGTTAGCTGTGTCTGTTCTGCTCTAAGGCATGAAATCTGGAATGCATTTCTGGCATAAGCTTAACATACATAAAACAGCTAGAGTACCGACACACACAGTATGTAGAAAGCATAAAACCTGAGCTTCAAGAACATTAATTCTAGATAAAGTTTGTGATAAGCGTTCATTCACAGAACGCTCTCTCTCTTCTGCAGCTGCAGCTTTGGCCTCTGCTTCCTGTGAATTAAATTTTTATTTAGAAATCAGAGCATTATTACAAGCCTCAAATACTGTATTATGAACAGAGATTATGTCCAAGACACCTGGAGTCGTGCGTTAAGAGTCCTCTCCACAGCGGCCCAAGCTTCTGCTCTCCTGGCAGTTGTTTCCTATAACCATTGCGCAAAGAGTCGATACAGATTAATCGCATGTAAATCAATGATCATCATTTGAAGTGGATAGAAACTCTCATAATGTATAGGGAATAAAATTCAACCTGTATGGCTTCAATCTGCCTTAAGAGAGGCCTTGTTGATTCAGGAACTTGTGTTATTAACTCCTCGCACCGGCGCTCACTTTCCTGGAAAGAAGGAAGCACTATATAAAACGTAGAAGTTTTGAAAACAACTGCAAGTAAATAAATAAAAATACGAACATAACAAGTACCACACCTGATAACGCTTTTGAAGATCTTCAATGTCCCTACGAAGCATGTCTTCTCTATAAACTGCCTGAATAATCAGAAACCAGAAACATTAACTGAGATCCCTTTTGTGAAGGTTAGACAGATTCAAACCTATCATATCAATGAACAGGGCAAAACCTGCTGTTCCTTTCTACTTAAAGTTTGCCTTAATTCTTCAAGTGCCTGAACTAGCATAGTTTCACGTTCCTCAGCCTCTCTCAGACGACTCTCTAATTCAGATCTTGCTTCATTGTTGGCACGTGCCTCAGCTAATGTCTCAGCCTCCTTGGCTGCAGCCAAAGCATTTGTATAGTAGTCTTTTTGTGCTGCAAGTTCTACTTGGTGTTTCTCTATTGTTTCTTGCAGCAATTTCTCCGTAGCTGTCTTGTCCCTCTTGATGCTCTCTACTTTATTCTCTTCAACCTAGGAGCGGACAGAAAGTGCAAACATTTATCAAAAGTTGTGGATCATATTATAAAAGGCCAGAAAGGAGGATATTTCAAAGGAGGTACAACAAAAAGTCATATACAATACATTCTTTTCTGCAATGGCAGAAAGCGTCCCTCCACTCAGCACTTAAGCAATCTCATTTCTTCATGAGTGCTATAGAATTAGTTTTGCATTTATTTAACATTAATCTGACTTTAAAAGAATAACTTACTTAAAATGCAATTCACAAGCATGACAGAAGACAGATCAAGTCAATCATACACCAACATCATAGGACAAATATAAGAAAACCAAAACTAGAACTTCCTTCTGATTCTATATATGAAAGTAAGACGGAAACTAGGCTGCTTGTAGAGACTGAAAAGCAAACAAGCAGTCACCACTGTACGCCAAAAAGTCCATATGATCTTTGGTAAATAAGATGATTGAAGAAAACTAACCAGAGGGTAATTCACCAACTGACTCAGAATTTTGAGAATCCACTTACCTGAAGTTTGGTAGCCAGACCTTTCTTCTCTTCTTCAAGCTCTCTAATCTAGCTCTCATGAAAAGGGGAATAAAGGACAAGATTCATTAATTAGAATGTGCAGCTTAGAGAGTATTGAAAAAAACCAATCAATCTGTAGTACAGCTTGCATACCTGAGCCCTTAATTTCCTGATCGTTGCTTCTTGAGCGGCCTGTTTTTTGGAAAGCTCTTCACCTGAATTGACAAATGAATATTAAACAGGGGCTTATGTGATTAAAAGGGCTTTTAACATTCTACATTCATATTTTACAAGAATAACATGCTAGAAATATAGATACCCCCACCCCCCAAAAAATTTGAAAAAAAAATAAAGAAACCAAAAAAGTAAATATCAATCTGGTAATTGAAATTGCACAATTTAATATGTTCCATCAGTTAGAATATTGACACCAATCAAATATGTAAAATCCAAACAAAATGCATCTGCTAGGAATGATCCAATCACCTTTCAGAGCTATGAAAATACTAAGTTTAAACAAATTGTTTTAGCAATTTCCAGCAAAACATAAATATCTGTCCCAATTTCCACACTTGAAAAGAAAACAGTTTCTTTTGAATTTGAATTCAAAACTATAATTTCTCCTGTCTGGACTCATTGGTGCTGAGATTACACCATTCAGACAGCCTGAAGCATAGACTACTAGTACACCATATAAAAACAGCCTGAAGCTTAGACTAATACACCATATAAAAGCAGATTCATAAAAAGGTTATAAATTTTCTCAAACACTAGCCAGACAGTACAGAACATTGCATCTAATATGCATGTAAGAGTTTCCAAGGCTCTACCTTCAGCCATAACCTGATTGATTATTTCATCTTTTTCCTTCAAAAGAGCAGCTGCATCACTTTTTTTGTTCTGCTCTCTCCGAAGTGTGTCCCTTTCTTTAGTAAGAGCATACACCTGCAATCACACAAGTGAGAATGCAATTAAAAAAGAGTAGTTGCAGTCATTTCTCCTTCCTTATTTTTGGATAGGTAACTGAAAAAATGTGTGGTTGCAGTGATTTGAATCAGTAATTTGAGTTTCAGCCAAACAATCGTATCTTAGCTGTTGGTCCACTTAAAAATCAGACTTTTTGACAATCACAGTCACCCACTTGTCTTAGAATGTGCACTAAGTGTATTTCTTCAACCTATAATATGTACTCTGAAGTTGCTCTGGAAATTGTACAAAGATTCTTCATTAACTTTTCCCGTGGACAAAATTTGACATGCTAATAACAAAATCAATGGATGACCAAAACAGAGACCCATATGAACATCATTCTACTAAAAATAATTGTCCATACTATTTGTTTAAAATTTTAACTGTAAAGAAAAGAAGTGAGCTTAATACAGCAACTCACTGTTTGGGACTCAAATCTAAAAACAGTTTTAAGGCTTTGAATCAACAATCGTAATCTATGACAAGATTTGAATCTACAAATATAAGCATAGACACAGAATAAATGGTTTGGAGTAAAGCATACCTTTCTTTCAAGAGTTGCAACCCTTTGATGGTATTCCTCTCGCAAAGTCTCAATTTCTGCATCATTGGATTTTCTCTGTTCCAAAACTTCAAGCTGTTAAGACGTGTGTTTTTTTAAGAGGGAAAAAGGAAAAAAAAAAAAAAAGGAACAAAAATGCTGGCATGCTGGGAGGGATTGGAATATAAGTATCTCTCAGAAACAGAAATCATATTATCTGACATATATATATATATATATCATAAGATCACAGCAAGTAAGATGCAAATCATTATCAACGAAGATGCAACTATCATCCAACTTGGACCAAGATGAATTTTGAGGAAAAAGAACTAATACCCTCACATACCTTCAAATCCTCAATTACAGCTTTTAGATGCTCATTTTCATTCATCATTTTAGCAATCTCATCCGCTTTTGCCTAGGAAAACATCAAAATTGCTGAATCACATGAACTGCTGAAATTAAGTGAAACATATATGGATATTTGATGCAAACCACTATCTCATCGTCTACTTTCTTAAGAAAGAGCTGATCTGAGATGCAAATCTCTCCCCAAATTACATAATTGTGCGAATTAAGTACCTGTGCTTGCCTTGCAGCACCTTGCAGTGCTGTTTCCATCATTTTCATTTCCATCTTCAGTTTCTCTAGTTCATGCACAGAATCTGCTGAAACAGGCACATTTGCTTCTGAGCTCAAGCGCTGCTCTTTATTGTCAATCATGCTACCATTAGCTTGTTGATCCACTTCAACTGCTTTAACTTTTGCATCATTTTCAGGAGAAAGTGGTGTAGAAACCGTGTTTGAATTTTCTTTTGGAGAAAATACACTGGGAAATGGTAATTCATGAGCACTCTTAGTCTCCTCAGCATTGACAGATTGCAAATCAGAAGGTTCAGTGCCAACTTCAGCTTGTATAATACTTGATACCTCAGGTTTAACTGGAGAATTTTCCTCTACAATCTCTTCTGCTTGGGTCTTCTCTTCATCCTTACTTTCTTCTGTCTTCTCTTCAGTCTTGCTTTCAATTGTATCAACAATACTATCTAATTCATCAGGTAAAATGGAACCAATCTTAACTTCGACTGCTTCAGCAGGTCCCGACTTGGCTTCCCCTGATTCTGTATCTACAGAAATTCCCATGTCTGAGGTCTCCTTCTGTTTTTGATTGTCAACAGAGTCTGATGACTCAAGATTTTGAACAGTGGATTCAAGAGGCTCAATGGTTGTCAATTGTGAATCAGATTCAACTTTTCCATGCTCTGCAACCACAGCATCTACTGTCTCGGCAGTCTCTGGATGCTCTTCATCTTTTTCTATCTTCACAGCTTCCTTTTCTTCATAAGCAGTGGTCTTCTCAGTGGCAGAGTGCACCAACTTTTCAGTTTCAACCCCTTCTTTTTCCTCAGGTTTTGGTTCTTGCTGTAGAAATTCGGCTTTTCCTGGTGCTTTTGTGGCATTTTCTTCACTTTTATGGCCCATAAAGGGCATGACAGGCCATAATCCTGAAGACGGCAGAGAGATAATAAGGACATTATGCATATATTGGTCTAAAATTTGCATTCTGAACTTCAACAAAAGAATAACAAACATGCTTTTGAATGTTGACTTTGAACTGATCCAACATCAAAAAGATCAAGTATATGACATTGAAAAAAAGAAAAAGAAAAAAACTCTTTGGCATGTCCTTAAAAGCAAAACAAAAGAACATCAACATTAATTCTGCATTTGATAAGCTTGACCTGCAAACAAATAGCATCCCAATGTGCCAGAGTGCACCATGAATTTTCCAACTTTTTAATCGAGAGAGAGAGAGAGAGAGAGCGCTCATTCATCAACAAACATGGCACTCTTAATCCCTGATGAATTTAAGGCTGACAAGTTTTTCTGAGCGAAAATTTCACGCAAAACAAAATTCACATCCAAATTCAGACGGATAGTGTAACAATTAACAATATGAGGAATTGCAAATGTAAACTACCTTCACTGCTGCTAGACTCAGACTTCTCTTGCTTCTCCTCAAACCCAAGGGCAGTATCAAAATTCTTTTCGATATTCTTCACGCTCTCGCTGAGCTTGTTTACCGCCCCAGCAAGATCCGGGAAGTTCCCTAGAGACACTTTCCCGCTAAACCACGCCATCTCCTAGCTATGACCAGAGCTTAAATCCACTGATCCAAAACCATAGCATCAAAAAACAAAAAAAAAAAAAAATCTGCATTTGCACACCAAACGAAAGAATTCAACAAACAAATTGACCAGTTAATGACAAAAATCCAGGATCGAAAATGTGTTCATCTAAAACGTTAATCAGATTCGCTAATCTGGATTTACTAAATGAACCATTCACGATCGTAATTACTACCTGCATAAAAGCTATAAACTAGGAGATCCAATTCGAATTGCAACAGCTTATATAGGAGAACAGTGATCTATTTAAAAAAGCAATTGAAAAACTAAATCAAATTATAAATCTTGTAAATGCCAATTCCATTAAAAATGGAATTTGGTTTGCGATCAAATTTGTTAACTTTTCCTACCGTTTCTTAGCAAACAAACAGATTGGAGATGACGAAGAAAGCTGCAGAAAACTAAACATAAAACATCACTCTCTCCAAATTAAACTTGAATCATCACTCTCTCGTTCTTGCTTGCTTAAGCTGTTAATTATCACCGTATCAGATGTAAACGAAATGAAAATTGGTTTAGAGAGAGTGAATGACGGAGAAAGGGAGAGAAAATGGGGGTTCTTTACGGTGTCGTTTGGGGGAAGGTGAAGGATAATTTTCCCGGAAACAGAGTAAGTAATGGTAATTGGTGAAAACTTGAAAGGTTCGGGATTTCGGGAGTCGTCTATCTGAATTTTTTTTCACGGTAAATTTTGATGAGATGGGTGACAAGTAAGACGTCGACGTTTTAGCATAGGACCTAGATAACTAATTTCTTTTCTTAATAAATTCTTTGATAATTATAACGAAAAAATTTATTATTTAATAATAAAATAATTTATTTTTCTACGTGAACTTATTTTAAGGACACGTGCATGAAAAGCACTTCCAATTTTCACTTCCCAAAATTTTGATATTTCAATTTAATTATATTAAAATAATTATTTTTTATTTTCTATTTTTATAATTTTATCTCCACCTAATTATTTATATTTAAAACGCATACATTGTCGCGTGAATATTATCATGGTAGTAAATATTGTCTCCTTATTTTATTTTTTAAGAGAATTATTTATTATAAATATATAAGTATATATTTAAATATTTTAAATTATTTATTAATTATTTTAAATTATTTATTTATATTTTAATTATATTATCGTCCAAAATTCTAGCCGCTCATCCGCACGCCCATTTTGCGTCACTTGGTCAAAATCAATAGCAGAAAGTGCAGAACATGCTTTCAACGCAAACGGGAACGTAAAATTATCGGGCACAAGAACGTAATCAATCATTCCATAATACAGGTCGATCACAACCTTGCAAGGCCCATTCCGCGGGTACCCACGAATTAGCACATTCATAATGATGTTACAGGAAGCTTAGGCTATCAAATGGAAACTGCTGGCCATGCTTTGATTGCCACGACAGTGCATATATAGGATCCAGACTAAAATGAAAACTCCTATGTTCATAAATTGTACACACAATTACATGAGGTTATTGAATGGCAGTGCAATGCACTGGCCCAAGATGTCAGATACTGACTGTTGATCATTTGGAAGAGCTTTTCCCTGTAATGAAAATTAAAGAAAAAAAAAAGTAAGCAAATAATCCGAGTCTTTGAATGCCAATGATTGTTTTGGCTATATGAATATTGTGCTGCAAATAGCCTCAGTTTCAGTCAGAAACAAAACCCTTTTGCAAATAAAATGTGAAACTGAAGGAATAAACCCTCCCATTCCCAATTCACGAGAGAGACAATTGTTGTATGAGAAAGAAAAAGTCGTATTTTAGTGGCTAGTTCTTGTCAAGTTATTCCATCACCAGTTCCAGTAAGTCTAGTCAAAATGATGAGCTAATTGAATTTCAAAGTTATTTGTCCAACATCTCGATCACTAAGATATTCATTTCGACATAATATTAAAAAGTGAGAGTTCAGGAAATTCGTTCAAGAGTAAGAACTTGCAGATTACAGTAATCAGATTTGCTGATGCCCATAAAGCCACTACAGCTGCAAATCCCAAGCCGATAAGACCCAGCCGATCTTCAGGTTTATCCCACTGTTTAAAGCAAATTAAAGCCATTTAAGACAATAGTAATCTCTATTTAAACAAAAGCAATATAATCACTTCCCAAGGGCAAAATGATCTTGATCACAAAGGTGATATAACAGTCTTCGAGAGATACAACATTTTGAACGGACTTAAAAACAGTAAGCGATGTTGAAGAATCAGAGCCTTGAAGAATCAGAGCCTTCCCCAGTAGCCTTTACAACAACAGCAACACAGTTTTGTTTCTCTGTGATTGACAGAACATGAACCAACAAGGAAAATCAATAAGCCAAAGCATGACATGGAGTACTGAATTGAACCTACAAACTAATGCTTGCGACAACATTTCACTGACAAGCAAGGATGTGTTTCACAAGCATGACATTACACTTTCAGAGATTGTTTCCAGCTATCAAATTGTCCATCTTCAACTCCTCTTATAAGTTGAAACCGATATTTGTTATCTAAACTAGGTCAAAACCGCGTGAAATGAGCACGGAATTGATGAGTAAAGTTGTGGAATAGAGCCACTAGCCTATTTCCATGAAACTCTACTTACAGATTTTACATGCCTAAAGTTGGCTGTGGTTCTGCTTGGCTTGATACTGATTTTTTTTTAACTCTAATAACAATCAAACTAACATTTAGTTCCAGATCTACTCTTTCATCTGAACAACCCGAAAGAAATTTTGCATGTAGATCCGTTTTATGTACTAGTTGTCACCATTAAAACTACAGTTAATTAGCTGAATTCCTGTCATTATATAAGACAAAAAAATACACTGAACACGAGCCTCAATTTAAATTAGGAACCTTTTCCAAATTTGCTTCTGACCCACTTTCCACCTAAAGAAGCAGAGCTTAAATTTCCATTCCAACTTCAACCTTAATTTTCAACCGTGTCAAATTGATTTTCCTTCTACTGTCCACCATCTTAGTATCACTATTAACATGCATAAACTACCCAAAAAAAAAAAAAGACCAATAAAATGAAGAAAATAATTTTAAAAACTATGGACCAGTCACTGATCAGAAACGAGAGAACAAGTAAAAAAGTTATTACTTAATTTGTTTTGGAATACTTAACACTTGCCTTTAATGGGAGAAAATGGAAGCTTTGGAAGAGTTCTGAAAAGAGATTTTCTTCCTTGGACCAACAATGGTGGAGGCAAGTGTGCATTGATGGAAGCCATGAGTTTCCTGACAACACAAAACCCAAAAATATATATATATATATATATTGAAGTTTTTACTAATGGGTTGTTTCCTTCAAGTTCCAATGATTATCAAATGATATACAAAATAAATAAATAACCTTGAATTGAAGAGACAGAAAAGAGTTTTTACTTGCCTTGATGGCTGCGCTTGCAGAGAAACAGAGACCACAGAAATGTTTACCGGCTTTATTGCTTTTTGTATGCTTGGGCTGTGCTTAAATGTTTTGGCGTCAGCAAGCAGACAAACATCAGCTGTATCCTATTTTAATTAGAGATTTTTTTTTTTTTTTGCTTGGTCTAATTCATTGTTAAAATATGAATTTACAATTACAGTTTTACAAAATTAATTTTTACATTTAAAATTATATTTTTTTATTTTTTAAAAATAGAAATAGAACCGCCTAAATATATATAAAAACTATAATTCGCCCGATGAAAATTTACATAATAACTCGTTAACACATCTCATGAAAATTTTAAAAATTAAATTATTATATAAATGTTTTTTAAATTTGATTTTAAATATTTGTTTATATAAATTAAAAATATTAATTGTAAATTAATTTTAATTTTATTAGAATAAACTAACAATATTATTTATTTTAAATACGCATCCCATTTTAAATGTCGCACGAATTTATTCTTAAATTTTACAATTTAAAATTCGTTTACAAAATTATATAAATTTCACTCCATATCTATTTATAAATGCATTTAGTAATTAAAATTGTGAATGGAACAGGTTTAGAAAGAAATGGAAGATACTTGGGCATTTAATGGAGAATTTTACCACTACTACAAGAACATTGGGGCAAGCACAAGTTGGGCAAGCACATGACCTGGTTAACTGCTATGGAAATGCAATGCTCTGCTCAATTTTTCGAAGACCTGGAACAACAATTTCAACTCTTTGAGTTCATCTAAGGCTGCATGAATACTCAACTACAAGAGTTCGCAGAGTTTAGAGATGCAAAAACTTATTAAACCCCCAACAGGAGTCGAAACTCATCTCTTCAACCAAAGGGCATTCAATGATAAGCTTATTAACCATATATCCATTTATATGGAATAAGCTTTACAAGAGAAAGGGAAATTTATACTATCAGAAGTTTGTTCCATCTTGCAACCGGCCAACTTTAGAGAAGTTAATGATCTAGCAGAAAAGATTATATG
The DNA here is from genome assembly GCA_032401905.1 of Swietenia macrophylla. Taxonomy (NCBI): domain Eukaryota; kingdom Viridiplantae; phylum Streptophyta; class Magnoliopsida; order Sapindales; family Meliaceae; genus Swietenia; species Swietenia macrophylla. The sequence goes on along the minus strand of CP135575.1, from coordinate 1,574,887 downwards.
CGGCAAATTGTAGAGTTAAGTTAGATCTGTTAGGAAGGCAAGGTCTAACTCTCTAACCTCATTCTTTACAGACAACTCTATACGATTGTCAAGAGAAGAAGGCAATCCTTCAACATCAACAAAGCTTGCGGTTATTCCAAATCTCTTCAGGCAAAGCTTATGCTCGCAGTATCTGAGGAAGCAAACATCAATAAATTTCATGAAATTCTCTATACATTCACCAAATTTTGCATTGCTTTCCAACCCCAACTCGAGTTCGTTTCCTAGAAGGTATTTTTCATCAAAATTCACAAAGTGATTTTGATGAAAATCTAAATTAACTTCTCTGGTGAATGGTAAAACAAGGGAATGTTTGTACATTGATGTTCCACAACTTTGTTTGCTATACTCAAGAATGATAGTGATTATCAAAAAGACAAAAGAGTATCAACATTAAACTACATCTACTTAATATTAGCTTATCCATCCATATAAATATTGGGCAAAGTTTTAAGAGTTTAATTAGTTCTACAACATCACAACCCAATTGAGAGAAAATACTACTTGAACAAGTAGCACTGAAAACACTCACAATACTCTCAAACAAAGCAATGCAATGGCTAGACAAAGCATCAATCAAAGATATTTCAGTTGTCGACAGCCATAGAATCATCAACCGGAGGAAGAGACCAATCTAAATGAAACTGAAGTTTTCCAAGCGGATTGGTAGACAACACTTCCGCGAAACTATCTATATCTGCAAGTTCATCGCCGTCCTGTACCACGGGGCTCTCGAGCAGAAAACCCTTTAAGTAATGCCTCCAACACTTGAAATCATCAGCCCTGCAACAGCACATCTTTGTTCTTCATTTCGTTCAACAGGAACTGCAATTGAAGCAAATGGAAATGAAAACAAGGGAATAAGATTAAACTTGTTCGGGTCCTTAATGAGATTGGAAGGAGATTCATATACCTTAATGATTTTCTTCCCGTAAGATTTTTCAGTGCCCAAACACAAACGTTTCGGATAACAAACCAGGGAAATACCATCCAACAAATCTGCCAAGTCCGATGGTAATGCATGCGTATGCACTAAGAATTGCACAACAGGACGCAGTACTGAACTCGATCTTTTGGGGAAATCTTCTAAATGAAATGCATTCTTGGTCGTCAAAACAAAACAAAGATTAGTGATTAAGCACAACAATTGTGAACAACGAAATGCAACGAAAAAAAAAATTTATGTGGATTTTGAAGACATTGCCCTCGCCAAATTAACAAATATGATTAGCTCACAAATTTGGGTGGTGGCGCTGAGAATTCATTCAGGTTATGGTACCAACGAAGGGAACTCGCCATCGTAAATCAAATACAACACTCGATGGCAACGGAGTTCTTATTGAAGATAAAAGGAATTGGATTAATCACGTAAGAAAAAAAATGTAAGTCTGGAGCATCACCATCAATTGCCTGCAAATTTGCACAATTAGCAATCCATAAATTCCGAAGTCGATGACTTCAAATCGCAATCCTTTTAAGGAGACCACACCACTCCACTGTCAGAATCTCGAGCAATGGATGTGTCGAGATCAAGTAATGAAACTCTGATTCGATAAGAATGTCACCATTCAATTCTAAATCAATCAAATGTAGGCAGCCAGCCAAGTCAATCATACACGGGGATCTTAGCCGAGGCTCAAATTCAAGCCTCAAAAGTTACAGAGTTGGAACAGCGATTCTGACACTTTCGATATCAACTGCTAAGGATACAGTGATATGCAGTCTTGAGTCTGCGAGGTTCAGTGATGCAAAAGCGTTTCATACCCGAGCAGGAATCAAAATACAGTTCTTCAAGCAAAGGCATCCATTAGTAAGCTTCTGAATGATCTGTTCATCCAGATGGACATTGTCTAGAATTAGAGTTTTGAGAAGACAGAATCTTACAGAATCAAGGCTGCTCCTGTTGAGAATGATGCTGAGGTGTCCCCTGGCCTGCCAATACTTGTAGAAAGTAAGAACCATGCTCCCCCTGGTACGCTGAGGTCTGACAAGCTCATCCCACACCAGAAACAAACAAAAAAAGAGCTGTACCATTTAGTTACAAATCGAAATGGCCAGAATTAAATCAACCCTGCACCTGTAATCTGTACTGTGAACAGTTAGCTTGTTCCCTAATTCATCTTGTTGTATATACGCAGGAAAATTCATCAATATAGCAGCAGACTGTGTAACATTGTTCTTCAAGAAATACAAAAAGCACAGCCTACTCTCTTCCTCCTGTTCTGATCACATTTAGTTGTTCTTTTGTTTTTTTAACTTGGTATCAGAGCCGTGAATACAGAAAACAGCAGCCACAGCATAACCTCTCAAAAAACAACACCAACACCAACCACCACAAATACGGATGCATTCACCTTCATCACCCCAATCAAACTTACCAACACCAACTACCTCCTGTGGAAATCTCAAGTTCTCCCAAGCATTAGAACCAACGGCCTTGAAAACCTCATTGATGGCACTCAAAACAAACCTGGAAGAATGCTTGTAACTCTCGATGAAGAGTAAAGTGTCGTAACCACAGAAAACCCAGAATACCAAATTTGGATGAAACATGACCAAACACTCATGAGCTGGATGTTATCTTCCATGACTGAAGGAATCTTGACTTCAACCATTCAGTGAAACACCACAAGAGAGGTTTGGATAACCTTGGAAAGGCTGTTTTCTGCTCAAACCTCTGCAAGAACAATGCAGCTCGAATCACAAATTCAGAACACCAGAAAGGAAGGGATGAGCATGAATGATTATTACGACCGAATGAAATCATTGGTTAATAGCTTGAGGGCTGCAGGCAACATTGTCACTGATGATGAACTTGTCCTGTTCCTTATGGAAGGACTTGGTTCCGAATATGACTCAGTAGTAGTCAACATAACTTCAAGGGTAGAAAAAATGCCTATTCAGGATGTGTATGCAATGCTTCTCAACTTTGAAAATAGAATCGAAAGAAATATGGCCGCAGTTTCAATGAATCTGAATCAACAGTCAAACTTCACAGCAAACTATGCACAAGCAAGCAACCTTCAAGGAAGAACCTGGAATGACAGAAAAAATTTCTAGAATCAACAACCAAGGCAGTTTAACAACACTGCAGGCAACTTTAATCAGTTTGCTTAAAACCAACAAGGATTTCAAGGCAAGGGAAGAGGAAGAGGCAGCAACAAAGGCAACAAACCTACCTGCCAAATTTGCAACAAGGTTGGGCACGTGGCAGCAAATTGTTGGCATAGATTCAACAGGGATTTCACCCTTCAAACACAGCAGAAACAAGAGCCAAGAAGTGCATATATTACTGCACCTAAGAACCCATCAGATCCCTCCTGGTACCTAGATAGTGGAGCCACAAACCACCTCACAAACAACCTCAACAATCTGAGCATGGCAACAGAGTACGCAGGGCCAGAACAACTTGCAGTAGGTAATGGTGCTAAACTCAAAATCTCTCACATAGGACATCTTACCTTGCACACTGTAAAACATCTGCACCTGAGGTATATACTTCACATACCTGAAATCACAAAGAACCTGATCAGTATATCTAAACTTACACAAGACAATAATGTATTTGTGGTGTTTTGTGGAAATATTTGCTTGATTAATGACAAAGACAAGGGGACGGTTCTGCTGCAAGGAATGGCTGAGAATGGACTCTACAAGCTGCAGCTTCCAAAGTCCTCACAGAACCCTTCTTCAATTAATAATTTAGGATCGAATCATAGTGTCTGTAGTTTTAAGAAACACTTATCCATGCTTTCCAAAGCACAAAATGTTTTTGTTTCCAACAATGAGAACCCAAGAGTTGACTTAAACAAATGGCATAAAAGATTAGGACATGCTAATGTAACAGCTCTTAGAAAAACTTTATTGTAATGTTCTCAATGTAAATGAAAAATCAATGCTGGATTTCTGCAATGCTTGCCAACTTGGTAAGGCACATAAGACTAGTTTCACTAACACAGAAAAGAAAACCACAATGCCCTTATAAATCCTTCATTTAGACCTCTGGGGTCCTGCCCTAATCAATTCAAATCAGGGTTTTAGATACTACATCTTGTTTATCGATGATTTTTCTAATTTTATCTGGATCTACTCACTGAAACAAAAATCAGAAGCTTTCCTTTCTTTCATTACTTTCAAGAGCCAAGTAGAAAAGTATTTTGACAAAAATATTAAGGTATTTCAGTGTGACCTGGGAGGAGAATACAAACCTTTCGAATTTTACTCAAAACAAGAGAGAATTCAGCTGAGATACTCATGTCCATACACACATCATCAAAATGGTAAATCAGAAAGAAAGTTTAGACACATTACTGAGATGGGCCTTGTATTACTTGCACAAACTGGAATGCCATTGAAATATTGGTGGGAATCTTTTAGCACAGCCACTCACTTGATCAACAGAATTAGCTCAGAAACACTAAATGGAAAAACACCTTTCGAAATACTTTATAATAGAAAGCCTGACATCTCACTCATTAGAACCTTTGGTTGTGAATGCTACCCTATGCTGAGACCATTCAATAGGCATAAACTAGATTTCCATACATCTAAGTGTGTTTTACTAGGGCTGGGTGCATACCATAAAGGCTATCTATGCCTACATCACCCTGGTAGAATTTACATAACCAGACACATAAAATTCAATGAACAGGGGTTCACTTTTCTAGATGATCCCAAATTCTCTAACTCAAGTCATATGATAACCAAAAAAATATATATTTTGAGTGTGAGACAGACATTTCTAGTCCCCTTTGATCACAATGATTTCAACTCAAACACAGCAGCTTGTGAAGAAAATTCAATGCCATCCTCAGGAGCAAGAATAGGTGCTCATTCTCCTTCACTTGTAGATATTAATGACACAACACACACTCTTGCAGAACCCATACCTGATTCTCAATAAAACCATCATATAGACTCAAACAGTGAAACACAAATCCAACCAGATGACCAAACAACAGAAATTCAAATACATGATAACCTTCCCAAACAAATTACTTCAACTCATCCTATAATAACTAGAAGTAAGGTGGGAATCTTCAAGCCAAAGACTTATATGGCAAGCAGCAGTATAAGCATACCAGAAAACACAACAGAAGCACTAAATGACCCAAAATGGAAGGAAGCCATGCTTGATGAGTACAAGGCACTCGTGAGCAATGAAACTTGGTCACTGGTCTCTTACAGCCCAGACCTCAAAATGATGGGAAATAAATAGGTATTTAAGGTCAAGGAAAAAGCAGATGGGAGTGTTCTCAGACTCAAAGCAAGATTGGTGGCAAAGGGGTTTCATCAAACCCCTGGAATTAATTTCAATGAGACATATAGTCTAGTAGTTAAGGAAGCCACAATCAGAATTATCTTATTCCTTTCTACAACACTCAACTGGCAGCTCAGACAAATTGATGTAAACAATGCCTTTCTTAATGGAGATCTTACAGAAACTGTGTACATGGCTCAACCGGAAGGACTGGAAGACCCTAACAAACCCAACCATGTCTGCAAATTGAAGGAGGCACTATATGGCTTGAAGCAAGCCCCAAGAGCCTGGTTCAAAAAACTCAGAACAGCTTTACTAGAATGTCGATTTACAAGCTCTAAATCAGACACCTCATTATTTTTCAGAAGAAAGAATGAAGAGCTAACCATCTTCCTCATCTATATTGATGACATTGTAATTACAGGCAACAATAATGTCTCCATGGAAAATGTGATTAAAAAGATGAGTCAATCCTTTGCTCTGAAAGACCGAGGAAACCTGCACTATTTCCTGGGAATTGAAGTCATCGATCCAAGAATACCTTGACGATCGCTCACTCAAAATACATACAAAACCTGCTTCATAAAGTCAACCTGGATCACTGCAGAGAAGTTGACACACCTCTCAGCATGGGAACTGAACTGACAAAGGAAAATAGCTCACCATTTGAAGACCAAAGCCTATACAGAAGCATCATTGGATGCCTGCAATATGCAACCTTCGCCAGACCAGATTTATCCTTTACAGTTAATAGGCTGAGTCAATTTGTTGCTAATCCCATGACCTCTCATTGGATAGCTTGCAAGAGAGTCCTAAGATACTTGAAGGGAACCCTCAATCTTGGACTTGAATTTCATCAAGAATTGAGCGTTGAATTGGTTGGTTTCTGTGATGTTGATTGGGGTAGCGATCCTGATGACAGAAGGTTGATTAGTGGCTACTGCATGTACATTGGCAAGAATTTAGTATCTTGGAGTTCAAAGAAGCAGCATGTGGTAGCAAGATCAAGTGCAGAATTAGAATACAGAGCTTTGGCTCACACTTGTACAGAAATAACTTTGATAACGTCAATTTTGGGTGAACTGAAGGTCGAACTCAAGCACAAACCGATAATCTAGAGTGACAGCATGAGTGCCGCTGCCATTGCATCAAATCCTGTCTATCATGCTCGGACGAAACATATTGAAATTGATCTATACTTTGTAAGGGATAAAGTGATAGTAGGAGAGTTAGAAATCAAATACATTCCCACCGACGATCAAATTGCAGACTGTCTAACCAAACCATTAAGTTGTAACAAATTCATTCATTTCAGAGACAAGCTCAGAGTTGTCCCAAGAACCCTGAGCTTGAGAGGGGGTGTTGAGAATGATGCTGAGGTGTCCTCTGGCCTACCAACACTTGCAGAAAGTAACCATGCTCCTCCTAGTATACTAGGGTCTGACAAGCTCATCCCACACCAGAAACAAACAAAAAAGAACTGTACCATTTAATTGCAAATCGAATGGCCAGAATTAATCAACCCCACATCTGTAATCTGTACTATGAACAGTTAGCTTGTTCCCCAATTCATCTTGTTGTATATACGTAGGAAAATTCATCAATATAGCAGCAGACTGCGTAACATTGTTCTTCAAGAAATACAAAAAGCACAGCCTACTCTCTTATTCCTGTTATGATCATCTTTAGTTGTTCTTTTGTTTTTCTAACTGCACCAACTTACAACCACCGAGCTTTAGAGTTGTTCTTGGTTTAGCAGAAAATATTGTTTGAGGCATGTTGTATGGTCCTTTTCGATCTATCAGGATACTGAAATCTAAATCTTTCTACAGCCAACAATATCCATTGATCAAGAAGTGAAGGTATTGCTCTAAAACTAACAAGGGTTATCAATATTCTAAACTTATGCATACGAAACTTAAGCTCGCAGAACTTCAGCACCGAATGATGAACAAAGTTTACGAAACCCACCATACGTACTAAATACCTATTGTAAAATCCTTCATCACGCTCTATTTCTAAACGAGTCAATGGAAACTTTTCCTGAACTGGTCCTACAAAGTAAGCTTGATCAAAATCCAGGATGGGGAATGATCTCCAGAAGTTATACCATTTCTTAGACAAAACACTAGTCCTGGCTATCTCTTGTACAGAGAGGCTTGGCATAATCTGATGAATTATAAAAGAAGGCGAATCCAAAATTCGATCCATGCCATCAGTCTCGTCACCAATAACGTTCAAATCTGCCATTTACATCATCCAATTCTAACATTAATATAGTTAAAAGTGCATGCTTTTTTCATAAAATTTTGCTAAAATTAATAGCATAATAGAGGGAGAAAGAAATTATCACTAAAGATAAGCATGATCAAGAATCCTAAACAAATTAGCAAAGAATAATCTTCTTAAAGTTTTGAACTTCAGCTATTGTGGCTTAAATTTTATGTTCTGCTATATGAAGTTACCCATGTAAGAAAAATTCCAGGTTTTTTGCAGAGAAAATACAAGAGATAAATGCTGGAAACCTTAGTATATGTTAAAAGAAAAAAATTTAAAAATGAAAAGCTGATGACAGTGAAGATATGAAGAGCAAATGCTATCTGCAGCTGAACTAACCCACTAAGAAGATCTGAAGTTATATGGACTTCAGGGTGAAACTGAGCGAAGGCAAGATGATATATAGCAGTTTGGTGTTATTTAAAGTTGTACAAGATTATCTCTTAGACGGCTAATTTCTAATAATAATTTTTCATTTTTGACAAATTTGAACTCTTTATATCTGTTTCTTGTTTGGTTTCTTTTTTCGGATAACGGTATTAACGATATTAAATTTTGTTACTATTAAATTATACATGACATCTTGGATTTTGATCAAACTTGCGTCCGAGTGAAACTTTGCTGGCAAGGCAAAGGTTAGGAGAAGATATAATGTTTCGAGCTCAACAATTAAGTAGATATTATTTATTTTTGACATTCAGTAGTAAAGAGGATTCAAACTTAATAATTTATAGTCCAAATTCACCCCCCAGCGAATAAAATACGGGAGATGTAACAAAAGGTGTAAATAAGGTCAAGAAATTTGTTGAAAATTTCCTGCTCGGTTCTGCAATTGAATTTTCTATACAGAAATTTAGGCTCTTTTATTTCAAAAGATGAGAAATGGATATCATTAGCTGTGGAGAATGAAGTAAAGCAGCTGGATATCGACATCCAAACATGTAGACATACAACGTATACTTTGCCTTCAATAGTCTAAATTGGTAATAAAATTGAAGCTTTGTGGTCGTAGATTGAAGTATCTTATTGACACTATGAGAGTACATTCTCTCAAGAATCTAACTCTGGATAGCGTTTGTATTAACGAAAAGATGATCCGAAAGCTTACTAGTGAATGCCCTTTACTAGGACACGTATCTTTTAGCAGTTGCTGGGGTTTCAAATGTTTTCGTGTTTCTGAAGCTCTTAAACTCAGGATTGTGAAGACTTCTGGATACTTAATTGAACTTGGAAATGTTGAAATTGTTTGTCCGAGTCTTGAACAGTTCAGCCTGTATGATTTTTGGAACAAATGGGAAATAGCAATCAATCTTGACAGAGTAATCAATATTGACATAACTGGATGTGCACAAAGGAAAGAGTTTTCGCTTAAAAGGTTATGATATCAAGTAATCTACTTAAGAAATCAAAGTTTGTTAAGAGTTTTGATTTGAAGGCCATTGAAACTGATACTCCAAATCTACTTTCCTTTTGTCTTGAGAATAATCTAGTTCCCATTTCTTCGATAAATGCTCCATGTCCGTGACAATTTCTTGAAAGATGTAAAGCTTGAGGGTCTCGATAATTTACGGGGATGGAAGCTGCCATTTGATGTGTCAAAGTTGATGGATGAGCCAGCCGCTTTGGCCAAGACTTCCCGTAGCATATCTCCGATTTCGTATAGATTGGTGTTGTCATGTACCTGTTGAGAAGCATCATCTTGCCGACTTCTTGATGAATACGTTGCACGAACTTTTCTGACTAGGAAGCTTAACTCATATCGCTTGTTCTAAGTAATAATATTCATAATCACAGGTAGAGTTAGCGACTTACAGTTCGATTAATATACCTTAATGATTTTCTTCCTGTAAATTTCCCAGTGTCCAAACACAAACGCTTGAGATAACGAACCAAGAATATACCATCTAACATATCTGCCAAGTTTGATGGTAATGTAGTGTATGCATTAAGAATTGCTATACCTTCCGCAGTACTGAACTCGATCTTTCTGGGAGATCTTCTGAATGAAATGCATTTTTGAATAATTCCATCTCCTAGTTTGGGCTACCTCTTTCATAGAGAGACAAGACATAATCTGATGAATTGTGAAACCAGGCAACACAGCCATGATCTTTAAACCTGTATTTTCATAATCATACACTTCCACATTATATTTTTGTATGCAAATGATTATATATTTTGTGCCTAAAATTTCACGCTTATCCACATAATACAGTGAGAATAATCGCACGAAAATAAACGATCTATCATGACAATACCAATCAAGAACCCTGAAAGGAATCAGTGTAGAAAAGCTCTCAGCAAGCTGCACTGCAGAAATTACCAACAAAAAGAATGGAGATTTCACGCTGAGAAATACGTAACACATTGAAATATAAGATGTCAGAAAGTTGAATGAAAAGGAGGAGTTGACAGAGTGAAAATGGAGGAAGATAAACCAGAAATTTACCAGTATATCTAAAGGTAATTAAATTTTTAACCCATTATTAGTGAAAGTGGGAAACTCAGAAAAACTCAAATGATTTTGTGGCCGACAGAAAAATGATTGAATTCCCTGCCTTTCATTGATGTGAATATTTGCATATTTATACTAAAAAAGAAATGAAAAACCTAAAAGCCAAGATTACTTGTGTAGGGTCCACATTCATCTTAGTGCTATTACAATTGTCATTTGTACAACTTGTTTTCATTATCCGCTGATTTTATTATGAGCTGGAATTTGGTGGTTTGTCCTTTTGTTGAGCTTCTGTTGTACTGACTTGAGAATGGAACATTGATGGTGTGAATTGCCTGCTGGGATATGCAGGCCATGAGCTGCATGTGCAGATTGGAGAATGACACTGCAGGTTAACCATTATTTCCGACTAAAAGAAAATCATTTTCAAGAAATAAGCTGTTTTGAACCTAATCTTGGACACCTTTACCTAAAACCAAACTCGTTAATATCGTAGTTTGGGAAAAAGAACGAACAAGGAACAGATCTAAGAAGTTCAAATTTGTCAAAAACGGAGAATTATTATGAGGAATTAGCTGTCTTAAAGATAATCTAGTCCAAATTTGCCTAACACTGAATTGATATTTATAAGGTTACCTTCCCTCAGTTTCATCTCAATCCTTGCATATCCAGACACAATATCTTAGTAACTTTTCATTATTGATAATGGCACAACATCCCAGCACAGCTCTGTTTGTTATGGACATGCAGGTTTATCTCTTTTCTCGTTCTCTCTGTAAATCACATATTAAAATATTTGAAAATAGTTGTGCTGCTTATATATCTTGTAGAATGATTTTATTGATGAAAATGGATTGGCGAGAATGGATGCAGGCAAAGCCATACTTCCTAACGTTATACATGCTGTTGAAATCGCTAGGCAGCGTGGGATTCTTGTTGTGTGGGTAATCCTTATATGCTTACCTCCAATGTCATTTCTTTTCTTGTTACTCTGTTTGTTTCCTAGGAAAATATAATTGTATCAATCCATACTTCAACTTCTTCAAAAAAATTCAACAGTTGGGTTTCCTTTTGTTCCATGTAAAGTGTTATTTATATGCTTATCAAAGAGTAAACTATCTTCTTTTCTTTGTGGTCTGCAAATTGATTAGTGGTGAGAATTTAATTAATCTATATATGATGAATTATTATGATAAATAAAATAATAAAACCTCCAGTTGATGATAAGACAATATGGCTCTTAAGGTTGTTCGGGAGCACGACTCACTAGGAAGAGATGTTCAACTGTTTCGCCGGCAGTGGTACTCTGCCGGAAAAGTTGGCCCTGCCGTTAAGGGAAGTAGAGGTGCAGAACTGGCAGATGGGCCTTGTGATCAAGGAAGGAGATTATAAGCTGGTCAAGACTCGCTTCAGTGCCTTTTCTGCTACCCACCTCCACTCATTCCTTCAAGGTGCAGGAGTTGACAGTTTAGTAATCACTGGTAACTCAAACTTGAAGACTTCAAAAGAAAAAAAAAAAAAAACGATTTGGTTTATGTTATTTGATAAGGCAAAAATTATTGTTTCATATAATTGTTCGATATTCTGAAATCTCTAAGTGTAGGTGTTCAAACTCCAAATTGTATAAGGCAGACTGCATTTGATGCAGTAGCGCTGGATTATCAATCTATTACTGTCATTGTTGATGCCACAGCTGCTGCCACACCTGATGTTCATGCTAGTATGTAATTTTCAATCACATGGATTCAGTATTTTGTATGTCTTATCTCTTTTACTGTGCTATATATGCAAACTGGGACTAATTGCTTGTGGATTCAAGTTACGTCACCCGTGATTTCGAGTTATATGAGCTAGAACAACATCTAGCACTTCAGCCATCAGTTGCATCATCTATGGTTTCGAATTTTCGGGCATTAGAACAAGATTTCATTTCCTTTAGAAGATTGAATTCGGTGAGACTTGAATAGATTCTGAGGGCTATTCTGTTTACCATCGATTTTTAACAGATTCGGGGAGACTAGGCTAATAATAGATTGAAATGTTTACAACAGTTGTCTAATTTCTCAATGTTTGAGCTGAAAATCGACAATTTGTCATTACCTTCGCAGTGATATGCTACTTTCAAGCTCAAAACTTTGAGACTTGAGTGCATACTCCTACTCCCCATAACAACACAGAGGCATGATTGTTTCATTGATTTGAACAGAAAATCAACAATCTCATATGCTGAACTATCTTATGCTTGTGTTCAAAGATTTCGGATTGCAAAATTTCATCCATCACTGACCTGGACTTGTAAATTTCCTGTCCCAGCGAATATCTTCGACATGAAGAATGTCGGAATAGCTACACCAACATTACAAGAATGGTCCGAGGCTGATACTCAATCCATCCAAACTTGAACCCAGTCTACTCCTTGCCTGAAAGTCCTTGTATAATGGTATTTTGTAAGCCTCCAATTCAAATATATATCCTGTGTAACTCTGTTTCCTGAACTCATTTGCTCTTGCAAAGTTAGTCATTCCAACTTAGACAATTCATCAAGTTGTTTCTGAATAAAGCAATGGGAATACCTGCAATAAATCCTGGATTTGATACATTACACATTACTAAATAAACTTTGCATAACAAAATGGTTAAAGCACCATTGTTGTGACAAGCAACAGTTCATTTTCTGCTGGAAAAAAAATGGTGTGCTTCAATTATAAAGCAAACTTGAGAATATATCAACATTACCAACATTTTGGACGACAAGGAAATACAAATTGGTTATACTACTAGCCAAATACAAAGGTCAAAAATTTTTTTAAAAACTTTTCTAAAAGTAATAAGAAAGTGTAATATCACAGAGTGTAAAAAGTTTGGACACATCAATGCAGAATAAGTCAACATAAAATATAAATTAACAAAAGGGATTAAGAGAAATGGGAAAGTCAAGTTTTTAAATTTTTCTTCTTTGAATCCTCAGCATACTCCTCTTAAGTTTATAACTGTTTTATTTGAAAGAAATAAGAAGTGGGTTTTATTTTATAAATGGAAAAACAAGGAAAAAAAAAAGTTTAAGTGATATTTATTTATTTTACACAAAAATATCTACATAATATAAAATTTGAATAATTACCAAGTTTTATTTTGAATAATTTGCTAAATTTTTAATTTATTTTTATTTTGACATAATTACCAAGTTATCTTCGAAAGATTCAAAATCAACACTTTTATAACACAAATACTAAGCCAACAAAGTAATTATACAAATTTATTTATATAAATTAATATCGTGATTCAAGCAAAAAATATATATTTGAAAAAAAAAATTAATATCATAACACGTTAATTAGTACATATAATATTACTCTTTTATATTTTATGCATATTGTGTTATTCAGAAAACAAAATAATCAGAAATCATCTAATACATTCTTTAATTGGAAAGTGGAAACATGCATCATAATGAAGCTTGAAACAGATATAGCCTTTATTGCTTCTTCAATGATACTCAAGTGAGAAATTAGTTAAGGCAGTTAGCAAGACGAGCCATGTGGGTTAACAGCTGGAGGCCCAATTATGCCAGTTGTAAAATGAATGAGAGTAGACTGGCATGGCATGGCAACATTTGCAATTGCAAGAATCTAATGCCAGTAATACTCTCTCTTTTAACTTTATTGTACCTTTAGTTTCAGCATCATTATCAATTGCGACTGGTTGGTTAGCTTGGGGCCTAACCAGATGGCTAAGTTGGTGGACCCAAATGAGTCCACTTTTCATGTGGGTTAGCCATGGGCATGGACCCTAAGGCATTTTCCATCCCCCATGATTTTGCATCCTAATCTTGAATGATGAGATTCCTTGTGGGTTGTGAGGACAATTCCTTAATGATTTCTTTCCTCCCTTGCTTCTTTTTATTTTGTTCAAAAGAAAACTTTTCTTGAATGATTCCCTTCTTATAATGAGTGAAGGATCTAATCTCAGCTTTCAATGTTGCATAAAGTTGGCAAGAAATGAATATGGATGTACCTTTATTTACAAACTTTACAACAATATTTATCGTTACAAATTTAATGTTAGTCATTTTTTTCTTTTTTTAATAAATTACAAAGCACTTAAACATCACCAATCATTTCTTGATAGTGTAGACTCTCGGATAATGTTATTACAATACCTATATAAACTCCCAATAAACTCTAATACTTAAATATACACACCCAAATCTTACTATATTGATACCTGAAGTTAATAATTTCTTAGAAATGCATTATCATCTAACTCTTCGAGATGTCCTCTTATATTTTAGATTCATTCTATTGGAAATTGACCACTTTCTTATATAACATCCAATTTAATTTTGTTGATAAAATATAACACCAAAATTCAGTACTTTAAAAAGAATAGATTTTGGTTCTCCTTATCATCAAAATTGATAAGAATACTCATAGTATTAAAACAAAAATTTTCTTTTAATATGAATTTATTCAAATCTTAAAAAATATCTTGAACATTATTGTCCATATAGGGGCAAGATATGTCACTTTACCCTATAAACCAAGTGATGCTACAAATACGAAGGATAAGATAAGATCCAACAATAATAATAATAATAATAATAAAATTATGAACAATTGTTTGGCCTACTTTCTTTCCACAAAGATTTGGGCTGAGTAGCATGTTCTCACACACACTGGTTGTTCAACTTTTCACCTGTGAAAATGAAATAAAGTTTCAAGAACAATAATGATAATCAAATCCAAAAGTTGGTCATTGAAATTTCAAAAGGAAATTGGGTATTGGTTGGTTTAGCCTTAGGGACAAATTGATACACGCAAGACCTAATCAAATACAGTGTCTTGTCCTCCTCTCGCCTACCATTTTTGGGTCCTCTCTAGGATTTGTAGCAACCTCCTGTCAGATTTTACATTGACTGATTGCAAAATTTGCATCCTTGCTACATGGTTTCTTTATTTTCTCTTAATCATTTTGTTTCTCCTATATCAATTTTCACATATTTTTTCGTATATCCTTAAAATCTATTTAGTGTATATTTATAATGAAATTGTCTATGTTACATACTATGTTACATCTCACCTCACCTATTTCATATTCAAAATTTTCAACTTTTACATTAAAAATTTTGAGTTTTTTATTCGTATTTTTTTTTTTTTTACTTTTTGTTTTAAATTTTATGTTAATTATTTTAAATTTTATATTTTTATATTAATTTTTTCAAATTTTATATCAATTACTTTAAATGTTTTATTTCATATTTTAAATTTTATGTTAATAATGTAAGGTACATAGGATATATATTAGCAATTCTCATTTTGTAGCGGATATGTTTTTATTTTTGATTTACAGTATAAACATATGTATAAAAATTAAAAACGCTCACTATTATTTAATAATTGGTGTTCTAAACGATGGTTACGTCCATGATTGAGTATTAAAAATTTAAGGATAAAGACACTTAGAAAAATCCAAGACCCCGACAGAGAAAATGAAAGAAAATTATTTTGATCAAGTTAGAAAATGGAAGGAACAAAAACACCGAGAAAAGGCCAGGCCCTGCTAAGAAAATTGAGGAGGAGCAACTGTTCAACAAATTATTCTAATTTCTCATCATATAGTTACTTTTGATTCACTATATTATTGAGTTAATTAGCCAAAAAAATGTTGCAGATTTTGATTAATTGATTCAAATTAGGCATGAGTTTAGTTCATATTAATGAAAATTTGTAATTATAAAACTAACAACTAATATACACCGAGGATCAATTTGTGTACAGGAAGTGTATCGTCAAACAATTATATTTAATATTTTTTATGTATTATGTATTATTATTATTTTAATTTTTAATATTTGCGAAATTTGAACTATAGATTATTAAGTTAAGTCTGTTTTACTATCATTGTTAGACTTACACCTACGCCTAAAAGCTTAAGTACAATTGTCTTATACCACAAATTTGTGGGACAATTGAATTTAATTTTTTACATATTATTATTATTATTTAATTTTTCGTATTCATAAAATTTAAAAATTAAATTTTTAAATCAGGCTTGCTATGATACTACATTGAACTTACAACTTCATTTAAAAATTTAAACTTTGAAGATAATAGTAAAAATAATCGAATTTAACATTAAAATTATAGAATTGATTGAATTGATGGCAAAATCATAGACCAAACTGTTTATATTAATATAAAATTTTAATTACAAGATTAACAAGTGGTATATATTTTTCTTTGGACAAGAATTTTAATTGATGGTCATTGTCAAATCAAACATAATGTAATTATACACTTGATGATTTTTCAGTTGACATGTGAAGTTGATATAAAGTCATAGGAAATTATTAAAGCAGCATAGACTAAACTACAAATGTGTCCACATTTAGAGACATGTTTAACTGTGGCTGGGCTGACTTGAATTTAATCTTAAATTTTCAAAATTTTAATTAGGGTTATTCTCAAAAATTAATAATCTTATATTAATCAAAATCCCATTCACCATAAATTCGGTATTAATTAGAATCTCCGAAGTAAAATTTATACAAATATATATGTAACATATAACATCTTAAATATTATTCGGTATAAATTTATGCATGCATTTTTCAAATAAAATACATTACGCAATATAACAATCAAGTTTTATAATCAAATAGATATTATTTGCTTTGAATGGGTTCCAGTATGTGTTCTATAATATAAATATATTTGTTTAATTAAAGGAACAAAAAGTTTAAAAACAATACAAAATCTCTCATTATATCTTAAATATGTTGTTTTTGTGCTTAATAACAAATTTAGACAAAAAATTTAAGATAAATGTTTGTTAAATTTTACTTGCATCACAATTTTATCGTATTATGATTCAAAATTTTTATATTAAACAAATGATAATAAATTATTAATCAAATAATATAAGCTCGTTCCCAAACAGTTTAAATTGTGCTATAATTAAATAATATAAGATAAGTCTTGGTAAATCTTATAAGATATCATGCATAAAAAATGAATCTAATATGAGAGAAGAGACCATTTTCAATGCCAACGCTATCTATTTCACGAATTAATTACATTAATGATCATTTAAGAAAGAAAAAAAAGAAAGAAAGAAAAATCCATAGTATGTAAAAGAATTTCGTTAAAATTATTTTGTATATTTTACAAAATTTAAAATAAAATAATATAAAAATTTAAAATAAAATATAAAAATAAAATAATTAATATAAAAAATGAAATATAAAAATAAATTTAAAATAATTAAAATAAAAAATAAAAAAATTAAATGACCCGAATAACACACACACGCGCGTATATATATATATAAAATAGGAAATCCTTTATAAAATTAGGAAACTGTCAATTGCAATGTATCAATCAATCGACCCTTTTTGCTTGTTGAAGGATACTGATATATACAATTCATCAGATCATGAATGAACCATCAATCAACAGCAAAAAGAAATGAATGAACAAGTGAAGTCAGTAAATGTAATAAAGGCGTATGTATCGTCAAGGAACCCCAACAGTAGTTAAATCTTTTCTTAGCTCATGCCACGTAAATATAGTAATTCTGAATAGAAATTTCTTCTCTGTAACACCCCATGCATCAATGGGTTCTTGTTCTTTCAAATCTTCACCTGAAATTTCAATTTCCAAGACTGTCTGCTACCACCATAGATCACACGGCTGCCAGATGAATGATTATTGGCATGTGTCCCCATTGTTTATGTTTTCACAAATGAGGGCATAAGTTATTCATTTATAACAAATAAATCCTTAACCCTTTTTTAAAATAACTAACATAAAATTAAAATCTTATTGTTAAGTTATACATTTTAAAAATATAATGGTCACCACTCAACTATGCGATCAAGTGGTACAAATTTCATCAACCCTTGTGCCCTCGGCGACACAAGGATGAGATCTCTAGTTAAAATTAAGGATGGCATCCCTTTTCTTGTACCATTGAATCGGTAAGTTCCGATCCAGCATTAAGAAATTACTTCAATTTGTATGTTTTTATGAAAAATAAAAATAAGATAACAAATTTGGTCTCTCACTCGAGGGAGAACTCTCACAAAAATTATTGTATATGTATGCAAGCACACACCCTTTTTTGTACACAAAATTTATTACGAGGATAAAAAACTTTACAATATGTGAGAAGATTTTCAGGATGTATTATCGCTCACAACATGCCAAAGGATTTCTATTTTAAAAAAAAAGAACATGGAAGGACTTATTTGTAATGAATTAATAAAGTATATTTTTGTTTGAAAAATAGTTAAAATTAGGGATCCAAATGTCAGTATCCGGATGATAATAATAATAATAATAATAATAATAAGTGATTATTCAGTGATAAACCACGTGCATTGTACACAAATTTTGAGATGGAGTCTTCACTCTTTCATCTCATCATTGGATCTCTTTCTGGCTGCCCTGCTCATTCTGTGATCGAAGTTGACTTGATATCTGTAACAAAAGTAAAGCAAAAGGAAAAGTGGCCCATCTGATTACAGTGAGACCTGCCACACTATATCCCCAAAATTAGTATGATGATTGATCGTACTACTCTCCCTCTCAATTCTTTGTTTGAAAAACCCTTTTATTTTTTAATTTATTTTTCCAAAGAAAAAAGGTAAGGTGATGTGAACTGCAAGAAAAGCTGCTAAGATCATGGTATGTTTCACCTCAATTATTTTTCTTTTTTAATTTATTCTTTTACTTACTCTTCTAGTGTTCTACTGAGACAAGATAGTGGGTTCATGTTCATTTAGCAGTTATTACACGCAAGGAGATCTTTGTCTGAAACTCCTACCACTACTATAAACTCTCAAAGCTTACTTCATTCGTGCTAGATTTTTCCCATCTCTTTGTTTCTGCCTTCAACTCTCTCTACTCTTTTCCTTGTCACTCGGAAGCAAGCTATAAGCTTGCGTAACTTTCAGCAATGGAGGAAACAAGTTCAGATCAAAGACTAATGAGCCCTCCTCCAAAGAGACGAAAGGGTGGACTCATTACCATGCCATTTATAATAGGTCTGTATTTTTCATGTGGATTTGTATGATTTTCTGTGCATGAATATTCTTCAAGTTTCTGTAAATTTTCACATGTGGTTTTCTGATTTTCTGTGGTCCTTCCATCATATACCCGGGTTTTCTTCATGCAAACGTACAAACAAACACATTATTTTTACAGGGCTTGTTGAATTTTGGGTGATCTGTCAAGTTTTCCATAGTTCTCATGACATTTATTATGCACAATCTTTTAAGTTTTTAACTTTTTAGGTGGGTTTTAATTTGAACAGCAAATGAAGCATTTGAGAAGGTGGCAAGCTACGGGCTGGTCCCAAACATGATACTGTATTTGATGAGAGATTATCATTTTGGAGTTGCCAAAGGAACAAATATTATTTTCTTCTGGACAGCTGCTACCAATTTCATGCCAATTTTAGGTGCTTTTCTCGCTGATTCTTATCTGGGTCGGTTTCTCACCATTGCTCTGGGTTCCGTCTGCAGTTTCCTGGTAAAATTTTTCCTCTAATCTTCTTCTCTTTTCATTTTACTCCACATCTAAACTTGGGATCATTAATTTCTTTTCTTTTTTCTATATTTTTGTAGGAAATTTCAGTGATAATGTCATAACGATAAGTCTTTTTCTTAATTTTATATTTCTTAAGCTTATAGTTTAACTAGAGTCCCTGGATGTGAGAGATTTGGTGACGGTGAGTAGGCTTGGACTATAACTGGAAAATAATCTGTTCAACTTTATCTTTGACAGTCCTTAATTTATAAATAAACAACACTACTAATCATAGCTTTTGACCAGACATAAATAGATTATTAATTTAAGCAAGCACAGGATTTTAGTTAAGAGTAGAGACAGTCTTTTTCACTGGATCTTATTTTAAATGTTTAAGCATTAGCATTCAATTGAATATTGTGTAATCATGTCCGTGTTCCATCAGATATATTTTTCTACTAAAATTTCACTTTCCCTTGGCCCACGAGAATTTCTATAAAATATTTTAAGTTTATAACTACGAGTTTATGGTTCTTCTTCGCTCAGTCAAAAATAGCTGTGGAATTCTTCAGATTTTGAATTTAGCCAAGAAAATTTGAATAGAGAAAGTAAGCCTGGAAAGGCACCACATAATTTGGCTGCAATGATTATCTGTTTTTGACTAATTCAAATACCTAAAAGCTGCAAGATCAGCTTTCATACATGGACTTCGACTTGGCTAAAGGATTTGGCTGCTTGAGTCTAAAGTTTTATGCAGAATGTCCAACATATTGCTTGAAATTGTTTGATCATTTCAAAGTTTGACCCAAAGTTAATAATTTAGTCCTTGTTAATATTGGGATGGGATACTCAGAGTCCTGACAGTAGTAGTTTAAATATTTGACTTTGCCTTTTTAGCAATGCTTTGTTCAATTGTCAGTGAGATCCGATACTGAAGAAGTCAATGCCATGCTTATTTCAGTAGTAAAAAATCAAATGAACAAAGCATCAACCTCTTTCCCAATTGGTTACTTATGCAGCGAATTTTAGTTAATTCCTCATTCAGGAGACATCTTTAACAGAAAAAAACTTGGTGCAAAAGGAGCTAATATCATCAATGTGCTTGCTGATATTGGTTAAAACTCTGTTTAGTTGTTGCCTTGCATAACAAGGTTAAGTTGGTATATGTTAATCCAAAATCTGCAGTGACAGCATTGCATTGTGCTTTTACATAACAGGGAATGACTCTGCTATGGTTAACTGCAATGATTCCGCGAACAAAGCCTCCTCCCTGCAGCCTATTAGCCCAAAACTGTGATTCCCCGACTGCAGCTCAAATGACTCTACTAATCTCTTCATTTGTCCTCATTTCTGTTGGAGCTGGTGGCATTAGGCCTGGTTCCCTGGCATTTGGAGCTGATCAATTGGACAGAAGAGATAACCCCAAAAATGAGAGGGTCTTAGAGAGCTTCTTTGGTTGGTATTATGCTTCTTCCGCTGTTGCTGTTGTGATTGCTTTGACAGGGATTGTTTATATTCAAGATCATCTTGGATGGAGAACTGGTTTCGGAGTTCCAGCAATCCTTATGTTATTGTCCACTTTCTTGTTTTTCCTCGCTTCTCACTTCTATGTCAAGCTCAAGGCAAGCAAGAGTTTATTAACTGGCTTTGCACAAGTGATAGTTGTTACTTATAAGAACAGAAAACTTCCCCTGCCTCCGTCTGGCACTAGAGGGAATTATCATCATGAGAAGGGCTCTGAACTTGTCGTCCCGACTGACAAATTAAGGTAACACACTAATAACACTACCTCGCTGTCATCAATTTCATTTTATGAAAGTTATGATGATTTTTTTTTTATTTTGTTAATTATCAGGTGTTTGAATAAAGCTTGCATTATTAGAAATCCTGAACTGGATATTGCTCTGGATGGATCAGCTTTAAATCCATGGAGTCTTTGCACAATAGAGCAAGTAGAAGAGTTCAAAGCACTGCTAAAGGTTATACCATTATGGTCTACTGGAATCATGCTGTCAATAAACATTAGCCAGACCTCATTTCCATTGCTCCAAGCTAGTTCCATGGACAGACATATTTCTTCAAGCTTCCAAATTCCTGCAGGCTCATTTGGAATGTTCACAATTATTACTCTAGCAGCATGGGTAGTTCTATACGATCGAGTTATCATTCCCATGGCGTCAAAGATCAAGGATAAACCAGTGAGACTTGGTGTTAAGCTAAGAATGGGAACTGGACTATTTCTCTCTTGCATGGGAATGGTAGTTTCAGGACTTGTTGAGAATATCAGACGAAGAAAAGCTATCCAAGAAGGGTATTTGAACAACGGACAAGCCGTGGTGAACATGTCTGCAATGTGGCTTGTGCCACAGCATTGCTTGAATGGCTTAGCCGAAGCATTTACTGCAATTGCGCAAACAGAGTTTTTTTACTCCGAGTTCCCCAAAAGCATGTCTAGCATAGCTGCTGCTCTATTTGGTTTTGGAATAGCCGTGGCAAACTTGTTAGCAAGTGTTATAGTAAGCACTGTGGATCATGCCACTTCAAAAAGAGGGAAAGAAAGCTGGCTTGCCAGCAATATCAACAAGGGTCGTTACGACAATTACTACTGGCTTCTTGCAATTATGAGCGCTGTCAATTTGCTATATTTTCTTGTGTGTAGTTGGGCATATGGGCCTTGCGTTGATCGCTCAACAAGCGGTAGAAACGAAGGCAATGGCATAACGGATGCAGAAGAGTTATGTAATCTAGGAAATAACAGAGTTGGTGATGAAGGAAATGGCCTGAAAGAGGAAGCAAATTTATCCAAATCCAGAGAATTGGCAGTTTGAATTTGAGTTTACGTTGGTATGATTTGTTGTACTGAATGTATGTATAATTATGCAAACTGGGTGAAGAAAGTAACTGGGATTATAGCTTTTGAAAGTTATGACGATCCGTTTCTCCTTTCTTTTTCTGAAACATTTTATAGATGGGTGTTTGCTTTACAATAGTCTCTTACATAGCATTTATAATGAATTCAGTGTAATATTTAGTCAATGAATTCAGTGTTTTTAACTTGAGTTTGATAATTCTGGTAATGCTTCTGCATCCTTCATTGTAAAATATCTACTCCTCGAAAACAATAATTGACATGATTTTAAGTTCCAGCTATTATAGGAAGCAAATACAATGAACAATAATGGCTGCTTCTGGATTATTTCGACAATGGGACAAATCCTTCACTTTCTCTGGCAAGGACAACATGACACGGAAATTTTCTTTCTTATTCTCCCTTGGACCAAACAAGCGCATGCATTAGTCCATATTCTATTGTCCTTTACTCAATGGAACCCACAGCCTGGGATTCCTTCAACGACTGCAAACTTCTCTGCAATACACAACCCCACACTCCATCGCACAAGGATTTTATTGTCCTGAGCTTTAAAAAAGTAAGTTTTTAAGCAACAAGTCGAACAAATCAAAGGCTCTGATTGTAGCAGGTGATAGCATTCCTGATTACTTTTTGGCTTACTTTGATATGATTTGCCAGAAAATCTCACCACTTTTGTACCTCCTCTTTCAGCAAGGTAAACGAGTCATTCCCTTTGAAGTTCAGTAAATTTGTGGTGCAAGACTCTAGTAAAAATATTTCACATTGTGTATTTAAGAATTATCTGAAAGTGCTTACTGGGAAAGCAGTTTATGACCTGGAATATGTCTGTTCATCGTAGTCAAATACTATAAAATAAATAACACGATTTGCAAACTTTATTGAAAGCTCCAACATAGCCCTTTTTTTTTTTTCCCATGAGATGCAATTAATTAACAATAATATTCGCAAAAACATTGGTTTTAATTAGCAGCAGTGAAGCAATTTCTAAATGTTTGTATTTGACACACAAGGCAATTTCATATATATAATATTTTCTATTACCAAAGAAATTAAAAGTTCACTAATTTCCTGAGATTGTACAATTTTTTTTTTTATTTTTGTACGATATTATATAAAAGTTAATTTAATGGCAATGACTGAATTTAAAAGATGATTTTATTTTAAAAATAAATTAAAAAATATTTAATAATAGTAATTTTTCATTATATTTATACTTTTTTATATTTAATATTTAATATTCTTCTTCTACCTCAGGAACTGTGGCTTAAAATTCATAGCACTGCGTGCTGTATGAAGCTTTAATATGAGCTTCAATGTCTCCTCCCGATCTCTCTTTGCTTCTTCTTCTTCAAAGGTACATCTTTATAATCTTTTTGCTGAGTCCAATACACAATGCTCAACAAAAATTGTTCTTCTTTATTTCATAATCTTTCTTTATTTAAATGATAGATCATATGGATAATGATACTCATTTGTCTCTCTCATTTTGAGAAAAATAATTTTAAGTTCTAAAATAAAATTGACTTTTAACCTGTTGCGTTTTTATTGTACTTCGAAAGCAGAGAGCTGAAAAATATTTGAATCAATTTTTTTATTAGTATTTAATATTTAGTATTTTTATCTTAAAATAGCTACGCTTTTAAAGTTATAATACTTTAATATTAAACAAATTGCCTAAATGTCATAGAATTCACTTCTTTTATTGTTTAAAAAAATTATTATGAAGCAATAATAAATAAATAAATAAAAATAAGAATTTAAAAGAAAGTCTCGTATTTTTACAAGAATTCGATAATAGAAAATGAATACATTATTATAGTTGAATTTGATCTCATTAACTTCTTCCATCATATTGATTAAGCATTTAACAGAAATTACTACTACTACTATTATTATTATTATTATTATTATTAATTATTATTTGAAATAATGAAAGAAAAGGTGAGTACGATGCAATAACATCCACAAAGATTGGAGTTGAGCAGCATTTCTCGCACTAATATTAAAAATTAGTCCCTTTGTTATCACTAATATTAGAAATTAGTTATTGTGTTTGACTTGTGAGCACAAATTGCTGCACCCACCTACTATATTAGTGTCTATTTAAAATTGTTGAAAAAGGAAGTGGTAGACCATCTAAATAAAGAAAGACTGTTAAGAAATATGTAAATGATTATGTATTAAAATATTTAATATTACGATAGAATACTTTAAATATTAGTTTAATTAATACGTAATTATGTATTAAATTTAAAAATTATTTTTAATATTAATTAAATTTGATAAACGCTTATATAGAGAGTTAACAGCAGAATAGATAGATAAATATTTGTATTTAGAATTTAATATTTATAAAATATTAATTAGTATTGTTAAACAACACTTAGTATTATGACACTATCATTCTTATATAATTGTCTGATCCATTTCTCAATATCCTATGAATATATCAAAGGATTTCTATCACATAAATTGATAAATCATAAGTTAACCCATGATTTCTCTTCTTCTTTTTATAAGATTCCGAGTAGAATTTATACAAGTTGGCTCATTTAATTTCCAAACTAATAATAAATGTCTCCCTACTTGTATAGAATGTTGATTATCTTTCATTAATTTGTTAAGTCCTGTTTAAAGAACATGTACATGAAATTTCCTTTTTAATTAATTAAATTTACAGTCGATATTCTTTTGCCTCTTTTGAAGAAAGCAAATCTGTCGGTTGTTGGATCGAAGCACAAGAGAATTTATTTTCCAAGTAATAAACTAGGTAAAGACTTCGGAAACAACGAAACCAATGAAACAAATATGTGTATACTACAAGTCAAAAGATAACAAGGGTATAAATAGACTTTAGAATAGGCATTGTTGTCTATTTTAAATTTTATATTTTAAATTTTACGTTAAGAGATATAAAATATATGAAATGTATATTAGCTAAGTTCGTGAATTTAACATAAATACAAAAAAAAGTAAAATAAAATAAAACTAGCTGATTTTGTCCGAAAAAATTTCGAGATAAATAGATAATATCATAATAATAATGATTTTATGTTACCCAAAAAAAAATAATAAAGTTCACAAAATGGATTGTATCAAGCTTAATGTTTTCAAGATTCTACAAATATTTTTAGTCCGATACTATATTAAGTTAATCTCCTTTGACTATCTTAACTTAATATCCACTACATTATTTGGAACTATAGTTATTCTACTTACATTTTGAAAGTAAAATTAAAAAGAATTTAACAACATTAATTTTTTTTAATAAGATTTGTATTTTCTTAATATTCAACATTTAATATTTTCATCCTTGTGATTTAAAATTTACCGCACTTCAATACCAAATGAAACTTTAACACAAACTTAGATTTATCCTCTTAATTTCCCTTTTTGCTTCTTCTTCAAATATACAGCTTCATAATGTTTTTGGCAAACAACAATACAACTCTCAGTTACAGTTGAATGCTTAATTAAAAAAAGTTTCTTCCTAATTTTTATAATCTTTTTATTTAAAAATAGGGCTTGTAGAGAATGATACTCATATTTCTCTCCTTTTGAGGGAAAAAAGGTTTTAATTTTAAGAATAAATAAAATTTTGAAATAATATAAGAAAAGCTAAGTACGATGCAATAACATCCACAAAGATTGGAATTAATGAGTAGCATTTCTCGCACTAATGTTAAAAATTAGTGCCTTTGTTATCATTAATATTAGAATTAATTTATTGGGTTTCACTTTAGGAACAAATTGCTGTACCCACCTAATATATTAGGGCCCTTTAGAATTATTTAAGAAAAAGTGTTGAAATGCATAAGAGTTTATGTATTTTAATTCTTTTTTAAAAAAATTATTAAAATATCTGATGTCATCATTGAGTACTTTAAGTACTAGTTTAATTAATATGTAATTATGTATTAGTTTAAAACTTACCTACAATACTAATTAAATTTGATAAATACTTAAATAAAATTAATAGCAAAATATATAAAGAAATACTTATATTTTAAATTTAGTACTTATAGAATACTAATTAGCATTGTTAAACAGACACCAAGTATTATGACACTATGGCTTTATTTAACCATCAAGTCCATACCCTACGAAATTAAAGGGTTATTTCACATAAATTGATCAATTACAAATTGACCTACGATTTCTCCTCTTCTTTTTTTATAAATTATTATACTTTTATTTAGAAAAAGAAGTTCACTAATCTCTCTTTACAAGATTCTGAGTAAAATATATACATGTTGGCTCATTTGATTTCAAAATTGGACCACTTTCATATGAGATTGTGATTCGTTATGTGTATTCTAATGTCTATAATTAATTTTACTAACTCATTGTGCTGGTCACCAGGTTCCACAAATTTTGACCCAAAATTTAATTAACGTTTTATTATATTAAAATAATTGATATTTATCTATTATGATAATTTGAGAATATATAACTTGCAACATTGTACTATGAAAATAAAAAAAAAAAAATTCTACAATAATAAGTCTTAAATTATATATATAAAATTATTTTTTATGTACTATAGATGGATGATTACTCTAAGAATTAAATGGCAAGTATTTATCATAACCCACGTGCATTTGAACTCATTTATAGATGCATCTATATAAAAGTTTAGTATTGATATTTGGGTCTTTAAACTTTTATAATAAAGATACAATATATTTATTTCTAACAAATAGACACTTAATCCTTGTTAAAATAAGAAAAATATACTCTCTCTTTATATATATATATATATATATATATACATAAAGTGAGAATGAGCTATGAAGATTGTGACCCCATTTGAAAAGTTTTCATCATTTGACAACTACTCTGTGAAGAGTTTAGACGAGAAATCATATATAATTAGGGTAATAATCTTATCACATAAGTTGTGAGGGTTTAAAGTGGAATGATTTTATCATGTCAATATTATTGACATAACGAAAAATAATAATTTCATCTTATAAGTAGAGAGAATTTAAGGCGAGATAATTTTATCTCGTTAATATTATTGACATAGGGAGATTATATAATTAATGAGGTGAAATAAATATATTCATTGATAGTGAGTGAAAAAAATTAACAAAAAATTTTATTATTTAATTAATATAATAAAAAAAATCTATAAAATTTTTTATTAACTTTTTTCACCTATTACTAAATAAATATATATTTTTTATTTTATTAATTAAATAATCTTACTATATTAATAATAGTGACGTAATAATAACGTTTTATTTATAAATTTTTGTGAAACAAGAGCTTTCTCTTTCGCAACTTTCAAAATCGGTGAACTCACGTTAAGGTTTCTTCTTAATAAATGGGAATAGAGAACAACTGGAATGAGTGTAGATGTTTCGGGTATTTTATTGAAAGAATAAAAAAAAAATTGAATAACTCCCACATGAGTTTGAGCAATAATCGAATGTAGAAAATAAGAGTATTTTATAAAAAAAAATAAAAGATAAGAATTTAGGAATCTATTTATTATAAAAATAAGTTATATTTTTGTCTATGATAAGATCGAAAATTGAGGGAATGCATGTTATTATCCTATATAAAAATTAATTTGTCTTCCCCAACTAATCTCATCTTTGAATCTCTTTATAGCGGCCATTCATTTGATACTGTTGACCTGAGAGCTGTTACTAAGCAAAGCAATTTTATTATTATAACTTTTACTTTAAATCAAGTAAAGCAAAAGTTGAGGTGTCTACTTTGTCCTTGTGAAACATGCTACACCATGATTGCTTAAATATCATTGTCTTTGACTTCAGAACGTGACCATTTGTTTATTTGTTGATATTGGATTGAAAGAAGAAATGGATTCTTACTCGTTTGGCACTTAATTAGCACACGCAAGCAAGTCCACATCTGAAAGCCATGCTTTTAATCCTAGTACTCCTACGAACTTGCATAGGTTTTCTATTCGTGGTACATTTTGTCTCTCTTTTGAGTCTCTCTCTCTCGCTTGTTCTCTCGTCTTCTTTCTCCTTGAGAAGAAGGAAGCTATTAGCTTAACTTTCAACAATGGGGAAGAGAATGGAAGAAACAGTTTCAGATCAGAGAGAAATAATGAGCCACCAACAAGCTAAACCAAAGAGGCAAAAGGGTGGTCTCATTACCATGCCGTTTATCATAGGTACAAGCACAGCAAGCATAAAGATAAAACTTCCTTAAGTAAATTTTTTATAATCTATGAAATTGTTGATACACTGTTGAATTATGACACGGGTTTGTCTTATTTTCTTATGTAATAATTAAATAAGCTTTGTAGTACAATCATTCAGTAATATCACGTCACTGGTGTAAGTAGCTAATACTCGAATTTTGAGGTAATTCTGATATGTGATTCTGTGCGTTTGGGCAGCAAATGAGGCATTTGAAAAGTTGGCAAGCTATGGGCTGATACCGAACATGATATTGTATTTGATGAGAGAATATCATTTTGGAGTTGCCAAAGGGACAAATGTACTTTTCTTCTGGAATGCTGCTACAAATTTCATGCCAATTTTGGGTGCTTTTCTCTCTGATTCTTATCTGGGTCGGTTTCTCACCATTGGTTTGGGTTCCATATGCAGTTTCCTGGTAATATTTTCCCCGTATTCTTCTTCCCTTTAATTTTATGCATTTTTAATTTGGGTTCCTTGATTTCTTGCTTTTCAACTGTGATTCTTCAGTGCTCTGTCATGAATTGTTACGGAATGCTGCGTATTTTTAAGTTTGCTTTTGGACTTCAGGATAGCTAGTGTTGTGTCCACGCACAAATTTTGGACCAGTATACAGGTTATATACAGTGAATTTTAGTAAGGTGTGGCCATCACAGGAAATCACATCGATATATTTGTTCAATTTAAGAGATACTTTTGTGCAAATCAGCTGAATGGTTTCTGATATTGCGATGAAATGTGTTTGATTGCTGTATTGTGTAATCAGTGTATGTTGATATATGTTTCTCAAAATCTTGATAAAATTAGTTCTGTAATAAATTGAACTGATTTCCCTTGTGCTTTTATCAAGAGAAATCACATCAAGTTTTCAATGTCACAGGGGATGTGTCTCCTATGCTTAACAGCGATGATTCCACGAGCAAGGCCTTCCCCATGCAACCACTTAACCGAGAACTGCGATTCCGCGACCCCAGCTCAAATGGCTCTCCTATTATCTTCATTTGCCATCATGTCTATTGGAGCTGGTGGCGTTAGGCCATGTTCCTTAGCCTTTGGAGCCGATCAATTGGACAGAAGAGATAATCCCAAAAATGACAGGATCCTGGAGAGATTCTTTGGTTGGTACTATGCTTCCGCAGCTCTTTCTCTCGTGATTGGTTTGACTGGTATCGTCTATATCCAAGATCATTTTGGTTGGAAAGTTGGTTTTGGAGTTCCTGCAATCATTATGCTCTTATCCGCTTTATTGTTTTTCCTTGCTTCTTCCTTGTATATCAAGATAAAAGCAAGCGAGAGCTTATTCACTGGCCTTGCACAAGTGGTTGTTGTTGCTTATAAGAACAGAAAACTTACATTTCCGACACCAGGTGCTACTGGGAGTTACCATCACAAGGAGGGTTCTCCATACGTCGTGCCAACTGAAAAATTAAGGTAACACACTATATTGCCGTCGATTCCAATTTTGAATACGAAAATTTTAAGAACCGTTCTTGCCTTTGTTAATTATCAGATTTTTGAATAAAGCTTGCATCATGAGAAATCCTGAACAAGACATAGCACCGGATCGATCAGCTTTAAATCCATGGAGTCTTTGCACAATACAGCAAGTGGAGGAGCTCAAAGCAGTCATAAAGGTTATACCATTGTGGTCTTCAGGGATGATGATGTCAATAAACATTAGCCAAAACGCATTTCCAGTTCTCCAAGCTAGTTCCATGGACCGGCATATTTCTGCAAACTTCCAAATTCCTGCTGGCTCTTTTGGTACATTCACAGTTATTTCTCTAACAGTATGGGTAGTCGTCTATGATCGAGTATTCCTTCCCTTGGCTTCAAAAATCAAGGGTAAACCAGTGTGGATTGGTGTTAAAATAAGAATGGGACTTGGAATATTTTTTTCTTGTATGGCCATGGTAATTTCAGGAATTGTTGAGAACGTTAGACGAAGAAAAGCTATACGAGATGGGTATTTGAACAACGGTCATGCTGTGCTGGATATGTCTGCAATGTGGCTTGTTCCACAACATTGCCTGATCGGCTTTGCAGAAGCATGCAATGCAATTGGGCAAACAGAGTTCTATTACTCCGAGTTCCCTAGGAGTATGTCAAGTATAGCCTCTTCTCTGGTCGGTCTAGGCATGGCTGTGGCAAACTTGTTAGCAAGTGTTATAATAAATGCGGTGGATCATACCACTTCAAAAGGGGGAAAAGAAAGCTGGTTTGCGAGCAATATTAACAGGGGTCGTTACGACAATTACTATTGGCTTCTTGCAATCATTAGTTTTGTCAATTTGCTTTATTTTCTTGTGTGCAGTTGGGCATATGGACCTTGTGCTAATCGCATAACAAGCATTGAAAATGAAGGGAATGGCTTAAAGGAGGAAGAAGAGTTATCTAATCTAGCAAATAGCGGAGTTGGTGACGAAGGAAATGGCCTGAAGGAGGAACAAAGTTTATCAAAGTCCAGGGAATTGGCAGCTTGATTTGTGTTTATTTGTGTATGATTCTTGCACTGTATGCATGAATAACCATGCAAGAACCATGTGAAGAAAGTAGCATAAGGTTGTTGAAAGTTCTGTTGAGTTCCCTTTTTGTACTTCTTGTAAATGGGTGTTTGCTTTTCAATTATCTGATTCACAGAATTTGCCTCATGCTTCTGCAACATGTACATGTATTTCTATTTGACTAAGACCTCGTAACACTTGTGCTGTGATAAGAATCTATAATTGGAATTGTATTGTGAGTTCCAGCTATTAGAAGCAGCAATGCAATGAACAAAATAATGCTTTGGCTTAATTTGATAATGGGACAAGTCTCTCACTTTCTCTAAACATTGACACTTAAAATTTTCTTTCTTATTCTCCCTTTGACCAAACAAACTCATGCATTAGTCCATATTCTATTGTCCTTTACTCTATGGAACCCACAACCTGCGATTCCTTCAACAACTACTACCTCCTCTGAAATTTTTAAGTAAAAGAGTCAAACAAATCAACAGCTCTAATTGCAGTTGATGACATTAGTTGTGATGACTTTCTGGCTTACCTTGTGTGATTGACCAACCACAATATCTCAGAAGAAAGCTTTTTGAAGCTTTAAATTTTCCTAATGGGTAATCAGGATTCCTTTTTTATACCAAAGTAAACAAAATAGTTCACTAACTAGATGGTATAAAGCTTAACTTTCCTGAGATTTTGCTTCTCTTTCAAGCTGTTTTACAACTATTTTATAATACAATCCTCACTTTCAAACTCTCAGAATCAACAGGACAAAAGAATATGAAAAGGAGATGTTAACTATGTTTATTCAAAATTTAGTACAGTCAATCTCATTCTTTCATTCCACGGCTATAACTAACAAGTTAATCAAATTATTTCTCTGAAACCAGTTGTTTCTTCAGCTCTTTCTTGTTCACCTGCAAGTGACCAGAAAAATTTATAATGAAGTAACCTTTACATTCCCCCTTTTAATACATTTCCAACTGTTGTAAGAGCATATGACAAGAAGTTTTTGTTCAGTAAAGAAAATAAGAGATGCAAGCAATTTACCTTTCCCATGGCATTTCGTGGTAGTGCGTCCCACAAGAACAGTTGGGTAGGTAGCTGAAATGAGATAAGCATATTAGTTCTTAAATTTAATAATTGAATACGGTTGAACTTTCAATGAATCAATTGAAATAGGATTTCATACGTGGAAACGAGATAAGCATATTAGTTCTTAAATTTAATAACTGAATACAGTTGAACTTTCAATGAATCAATTGAAATAGGATTTCATGCATGGAAAATCGAACTGAACCTGATTCTCAAAAGGCAATAGGTATAACGACTTGAAGAATGGTGACCAAGGAGAAGAAAGGAAAAAAGATATTGGACATGAAAGCCAGATCAAAAGTGAAGAATGGATAGCTTATGTGGACACAAACTTGCTATTTTAGGCTAGAACAAAGAAAAATAAGCAAGGCAAAAGGGAAAATGGGTTATTTCTTTTATTTATATTGGCTAATAGTACTGGATGCTTTTAAAAAAAAACTTTGCATTTCGGGGTAGTGAGTCCCGCAAGAACAGTTGGGTTGGTAGCTGAAACGAGATAAGCAAATTGGTTCTTAAATTTAATAACTGAATACAGTCAAACTTTCAATGAATCAATTGAAATAGGATTTCATGCATGGAAAATCTAACTGAACCTGATTCTCAAAAGGCAATAGGTATAACTACTCGAAGAATGGTGAAAAAGGAGAAGAAAGGAAAAAAGATATTGGACATGAAAGCCAGATCAAAAGTGAAGAATGGATAGCTTATTTGGACGCAAACTTGCTATTTTAAGATGGAACAAAGAAAAATAAGCAAGGCAAAAGAGATAATGGGTTATTTCTTTTATTTATATTGGCTAATAGTGCTGGATGCTTTTAAACAAAAACTTTGTATTCAACCACTTGAAAGAGGGTGATAGTGAGTTCCACGTTCCAAAAAATCCCTTCTCAAGCTACATGACAGTGCCAAATGCACCTACAATGTGTACACCAAGTTTGAAATGACTGCCACGTCTACAGGATTTTGTTTATTATGAAACTCAAGAGAACTCAGAATTAAAAAATCTGTTTTTCATCCTTCCTATCAATATGTACACCCAGAACTTTCAAACAAAAGAGGAAAAATGGTCCATAAACAAAATATAGTTCATCCGTAGCAGTTGAAGAAAACAAAATTGGAAAAGCTGCAAAACCTTGTATGGTGCAAGCTTGTCTTTAGCCCAGGCGCATAGTTCTTGCAAGCTTAGTACAGTCTTTGACTTTTCCCCTAGATCTGTCTTTGCTTCTTCAAGCACAATTATGGCAGTTACGGTATCTCCATAATCTTTGTCCGGTAAGCCCAATACACAACACTCTACGACAGCTGGATGCTGAGCAAAAGAAGTTTTTCTTCTTCAGAAATTAGTTTGTTCAAATAATCTCTTACTTTCTTCCTTTATTTTGTTCTACTTTGGAGAAGGAAAAACTTTGAACGTGAAGAAGAAAATGTGCTAGAATGAGGAGTCATTTAGGGCAACAGAATCTTTATAAGAACAAGTAGTAGTTACCTCCAAAAGAATTGATTCAATTTCCAATGCGGATAATTTGTATCCACCAACCTTCATGATATCTGCACTTGTACCTGGCAAAAAGTAACAAATTTCAAGCTTTAAAGAAAAAAAGTTATGGATATTAACATATCCTCTTGGTGATGCATGTCAACAAATTGTACAATCGATAAACATCTGAATACATGTAGGGAGTGCACACCAATGGAAAGTGGGATTAACTGTTACAAGTTAAGAGACAATTTATGGTAATATGTTAGTTCCATACTCGGAAAATATTATGGCATGGACACATTTCTGCACTAGAGTCACCAAAAATGTTACCACCACCCTCTCTTATCTGCACTAGAGTCACCAAAATGTTACCACCACCCTCTCTTATCCTAGTCTCTTCCTCCCTTTTCCTCTCAAATCATTTGCTCACAGTCTTTTTTCTTTTCTTTTCTTTTGCCCTTTCTTTTCGCTAAAAGTGACAGAAAAACTAAGTCATTTTTTTCCTCTCCAAAAACAGAAGGTAAAAAACGTGACCTTAAAGTAAACCCCTCATCTCTTAAATAGAACATATAGATTAAATTACAATTCTCAGAGCTAGAGCATTGTAGTGAACTATTTAATATAGTAACTGTAAAGGCATGAAGTGAAAATGAGGTTTTTGGCAAGTAATTGTACAAAGTTTGATTCCAGCAGCATATATCTTGGCAGCAAGAAAAATTCCGATTAAAGTATGCATGATCGCAAAGATATAGAATAACATAAATATCACCAGCATTTCAGTATTTCAGATAGGTATATAACAATGAATTCAGATTTTTTTTCATATTTGATCAAACCAGACAAGAAGCTAACCATGGACAATACTCAATCAGCTAATACCTAAAGTGACTGAGCACGACCAAATGATAAAGAAAGATGCTGCACATACTCAAGGACATACCAAATGGGAGCATATTGGAAGGCATGAAGTAGAATGTCAAGTATTCAAATTCTTTAGTAAAATATTACATGAAAAGGAATGTGCTTGGTGTATACAAACATCAAAGCAACAAGAGTACTATGCTAATGTGAAAGTAAATACACTTACGTCCCAAAATGACGTAGCATCCATCTTCATCCACTTTTCCTGTGTCCCCAGTCTTAAAGAATCCATCACCTGTAAACGAGTCCTTTGTTACCTACATGGTAATCAAGAAGCAAGAAAAGAAATTACATATACTTTTTATAATCAGTGTTATAGAAATATGTTGTACCTAAAGCAGTTCTGAACTCTTTGTCCAAAACAAAAGCATTTCACAAACAAACATGCCTACTAAAACTTTCAGGTTCCATCACATTTTCATAATATTCCTACTATTAGGAATGGATTTCCATGCTAAATACAAAATTCTTGCATAAAACATTCAAAAACGAAACTAGGACACAGTCAATCCAATTACACCTCTGTTTCCTTAAACAATTAATAAACCATCAGCTTGTTTTAACAAATGAAGAGAAAACTGTTTAATCCAGTAAGACCCTGCAAATTGGTCAGCTTCAAAGCATGCTACAGATCCAGGTCACTTGTGGCCAAAAATAAGCACAAATGAGTCAAGATAAAGCATATGACATGGTGTGTGCCTCCTCTTAACAAGAGATTATATTAAAAATCATGATGATGAAAGGATAAAGGAGAAAGAGGTGGTATAGGTCTGTCAGAGTTGGTGTGTCTGAGAGAGATGAGCAACTACACAATAGGGCAAGAAAAATATGCAGGGCTGAACACCTCAGGAAGTTTCCAGTATTCCTTAAATAATGAAGGACTCTTAACACAAAGCTCTCCCACTCCTGATGCATCACCACCAGTTTCATCTTCAGCAATCTTGACCTATCACAAACAGAAAAATGTAACAGAAAGTCAAGACCAAAAGTACGACATTAAACAGTAATTTCTTCTGAGAAACAAAGAAAAAGCACTAGAAATTTTATTTTCTTCATTATACGAATATATTGCACAGTAACTGTTCATATTTATCATTATTTTATGGAGGTTAATTGTTAATCAAGCTGCACATGCAAAGATCTTTTATAAGTTATAGAACTTTGTTAATATCTATTTTCAAAAAATTGAAAGCATTTAATTTCCATTAAGGTTGAATTTTACAACAGAAGAATCATGCTAACCTGAACCCTGGGAAATGGTTTACCAACAGTTCCTGCCTTTCGCATACCCCTTAAAGGATTTGATATTGCCATGACAAACTAAAGAAATCAAACCAACATCATAACCATGTGAGTATTTGTAAATATATGTTAAAAAAAAAAAAAATCCACCAAGACCTTGTGCAAGAAGTAAGAGGATAGCCTACAAAAGGGAGGTAAATAGGAGCTCACTTACCTCAGTCATACCATATCGTTCCAAAAGGCAATGACATGTGATGGTTTCCCATTCTTGCATGACAGTAAGTGGGAGTGCAGATGAGCCACACATCTGGGAAATAGAGACAAAATTATCTTGGGTACAAGCATCCATCAGTTGGATTTTGAGAGATATTATCCAAACAAGATTTTAGAGGCCAATTTACACGATAAGATGGCCATAATTAGCTATATTATACATGGAGTATAATATTTTGTTTCACATTTTGAGTAAACATAGAATGATAAAACCCAATATTTATGTATAAAATGACTCATAAGTGGAGTCTTCCAGTATACAAACCATAAGGCGCAACTGTTTTGCAGCAGTAGCCGAAGCAGCTTTCAGATCTGCATCCATTGCTTCATAACCTTGTATTAATCGCATATACATTGTGGGGACCTATGTTAATACAAAAGCATTAGACTATAATAATCCATCGCTGAGCTAAATAATACTCTAGAAAATTGTATTTATTGCATTTAAATCACATGACAATATGGATTAGATTTAGCTGGCCCCATGAACTACCTGCCAACCATGTAGCAAAGTAAAGGTAGTCATGAATATAAGAGTATATAACCAACTACCTACTAGTAGGTAACACCCAATTTAGTTACAATGCACCACACCAAGATATTGATGACTTTTTTAAAAAAAAAAATTGAGACATAAGAGAAGCCCTGTCAGGAAGAAACTTGACCTTCATTTGCATTCACATGGTTAAAGTAAATAGTAAACTTACTCCTGTGAAACTAGTTATGGCATCACCAACCCTATTCCCATTCATTGGATATGATTCACGCCATCTCTGCCAGATTCCTCGCACACTAAATTTTGGCATGAACTCAACCTTCAATAGCACAATCAAATGAGTTACAACCAAAACTAGAGTAACCCAACTGAATAGTAATTGTTCATTAAATTCCTTGTGTAGCATAGATCGTCCGAGAAGAAAACACAAGTACACAGAGACACACACAGATATGAAGAACAATAAGGATATAAATAATATTAAATGACTTACTGTGGCACCAGCATAAAGAGGGGCAAGTAAAGCATTGAAGAGTCCATGGACATGTATGCCATAAGTTAAGGATCCATGTGAAACAAATTTTTAAACTGTGTTTAAGAGTGTTTGCGTGACACAGAATAAGAAATGGTAACACCTAGAATGCACATGAAGAACAGCTACCATTACAAACTACATTAACATTCTTTGAAGGATATGATGTAGTGGTAGACAGTGCAAAAATTGATCAGCCGATGTATACTCCCAAGCCTCAGTTAACATTTGTACCTGAAATCAAGACAAAGTTGCAGTCAATGTTAATATGGAAACACTGAGTAAGAAACTGGAGTCAAGAAGGAAAAACATGACATAACTGAAAAGTGATAGCTTACTTCACATTGTTGAAACTATCAAAGCCAAAAGCTTAAGCTTACTGTTGAAATGGCCAACAATAGCACAGAAAATCTACCACTAACTTACTAGACTAACATGCCTCCTCATGTGCATGGCTGAATTTTAACAATGGGTCTATCCCACTGAATTTGGACAGAATAATTTTCGGTGAAATAGGTTTTGATACTCTTTAGTAACCGTTAATGCTAACTAATGCAACCGAATGCATCATATAATAAGATCTATACAAGTGCAAAAAAAAAAAAAAATCAATTTTCAGATTGATGCTTTGAGAGAAGTTACAAAGAATTAGATTTTTCCACGCAAAATCAATTAATCCTTGAGGGTTAATCTTGAGATTATTAACTTTCAGATTGGTTAGATTTTACCACAGGGAAATAATGTTGGAAAAGGACTATACTTTTAAAGAAGATGCTAAAACTCATGAGATACATAATACATGGGCGCATGCCTGTGCAGCAATGCTTTTGTGTGTGTGGACAACTCCTTTTGGCTTCCCAGTTGTTCCACTCGTGTAAACTATTAATGCCGGATCCTCACCTGCATCATTAAAAAAAAGTCCTTAACTCCATGTTACATTTACATCGAAATATTTCGTGAGCATATATTATTTGACTATTTAACATTCTACCCTCACCTGCAACATTGAAATAACAGTCCTTAACTCCATGTTATATCTACAACAAGATATTTCACGAGCATATATTATTTGACTATTAAACATTCTTAGCCAACCTCTATCTGTGTCGATTTTTTCAACTTGGGACAGATCAAACACAGTTGCCTGTGAAGATATGCTGGGAACTGATGGAATTAGGGAAAATTTAGCACCACTCTTAGCTGCAATGTTTTGCAAGACCTCACAATAATCTTCGGTACTCAGCACCATGGAAATATCCTAAAATCAAATGACAAGACAAGTTACATTAAGCTAATGCACAACTAAATACAAAATGACAGGAAGGGAACTTCGTTAGTGCAAACCGAATCATGCATCACATGCAGGAGCTCAGACTCAGGGTAGCTGACTGCGAGTGGAACGGCAACGCCACCGCTGAACCAAGTCCCAAGTACTCCCACAACAAACTCAACAGAAGGTTTCGCCACAATTCCTATTTGTGCTCCACGAACTCCAGATAGCACAGAGGATTTTTCATTTTTGTTTGCTTCACTGGTCTGCATAAATAATGTATAAGTTTGATAATACTGGTCTGCATAAATAATGTATAAGTTTGATAATAATTTCAAATATGGGAACATGAATAAAACTGGAAAACCATACTTTATCACAGAGGAGGTAATATATACTGGATTATAAACAAGCACTGAGTGTTAAATTAGTCAGACACCCATCACTAAGCTGTAACTGAACCAAGAACTGTTGCAGACTAATTATTAGCAAATTATCACATTTGCATCTATGATGCGCAATATTTCAAATTCAAAAGACAGGTCATAAGATTATAATTCTTGTACACTAGTGTATCCATAAGGTTATTAGAATAGCAGAACAAGTGAAGTTGAACTTACTGTTTTAATGTCTGTTCCACAAAGGAGACTAGATATTCTTAATGCAGATGACACAAGTTGAGCATAACTGTAACTGTTCTCATCAGCTCTGAGAGCAACACTGTCATGAGCCACAGAACCCTGTCTGTACGCAGCTTTAACAACCTCCATCAATGAATTAGAATGCAAAGCTGCCAATCTATTTGAAAAGAGCAGTGTTAAGCAAGCTTGGTGTATATCACCATGAAGTAATTACATTTTTAACTTTTATGACATAAAAATTCAGCAATCCTGTCCCTTAGCATTAATCTTCGGTTAAAAATCTTATCAAATCAAAACATAAATGAGTAAATGAATAAGCTTCTGAATACCTACCATCCCTTAAAGAGTGATAACCAAAGCAAAAAATTCAAGAATTTAGATTTGCTTAATTGTAATGATTGTAATGAGAGTTTTCATTGAGCCACATAAAATCCCCAACTTACAATTTGAATTTGCAGATTTCTTCACGTCTAAGCATAATAATTGAACTTATTGCAAATAATTGCTTAAAGTACACTAAGGATGCATTTCACTGCTCCATTCTATTTGTAGGACTCCAAAAGTCTACTGTTTAACCAACCAAAGTGGGAATCATCAGTGTGGTGGTTCGCATAGGATCAGATTCAGTTTTCACTCAAAAAAATAGTACATTTTTTTATTTGACAAAATGCTACATAAAACACTGAGAAGCCTCTCAAAACTCTTCATTTCACACAAGTTCACATACGAGGGTCCAAAAAGAAAAACGTTTCACAGTCAAGTTTGAGAATCCACCAATATCTAGACTTAAATGAACATTGCCATTACTTTAAAAGAGAAGAGATTCACGTATACAAACATCAAAACAACAACGCAAAACACAATAGAAAAGCCCTCATTTTGTTCACAAAAACGTTCATTTCCAAAAAACTCAAAATCAACTGAGAGAAGATAGTTTCTGCACCAAAAGCACACTGTTTCATTTGTTAAGTTTTGCTGAAATGGACGGTTTTCTGACCAAATGAGAGCTTTTTCCACGTTTGAAAGCAAGAGTTTTGGGTTTGTTGGAGTCCAAACAGAGTATCAACGTTTTCTCTCGGTTGAATTTTAGTTTTCTGTGAAAAGAAATGGTTCCTGAACAAATAAAGACTTCCTTTTGTCGTGTTTCAGATCAAGAATTTAGTTTTCTTGGAATCCAAACTGAGTGGGAGAAAATTTAACAGCTCAAAGTTCAAAAAGAAAAATAAAATAATAAAACTGAAAACCAATTCCCCGTTCGGATAACAATATAATGGAAACCCGAGTCAGTCATTTCTTCGAACACGAAACCCACCTCCAGAACTGTCCTTCCTCGCTTCCCTCATAACTCAAAACAGAATTAAACAAAAACCCACTTACACGATAGGAAACGAGCTTGTGAGAGACCAAGCCGAGCCTTTCTCCCCGGGAAAAAAAAAGCTTCAAAACGCGAAAAATAAAAGAGATGCTCACGGCAAAAACGACAAGTGAACGTAGGCAATGGTGATCCTTCCACATTAAAAACGATGGCTTTAAACGTGGAGCTCCTCATGATATTAATTAGGTAGTTATATTTATGTGGGTATTAAACTTTTACTGGTTTGATCGGTCAATCAATGTTGGTTAGGTAGTCTTTTGAAATTGTCTGCTGGTGGTTTTGGTATTGAAATCCGCTTGCTTTTGCTCTCCTGCATTGAAAATGGACTCTTCTTTGCAAATGAAAAATGGGGTTTTGGAATTTAACAGCGAGGTTTAAGAGCTTGAATTCAGTGATTTTTGGCTCTTGTTCTACTAAATTTGCTTGCCTGCTTCAATGAAATTTCGTTGCATGGCATTACTTGTCTGAAAGAAGTTGCCTACAAAAATTATTTTAAACCCAACCATGTAAGAAACATTTAATCAAATTATTTTATTTTTTTTTATATTATAAAAATTTTATTTTTAATAATAATTTAATTTGTGATTAATGAAATTGTACAGTATAAATAATTTATAATATGAAAATAAAATATTATAATATTATGAATAATATTTTTATATTCCTTTATTAAGATATAAAAAAAATTACACGTCAATGCATATTTTTTGAAAATT
Organism: Swietenia macrophylla; assembly: GCA_032401905.1. NCBI lineage: Eukaryota > Viridiplantae > Streptophyta > Magnoliopsida > Sapindales > Meliaceae > Swietenia > Swietenia macrophylla. The sequence continues at coordinate 1,533,736 of CP135575.1, read as the reverse complement.
AATATAAAACACTCGTAACAGTAAAATTATTAATTTTAACAGTCAATAAAAATAATAAAGTAATTAAAATATTAATTTATTATTTTTATTAATTAATTATAATATTTTAACCATTTAATTATTTTTATTAATTAATTAATCCTTAAAATTATCGATTTTTTTATTTGAAATATTTTTAATTAATTTTAAAAAATATATATTTATTTATAATTTCATCAATTTTTTTAAAAAAATAAGCATAAATACGCTATTTTATAAACTTGTCGTATAAAATACTAAATTTAAAATGAAATTGTAATTTCATTGTCTAGCAATTAGCATTGAGACATAATGATCGGGCTGTTGCACAAATTTCGAAGAAAGTGGGTCTACTAAGTAAAATGAAGGGTTTCTACAGTAATAATCTTTCAGACGTCTTGGGTTGACTTTTAAATTTTCAAATGAGCCCAATACTGTTCAGCCCGGCCATGATTCGGTGCATCCGTTACTATGTTACTTCCTTGTTTTACGACGGTATATTTGTGTAAATATACGAGTTTGTAAAGATAATTTATACGCCTCTCTCTTAGTGTTGTGGGAGCAGATTTCACTCCCTTATCTTGGTAGACTAAGAGTTACAATTTTTTGACACTATACACTAAACCAATACAAATTTGACATAAATTAACGAGTTTAAATTAATATAAAATAATATAATTATAAAATGAATAATACGTAAAATATAATTTATAATTATTAATTGTGTTATAGTTCGGGCTCTAACTTTTTGACACGGGAACTAATGTATAATAGGAGTAATTTTTTAAATACGTATAATGTATTAATTTATTTGTTATTTAATAAATTTATTTTTTTAAAAAAAATTTAATTAAATACATCTTATTTATATTAAAATTAATTAATATTTAAAATATAAAAATAATATATTAAACAAATGATACGATTATAATTTATTTAATCATTGAATAATTATATTATGTTAGAATTTTAAATTTATAATATAATTATTAAATAAATTGAGTTCTTTTATTGATACTGTACGAATGCTATATAGCATGATAACACAACACAACATTTTCTCCACAGAAAATGAACCGACAATCCCTTGTCACAATACATATATCATTCACGGTTGATTGCAGATATTGGCATTGCTTTATACAGAAGGAGCTTGATGAGTTGCGCTCCATGGTTGGGATGAATGACCAAACATTGCGCAGCAAACGCGCGAGCTTTTGGGAAACGAGTAAACTGGTTCAGTGTCAGATGATGAATCGAGCATCAGCCTCAGACCATTCTTTTAATGTCGGTGTTTCAATTCCAACAGTCTTCATGTTGAAAATATTTGCTGGTACAGAAAATTTATAATTCCAAGTCAGTGATGAATGCAATCATGCAATCTGAAATCTTTGAAGAAAGAGCTTGAAATTAGATGGAACGACAAAAGGGTAGTGATAAATTGCTTAAGTTTCAGCTCAAAAATTTGAGAAATCAGGTTAGACATCTGTGATTCCTCTGCTATTTCCTTGTGGTTCTTAACAGTTTGCTCTGCAATTTTTGCAGGCCTCAATTCATATGTCGCCTCTCCTCCTCGAATTTTTTTATATTTTACTTCATAAGTAGTTGTTAATGTGACTTAAATTTGATCCCAAAATAAGCAAGCATGCAGGAATGCTACAAGCAGCTTTAAGCCTCAGGCATTGTATGAATGGATGGAAGCAGTGAATATTTTCTGTAATTCATTCTTGGTTTCCAATCATTTCATGAAAATTACAGGTTACAGAATAAAGAAACCACAGATTTCTCAGCATTGCAATTTTAAGCAATAAACATTTCCACCTATTAGCCTCCCCCAATCTGTCAAAAATGGGTGCTAAATGTTCAATTTTCTGAAGAAAACGACGAAGTTAAAATAAGTTGAGTCCATGAGTAAAAGATTACATACCAGCATGAACATCAGGTGTGGGAGCAGCTGTGGCATCAAAAATGACAGTAATAGACTGATAATCCAGTGCTACTGCATCAAATGCAGTCTGCCTTATGCAATTTGGAGTTTGAATACCTACACTTGCATAGAGAAATCACACAAGTACTTGGAACAAGCAGCTTGTGAAGTCTCAATATTTTCCAGTAAGAACTAAACTATCAGTTCCTGAACTTTGAAGGAATGAGTGGAGGTGGGTAGCAAAGAAGGCACTGAAGCGCGTCTTCACCAGCTTATAATCTCCTTCCTTGATCACAAGCCCATCTGCCAGTTCTGCACCTCTACTTCCCTTAATCACCAGACCAACTTTTCTGGCAGAGTACCAGTGCCGACGAAATAGTTCAATATCTCTTCCTTGTGGGTCGTGCTCACGAACAACCTTAAGTAATTAAGATCCATGTTTTCCGAAAAACAAACTGATCAGATACAAATTAAAAAAATAAAAAAGTACACTTTGATAAGCATATAAGGAAGTTGGAAGTTTTGATAGATATACAGATTTTCTTAGGAAACAAACAGAGTAAGAAGAAACAAAAACATGTCAGTAAGAATGCGTACCCAAACAACGAGAATTCCGCGCTGCCTAGCGATTTCAACAGCCTTTATAACATTAGGAAGTATGGCCTTGCCTGTAGCCAGTCTCGCCAATCCATCGTCATCTATCATATCTTTCTGCAAAATCAAAAACAATACAAAAATTATTTTCAAATATATGATTTACAGAGAGAGAGAGAGAGAGAGAGAGAGAGAAACCTGCATGTCCATAACTAAGAGAGCTGTGTTTTTCCATCTGGGATTTGCTTTTGCCATATCAATGGTGCAAAGTTGGTAAGACACTGTGTCCGAATATATGACTTGAACTTGAACTTCAAACTTGTGTATGTAAGAAGAGGATCAAATTTAATGATAATGAGACGAGTAAAAGTTAACAGGCCGGCCAAGCCATCCTTTCTTTGCTGTGTATTATTTTGTAGGGACGTATTAATGAATTCCTTGAAGATAATAACTATTGATTTAACAATTAATTTCACAGAACATCTCTATAATCTATCACTTTCATATACAATTAAAAAATGAAACCTGCATGAACTGCGCTTCAATAGACAAAGCATATATGCCAACTATTTTACAGCAAATGCCACCCCACAGTTGGTGGATTCTGTCATTATTGCCAATTGTAAACTTGCATACTGATTCTTTAATTCACATATATATAGATATATGTAATGGGAAATTGATTGGAAGAACTCCAAGTCAATATTATAAAATGTCAGTAAAATCTCAACTAGTAGATGCTTCTAAGCTCCTTGATAGAGATGGCAGATGGGCTAGAGTCAAGCCGATCTAAAATACAGAATTAATCAAGGTGATTAAATATAATTGCAAACCAGCTTGAATATCAGGTGTTCGAGAAGCCGTGGCATCAACAATGACAGGGACAGATTGATAGGCCAGTGATACTACATCAAATGCAGCCTGCCTTTATTCAATCGGAGTTTATATGCCAATCCATCTGCCAGTTCTGCACCTCGACTTCCTTTAACAACGGGACCAACTTTTCCAGCACAGTACCGGTGCCGGCGAAAGAGTTCCACACAGTAACTTAATTATTTAAGGGCCAGATTTGATCATCATCGCAGCAAATTCATAGAAAAAATATTTTAAATTCACATTTACTAAAATATGAACTTCAGCATTTGAAAATTTTCACTCTTTAATAAACGAAGCAAACTTTGTTTTTAAATATTCGTAATTATTTTCTTAGGAAACAAACAGCAAAATTGTTATATTATGTATATAGCAAACATTTATTCTTTGTATTTATTTAGTCAAAGTTGATATAATTTTTTATTCCTATGTATTTGTCAAGACATTACGTTCAATTTGTGAGTTAGAAGGATTATTCATTCCTTAGAAATAAAGTGAATGCGTAGTCTTTGAGTGACTCTTCATATGTCCACCTTCATCGTCATTAGTTGTACTTTAGCTTTCTTCTTTTTTGTTCCCCATTTACTTGCTTTCCAATCTAGCATCGGATTCTATAATTGTTCAGGGAGATGGAAGAGAACAAAACAAAGCAATGAAATTTCAGAAGCGGCAACAAAAAGTTGGATTGGATGGAATATCGTGTAAGAAGGAAACACGTTGGGAATATCTTGTAGAAAACTCTATAACTGGATTGGCATCAAAGCAAGGTTTCACTATACCCTGGGCTTTATCTGCACTATAAAAATTCAAAGCACGGCAGCATTTTTACGTACAGCATAAAACCCATTTAGCAATCCAATTTCTCATTTTCTTCTGTCATTCAAATAACATCTCTCAAAATGGTGGATGCGATTGTTTCCAGTGTCGTTGAGCAGCTGATTGCAGTCGTTGCTCAAGAGGCACAAGAAGAGGCGAGGCTTGTAGCTGGGGTTGGAAAAGAAGTGAAAAAGCTCACCAACAATCTTCGAGCCATTCAAGCTGTGCTTGTCGACGCAGAGCAACGACAAGTGAAGGAGGAAACTGTTAGATTTTGGCTAGATCAGCTCAAAGACACATCCTACGAAATGGAAGATGTGTTGGATGAATGGAACACTGCAAGCCTGAAATTGCAAATCGAGGGAGTTGACAATGCTCTTGTTGCTCAGAAGAAGGTATGCTCCTTCCTTAGGTCGCCTTGCTTTTGTTTCAAACAAGTTAGTTTGCGTCGGGATATTGCTCACAAGATAAAAGAAATAAATGAAGATCTAGATGATATTGCAAAAGCGAAAGACAAGTTTAATTTTAATGTGAATGTGATTAAGAGTACTGAGAAACCAGAGCGAGTACAAAGTACCTCCTTAATTGATGAGTATGAGGTATGTGGTAGGAATGAAGAGAAGAATACACTCATAAGAGAGTTATTGTCTGAGAGTAGAGAAGAGCAAAAAGGTCTCCATATCATCTCTATTGTAGGGATGGCAGGCATAGGCAAAACCACTCTTGCTCAGCTTGTTTACAACAATAACGATGTCATAAACAATTTTGAGAATAGAATATGGGTATGCGTATCAGACCCTTTCGATGAGTTTAGGGTCGCCAAAGCTATCCTTGAAGGTCTTAAATGTCCGGCCTCCAGTTTAGTTGAATTGGAATCTCTCATCCAAACTATTCGTGAATATATTGTAGGAAAAAAATTTCTTCTTGTTTTAGATGATGTGTGGGAAGAAAATTTTATTAAATGGGAACCATTCAATGGCTGCTTAAAGAATGGTCTTCACGCAAGTAAAATTTTAATTACCACACGCAAGGAGACGGTTGGTTGCATGATGGAGTCAACTGACATAATTTCCTTGAAGGAATTGGGTGAAGAGGAATGTTGGTCATTGTTTAGGAGACTTGCATTTTCTACTAGGTCTGTTGAGGAATGTGAAAAGTTAGAAGAAATTGGTAGAAAAATTGTAGGCAAGTGCAAGGGCTTGCCTCTTGCAGCAAAGACGATAGGGAGTCTCTTACGCTTTAAAAAAACTAGAGAAGAGTGGCAGTATATCTTAGATAGTGAGTTGTGGGAACAAGAAGAGTTGGAAAAAGGTCTTTTTGCCCCTGTTATTGAGTTACAATGATTTACCTTCTATGGTAAAACGTTGTTTTTCATATTGTGCCGTCTTTCCAAAGGATTATAGGATAACCAAAGACGAATTAATTAAATTGTGGATGGCCCAAGATTACTTGAGTGTGAAAACTAACAAGGAGGTGGAGATAATTCGTAAAGAATACTTTGACATCTTAGCAGCACGCTCTTTTTTTCAGGAGTTTAAAAAAGGTGATGATGATAATATTATGTGGTGTAAGATGCATGATGTAGTACATGATTTTGCCCAATTTTTGAGTAAGAATGAATGTTTTACCATAGAAGCATCTAAGGGTATAGAAGAATCAGTCATAAATTCCTTCCACACGAAAGTTTGTCATTCGCTGTTAATGTGGGGAAAAGAAGCTTCATTTCCTGTCTCCATTACTAGTTTCGAAAGGTTGCGTACCCTCTTGATTCGTGGTGATGGTATCGACTTTTCTTCAAATAATAATGAGGTTCTAGTGGAGTTATTTGGTAAATTGACACGTTTAAGGGCGCTAGATTTAGGAGCACATCTTATTAGAGATATTCCAGCAAATATAAAAAAATTGGTGCATTTGAGATACATTAATTTGTCGGGTCAGAAAATGGAAAAGCTACCTGAGACGTTGTGTGAGTTGCACAATCTTCAAATTCTAGATGTTAGCTACTGTGGATCTCTCAAAGAATTACCCCAGGGGATTGGAAAGTTAATAAATCTGAGGGATTTACTGAATGAAGATACCAAATCCTTATGGTTGATGCCAGTGGGGATTGAGAGGTTAACCAATCTCCGGAGATTAACAAAGTTCGTTCGTGGTAGCCAAGGTTGTACCCTTGAATCTCTGAAAAATCTCAAACTCCTCCGGGCATGTAAGATGGACAGGCTGTGTAATGTCCTGGATGTGGGCGAGGCTAAGAGATTAGAGCTTGAGAAAAAGAAAAACCTCCTTTTTTTGATTCTTTCTTTCGATAGGTGTGAAGGTGCAAGGAAATATGAGGAGGATGAACAACTTCTTGAAGCCTTACAACCACCTCTCAATTTGAAGGAATTAACGATAATGGAATACAGAGGCCGCTCTGTTTTCCCCAGTTGGATTATTTCACTAGACAATATGAGGGTTTTAAAACTCATTTTGTGCATAAATTCTGAGCATTTGCCTCCTTTGGGAAAATTGCCGTCCCTTGAAAAACTTTTTATATTGGGAGCGTGGAGTGTGAAAAAAGTGGGCAATGAATTTTTGGGAATGGAAAGCTCATCTTCATCTTCATCTATTATTTCCTTCCCCAAATTGAAATCGCTCCAATTTTTGTATATTAAAAAATGCGAAGAGTGGGATTATGGGATTGAAACAAAGGGAGAAATCATGCCACGTCTTTCTTCGTTGGAGTTGTTTAGTTGCCCAGATCTTGAACTCTCTTGCGGTGATATTTTTAAAAAATCTTTCTTTCCTATATCTTCATAATTTGGATTCTTACTCTCTGATATTCAATGTATCATGATGCAGGCAGCAGAGCAGAGGACTATGGAAAAGAAAAGCTCAGTGAAAGAAGATCGGCTAAACTTTCAGGAGGTGTAGCTTTGATTCAGGTAATTCTTTTCTTTACTTGGTAATAAACAGTACAGGTTCTCGCCCGATTCATCTAATTTATGGAATTTGATTTCTATATTTTTTTTCTCATTGATATATGTGTTGCATGTCTATCTGGATTGGAGCACTAACAGAAACAGAGTTTAATGAAAAGAAATTGAGGGTAGAAGATTATGAAACATACGGCTGCAATTACATGCACCCACCCCTACCAGGTAATTAATCAACTTATCTTCTCTCTGTTTTGGTTACTTTCCATTTCTAATCTACTTCAAAAAATAAAAATAAAAAAAATTGAAATTAAAATACTTATTTTTATTTTTTGATGGAATTGTTACTCAATAAGTAGGTTAGTTTTGTTACTCAATCATCTGTTTATGGTGGAAATTTGCCATTTTTAGCAAACTCATTTTCAATTATACAACTTTTGCAGGTACAAGCAGAAATTACCCTCATGGACTCTTGACATTCATCTTCTTTTTTTTTTTTTTTTAAATTCCCCAAATGCTGACAAGGTAATGGACTGCCGTATCTTGTATAGCCTTATTCAATATGATGAAATAGTATTAATATTAATATTACAGTGGCAGTAAGTACTTGATTTCATAATCAATATTGTCTAAAGATGATAGAGAAGAGAACTTGCATAAAAAGAATCGTTTATATCCCTTTTTTTCACCAGTAGCAGGTATATTTTCTCCATCAAAGTAGTTTCACTTGCATTAATTTGTTCATGTAGAAAGTTCTTTTTTCAAATATAAATTTGGATAACTAATTTTCTCGTGGAATGCAGGAAGATAACAATGCAATACAAGCAATCAGAGGATGGGAATGGTTCCGGAAGGGTGGTAAAGATTATTCTTTTAAGACAAGCAAATAGTGCATGAAGCCAACACGTAAGATGCAGTACAGAAATTGATCGTAGAAGAACCTCTAAATGCAACAAAGATACTCTTGACAAGAATGACCAAAAGGTGATAAATTCACAATGGCCAAGTCTCTATCATTCATCTGTCATTCTAACACGATTCCTAATTTATTTTCCCATAAATAATTGTTAGTTTGAAGCTGACGTTGCGAAGAGGGTAAATAAGCTTATTCATCTGTCATTCTAACACGGAGAGGGTATATTTTATTATGGTTTATTATCCTCAATCGCACACCAAATGCCATATGCAAAGCTTTGTATCTTGGTGAGCAAAATTGCTAGACAAGGATGCAGGATATGATTGAGGAAGCTTGTATTCCAATAAAATTCACATAAACATCTCACTTAAAACTCTCACTTTTTATGATTATTATCATATAATTTTCTTGGTTATCAAAGGATATAATTTTCTTTTTGGTCTCCGCATCTCCATATGTTTGGGGCTCTATAATAGCATGGATTTCTAAATAGAAGTACTGAATCAGCGTGGCCAAAGCATTAAGGTCGCCGCCCAATTTAAATTAATTAATTAATTATCTTGTTTTTAATTTTCCTTTTGTATGCAATTTTCCTGTCATACTTTCAACTTTTAACTCCAGAACAATTATTCCTTCTCCCATTATAGTGTTTTGGATTCGTGAAAAGACAGTGTTATGCAGAGCCAACCAGAGGAGACGGAACAATTATACTGTATTGGTGAGTGTTCCATAAATTTACAATCGGGCAGTCTCTTCCACATCTTGTAACTGATTCTGTTTTGGATCTTTACTTGCGAAACTTGATTTTGTTTTGTTTTTTTTTTCCAATTTTTAATGCAGTGAAACAAGTTTAACATGTCATGGATTTTCATGAAAAGCAGCACCTATTGGGTAGCGGTGTAGCATTCTACGTACTGTCCTATAAATACTTTTTCCCTTTTTTTCCCCTGTTTTAGGTCTTTATGTTTTTAAATTATTAATTTTGCTTGTCATACTTCTAATCTCAGTGCAGAAAAAAAAATGAAGTTTCCGTAATGACGATCCTTAGTTTATCTAAAACTGCCGGGGACACAACTTGATAAATTGACCATAGAAAAGTCTGTTCCAAGAGAATGATGCCAGGAGGGGTACAAAGAGAAGAAAATTGGTTTATCTGATGCCTCGGAGATCAAATTCGTCTGTTGAATCGTGTATCATGTATGTGCTTTCTCACTGTCCCTACTTTTTCTTCATTCCTCAATGTTCAATAATAAGCAAAACCATCACCACATGGTATAACTTGTTGTTTTTCTTGATTTATTATGCAGATCTGATTTGCATCTCATGCTGGCTATGAAGAGGGCCGATGATGGTGTGATATAATTTGTTAGGCACCATTGTAAACAAAAACCAAACGTTGAACACAGCTTAATTAGTTTGTGGTTGTTTCTTGTTCTATATGCTTTCATAAGCTCTCTGTTTCAATTGTCTGCAGGAAGTACAACAATTGTCAAATGTACAAGTTCTTAAATTTCTTCACCAATTTAAGTATACACAATTATGAATTAGGAACTGTTTCATGTTTATAACTTAATATTTGAAATTCAACGGTAAGCTTTAATGGACTTAGCATATTCGTTTTCTACTCAACTTTGAAAGCACAATTATTAAAGTGTTCGATAATTACTAACTTTTAGTGGGGATCATCCTGTTTTATACTTATACCTGTGGAATACAGGAAGACAACAATGTAATGCAACCAGTCAGAGGAGAAGAATAGTTCCAGAAGGATGCTAGGGAGTATTCGCCGTCTGGTTTAAGACAAGCAAATCGTGTATGAAGCCAGCCCGCAAGATGCTGTGAATAAAGGAGTTGCTCAGGTCTTGAACTTTCTTTCGGTGATCTCTTTTAAAAATCATTCTTTCCTACATCTTCATAATTTGGATTATTACTCTCTGCGGTGAATGTATCATGATGCAGGCAGCAGAGCAGGACTATGGAAAAGAAAAGTTCAAATGAAAGAAGATTTGCTGAACTTTCAGGGGATGTTGCTTTGATTCAGGTACTTCTTTTCTTTGCTTGATAATAAACAGGACATGGTCTGGCAGATTTATTTTAAATTTATGGAATTTGATCTCTCTCTCTCTCTCTCTCTATATATATATATATATTCCCATTGATATCTATGTTGCATATCTATCTGGCTTGGATCACAAACGGAAACAGAGTTTAAGGAAAAGAAATTGAGGGTAGAAGATCCTCTAATGCAACAAAGATACACTTGACAAGAATGACCAAAGGTGATAAAATTTCATAATGGCCAAGTCTCTATCATTCATCTGTCATTGTCACACGATTCCTAATTTATTTTCCAATGAAAAATTGTTAGTATGAAGCTGATATTGCTAACCCCATGATGTTCATTGCTAAGAATGCAATGGTCCGAGCACATGGCTTTTTGAATCTCTGATAAGTTATTTACTAGTTATTTAATCAATTGTCTTGTTGTCAGGAATGTGCTACTTTTTGTACTATTTTGTATTTCAAATTGAATACCCAATCACTTTAACCATTAAATTTTACTAAGAGTATTTTGCCACCGAACGGTCAGCCATAACATGAACTGCTATGGTGGAAACTTTCCATTTTTGGCAAAATAATATCCATTCTTACGGCTTTTGCAGGCACAAGCCAACATTCTTTTTTTTTTTTTTTATCTTTTTTTTGCTGCTAAACTTTTAGATGGTGCGCTGTGATTCAGGTGATTCTTTACTTAATTTGCTTCTGCACAGTAAAAGTTCTGGCCGGTTCATCAAATATATAGAATTTGATTTCTATCTTCTGCATATACAGGTTGGAGCACTAACAGAAACACACTTAAGGAAAGGAAATTAACGGTAGAAGATGCTCTGAGTGATGCTAAGGAATTCTACGTTCGTTGGTAATTTTACTCGGGTGTCTTCCGTCATCATATTTGAAGTCATGCTCTCATACAGCATATAAAATCTTCTGGAGGCAGCAGCAGAGGAAGGTATTGTAGTTAGCAGTAGTTTCAACCTTCTGCTGCTTTTAGCTGAAACTGATGCCACGGAAGAAAATCCCGACAAGGATGAGCAAAGGTGATGAATAGCTGACGGTCAAGTCTTTATCATTCACCTGTTGTTCTAACACGATACATAATTTGGTTGCCCGAAAATATTTGTTCGGGTAGGAGGAGATTTTTGCATGGATTTTTGTCGTGCATATTTTCGATATGTGTTTCAGGCTCTATAATTGCATGGAGTTCTAAATAGAAGTGCTGAATCAGAGTGGCCAAAGCAATAAGGTCGCCAACCAATTTCATATAAATTAATTATCTCGATTTTAATCTTTTAGTGTTTTTTAATTTTCTTTCTGCATGCAATTTTCCTGTCATAGTTTCAACTTTTAATCCCAGAACAAATACTGCTTGTCCCATTGCAGTGTTCTGCACGGATTAAAAAGACAGTGTAATGCCGAGCCAACCAGAGGATGCAGAACAAAAATACTGTATTTGTGAGTCCTTGATAAACTTAGAATCGGGCTGTCTCTTCCACATTTTATAACTGATTCTGTTTTTGGTTCTTAATTTGCGAAAATTGATTTTATTTTATTTTTCCAATTTTTAATGCAGTGAAGCTGGCTTAACATGTCATGGATTTTCATGAAAGGCAGCACCTATTGGGTAGCAGGTTAGCATTCTATGCACTGTGCCTGTAAATACTTTTCCTTTTTTCCTTGTTTTATTTCCCCTCTACTACGTCCCAATTCTCTCGTTATGGTTTAAGCTATTAAATTTTCATGTCATATTTCTTATCTCAGTGCAGTGCAGAAATGAAAATAAATAAATTAAGTTTCTATAATGACGATCCTTTGTTACCTAAAACTGCAGATGACACAACTTGATAAATTGACCATAGCAAAAATTCTTTCCAAGAGAATGATGGCAGGAGGGGTACATAGAGAACCAAATTTGTTTATCTGGTACCTCAGAGATTAAATTTGTCCGCTGTATCATGTATGTGCTTTATCACCGTCAAACTTTTTCGTCATTCCTCAACGTTCAACAAGCAAGCACATCGCCACATTTTATAGCTTGTTGCTTTCCTTTATTTATTATGCAGACCCGATTTGCATCTCATGCTAGCTATGAAGAGGGCTGATGATGGTGTGATATTATTTATTAGACGCCATTGTAACGAAAACCAAAAGCTGAACACAGCTTAATTACTTTTTACTTGTTTCTTGTTCAACATGCTTGCTTAAGCTCTATGTTTTAATTCATCTTGATTTTCTGGAGATATAGAAAGCCTGCAGGAAGTACAGCAATTCTCATGTGTACAAATCCTTAAATATCTTCATCAATTTAGGTATTAATACTTAAAATTCAATGGTGTGCTATAATGGACTGAGAGCATATTTGGTACTGCCATGATTATACTCTACTTTGAAAGCACAATTATTAAAGTGCTTGGTAATTACCAGCTTGTAGATGGAATATTTTGATCACGCTCGTATATAGGCTTATATTATCTCTGGGAAATTCAAATCAGTATTTCTGTCAATAAGATTTATGGATGCTTACGGGACTATTTCAAGAAGCTGTAGTTATGAAATTAAAACAAAAATCTTGGCTATGATTTATAATGACTGATGATGTTCTCATCACAGATAGCCTTGCGGCTTGGAATCAATTTTCTGGAACAGAGAGCTAGACAGTGTCGATTTTGTGTACATATATGTTTCTGTATGATTGATCCCAGATGACAGAGAAAATTTTGTGTAGCAACAATCATCTGATTTAAGTAGTTTGCAACTTAGACGAGACATCGCATTGCAGTAAAATAATTCAAGATAAATATCTTTTATCTGTGCGCTTGTTGATGAAAAAATACCCAGAAAGGGATGGAGCCAGTGCTATACTTCGGCTTGTTTGGATTACCTTATTGAAGTTGTTATCGACCCAATTTAGATTAAATTTTGTCATCAACCTAAGATCCTGCAAATTTGTTTACAATTTATGACTTGCTTTGAAACCATTATGATGCTGTTGCTAGAGTTAAAGGCTTGCATTTTCCGTAAATTTTGAAGAAACCATGTTAAGTCTGGTAGCCCCAAAAAAAAAAAAAAATTTCAATTTTGCTTATAAATTTTTGTTTCAACAATCCTCTGTTTAGAGGGATTTTAACAAAAATGCGAACACTAACAAAAGATAATGGCTCATTATGAGTAGATTGATTAGGAAGCGATTCCGACTTTATCTTTATTTTTAACATGTTCTTGCTGTTTTATAAACCCAGTAAGGCAAAGCCAAATCGCCTTTATTCTGTATGGTGATTATCGTGTTCTGAGGCATAAGTTAATTACAGTGTTTTTCAATTAATAGCTAGGATTAACTGATCACAACTTTATAGAGTGATTAACCTTCATAATAAATTAGTCTCAAATTAAAAAGTTCGTTAGTAAAATTGTCTCTGTCGGAACAAAGTATGTGAGATTGGATTCGATTGACTGCTCCAAAAGTGTAAAGAATCCAGAGGTTTTGCATAGAGAAGAAGAAAGGTGAAGGAGGAAGAGAAATAAATGACGCTGATGTTTGGGAATTGGGGGAGTAATTGCCAAAATCTTGACCTTACAATATTTTTAAATGTCATGTGTCAGAATTCGGTAGCTGATTTTATGTCAAATTTGGAATTCAATTGCTCTATTAAACTCCAAATTAACAGCAAGAGAACATATATATTTAGCATAATTTTTGCTTTCAGGGATTTGCTTTTCTTTTCTCCATCTGCCTGCTGCCCACTCTTGCAACGGATTCTACACTTTCAGCAAAGGAAACTCGGTTGGGGAAAATTCTATAGCTAAACTAGCATCTAAGCAGGGTTTCCCATTAGCTAGGTTAGGTACTCCGATTCAGAAACTGCCCATATTCTCCACATCCGTTGTTATATCAATTCTCATCCACCAAGAACTCATACTTTTCAAATTTGACTTGAAAATATAAGATTTAATTTGTTATTTTTAATTTACAAAACAGTTTGATAAAACAATTACACAAATAAATTGACAGCAAAAAATTTATCTTGTCAAGTGAAAATGCTTGCTTTTCCTTGGATGAAATTAATAAGAACATTCACTTTTTGGTGGGTATATATGAATTGTACTGCTACAAATTAAAGCCTATTCTTTGAGTGAATGTTCATAGGTCCACCTTCATTGCCATTAGTTATGCTTTCAGGAATCCGCTCTCTATTTACTTGCTTTCCACTCCAGCATCGGATTCTATATTAATTGTTCTGCAAAATGGTGGAGAACAAAACATAGAGGAAGTGAACTGAAACTTTATGACAGACAAAGTAACTCAAGAAAACGAACTCAAAAGGATTGAAAGCGAAACCAAAGTTTATTCTTTGAGTGACTGTTAATAGTCTTATAACCTAAAACCAGGGGACCATCCTTGCCAGCAATTTTGCTTTCCAAGAACCTGCTTTTCCTTTTATTAGTTTACTTGCTTACCACTCTTGCATCGAATTCTGTCTTGTTCTTAGAAATGCAAGAGAAACAAGCAATGAAATTTGAGAAAGTTATGGAAAAACATGTAAGAAAGGAATAGCATCAAATCAAGGTTTTACTGTCTCATTAGGTGAAATATTCCCAAGCTTTTACCTGGTGTATAAAAGCTGAAAGCATGAAAACAAATGTACAACATAAACACATCCAATACCTCAAATTCCCCTTCATCTTTTGTCACTCAAATACCATCTCCCAGGCATGGCTGACGCAATTGTCTCCGCTCTCTTGGACCAGCTGGCTTCAATTCTGGTTCAAGAAATAGGAGAAGAAGCGAGGCTTGTGACCGGTGTCAGCAAAGAAGTGAAAAAACTTGGCAACAATCTTCGAGGAATTCAAGCTGTGCTCGCTGATGCAGAGCAAAGGCAAGTTAAGGAGGAAGCTGTTAAACATTGGCTGGATCGGCTCAAAGACGCATCCTACGACATGGAAGATGTGTTGGATGAGTGGAGCACTGCGAGGCTGAAATTGCAAATCGAGGGAGTTGGTGAGAATGCTCTTGTTCCTCAAAAGACGGTATGCTCCTTCTTTACCTCGCCTTGCTTTTGTTTCAAGCAAGTCTGTTTGCGACAGGACATTGCTCGCAAGATCAAAGAAATAAATGAAAACCTGGATGATATAGCCAAATCTAAAGACATGTTTAATTTACATGTGAATTTAATGAAGAGTAGCATTGAGAAACCTGCAGAACGAGTAGAAAGTACTTCTATAATTGATGAGTCTGATATAAGTGGTCGAGCTTATGAGAAAAATACACTCATAAGTTGGTTGTTGCGTGAGAGTAATGAAAAACAAAAGGGCCTCCATATCATCTCACTGGTGGGGATGGGAGGCATAGGCAAGACTACTCTTGCTCAACTAGCTTACAATGATAAAGAGGTCATAAACAATTTTGAGATCAGAATATGGGTTTGTGTATCGGACCCTTTTGACGAGTTTAGTGTTGCCAAAGCGATCCTTGAAGGTCTCAATTGTACAGCCTCTGATTTAAGTAAATTGGAATCTCTCATCCAAACTATTAGTGAATCCATCAAAAGAAAGAAATTTCTTCTTGTTTTAGATGACGTGTGGGAAGAAAATTTTAGTAAATGGGAGCCATTCTATCATTGCCTAAAGAATGTTGCCCATGAAAGTAAGATTTTGATTACCACACGTAAGGAGAAAGTTGCTCAAATGATGAGATCAAATGACATTATCTCTGTTAGCGTATTGAGTGAAGATGAATGTTGGTCGTTATTTAGCAAGTTTGCATTTTTGGGTAGATCTAATGAGGAAAGCAAAAAATTAGAAACCATTGGTAGGAAAATTGTTGGCAAGTGCAAGGGCTTGCCTCTTGCTGCAAAGACTATTGGGAGTCTTTTGCAGTCTAAAAATAGTGAAGAAGAGTGGCAATATATTGTAGATAGTGAGCTGTGGGAACAAGAAGATTTGGAGAAAGGTCTTTTTGCCCCTCTATTATTGAGTTACAACGACTTGCCTGCTACGGTAAAACGTTGTTTTTCATATTGTGCTGTCTTTCCAAAGGATTATTTGATACGCAAAGATGAATTAATTAAATTATGGATGGCCCAAGGTTACTTGAGTGTGAAAAGGAACAAAGAGGTGGAGATAATTGGTGAAGAATATTTTCACATCTTAGCAACACGCTCTTTTTTTCAAGAGTTTGAAAAAGGTGATGATGATAATGTTATAGGATGTAAGATGCATGATATAGTACATGATTTTGCCCAATCATTAAGTAGGAATGAATGCTTTGCCGTAGAAGTGCCCAAGGGTCTTGAAGAATCAGTCTTAAAATCCTTTCAGGTGAAATTTTTGCATTCAATGTTAATAATGTTGGGTATAGGAGCTTCACTTCCTGTCTCCATTTGTAGGTTCCAAAGGTTGCGTACCCTCTTAATTCGTGGTGAATATTTTGATTTTTTTTCAAATAATAATGAGGTTCTAGTGGAGTTATTTGACAAATTGACATGTTTAAGGGTATTAGATTTAAGAGCATCTGCTTTGTGGGATAGGATGATTAAAGAGATTCCAACAAATATAGAAAAATTGGTGCATTTGAGATACATTAATCTGTCAACTCATGATATGGAAAAGCTACCGGAAACGTTATGTGAGTTGTATAATCTTCAAATTTTAGACGTTAGCTCCTGTGTATTTCTTAGAGAATTACCCCAGGGGATTGGAAAGCTAATAAACCTGAGGTATTTACTAAATGATGATACTCCTTCGTTTCGGTTGATGCCAGTAGGGATTGGGAGATTAACCAATCTCCGGAGATTAAAAAAGTTCGTTCATCACAGCCAAGGTTGTACCATTGAATCCCTGAAAGATCTTAATCTCCTCCAAGAATGTAAGATATATAGGCTGGGTAATGTCTCGGATGTGGGTGAGGCTAAGAGATCAGAACTTGAGAAAAAGAAAAACCTCCTTGTTTTGGTTCTTCATTTTGATAGGGATAGAGATAGAGAAGGCGAGAGAAAGAATGAGGATGAACAACTTCTAGAAGCCTTAAAACCACCTCCTAATTTGAAGGAATTAGAGATACGGCACTACAGAGGCAAATTAATTTTCCCCACTTGGAGGATGATGTCATTAAACAACATGAGGATTTTGATTCTCAGTCACTGCAGTAATTGTGAGCATTTGCCTCCTTTGGGGAAATTACCATCCCTTGAAAAACTCGTTATAGAAGCAATGCCGAGTTTGAAAAAAGTGGGCAAGGAGTTTTTGGGAATAAAAAGCTCATCTTCATCTTCATCTTCATCTATTATTTCCTTCCCCAAATTGAAATCGCTCGAATTTCAGTTGATTAAAAAATGGGAAGAGTGGGAGTACGGGATTGAAATAAAGGGAGAAATCATGCCACTTCTTTCTTCATTGATGATATCTTATTGCCCCAAATTAGAAGCACTGCCCGACCACATTCTTCGGACGACAACACTGCAGAGACTGAAAATTCTGGATTGTTATATTCTAAGTGAACGGTACAGAGAGGGAACAGGAGAGGAATGGCCAAGGATATCTCACATTCCCAATATCACGATATATCCTTGATGAATTCCAAAAGGTACAGCTGCAATTACAATCAACCCCAACCAGGTAATTAATTTCTTTTCCTGCTCTGTTTTAGTTGTCGTTTCTATGTATAATAGGTTGTTGTCAGGAATATGCAACTTTTTATAATATATTGTTTTCCAAAATCAATATCAAATTCACTTTCCCAAGCAGGTAATTAATCAACTTATCTTCTCCTGCTCTGTTTTAATTACTTCTTGTGATTTCAAATCTACTCAAATTTTTTAATAAGGACATTAAAAAATTTTAAAAATTGAAATTAAAATTGTTATTTTTATTTTTTTGGTGTATTATAACTGAATAAGTAGGTTAATTTTGCTACCAACAGAGCAGGGAGCTATGTCATCATCTGCTTATGGCGGAAACTTTCCATTTTCGGCAAACTAATTTCCAACTTTACACTTTTTTGCAGGAAAAGCAGAAATTACGGTCATGGACTCGTGACATTCTATGTTTTCTCAATGCGGACAAGGTAATTGACTGCTGTATCTTAAATGGCCTTGCTATATACCTGATGAGATATTATTAATTATATATTTTTTCTTGTGGAATACGGGAAGACAGCAAGTAAGTGCAACCAATAAGAGGAGAGGAATGGTTCCGGAAGGGTGCTAAAGAGAATTCAGTGTCTGGTTTTAGGACAAGCAAATCATTGCATGAAGCCAGCACGCAAGATGCAGAAAGGAAATTGAGGCTAGAAGATCCTCTGAATGCAACAAAGATACTCCGACAAGAATGACCAAAAGGTGATAATTTGATGGCCGAGTCTCAATCATTCATCTGTCATTCGAACACGATTCCTAATTTATTTTCCCACGAATAATTGTTAGTTTGAAGCTGATTTGTTAAGCTTGCCCCATGAAGTTAAGTGCCAAGAATGCAATGGTCGACAGAAGTGTTGTAATTGAAAAGACATGGGATTCTAGTAGCTATATGTTAATTATTATAAGGTTTCATAAGTTTAATGGTTCAACATTGTTGTCTTCCACCAGTGACAACCCCAAGTATGTTTACAATGCTAGTGCTAGGAAATATGAGGTTCTGATGGATGCCGGCATCATATATTGATCCCACCAAGGTGAGTTTGTGATTCAATGGGGCTTCAGATGCATGTACCGTAAAGCAGATATTAGAATCATATGACAGCTATATTGCTCTTTCTGTTTACCTGTTTTGCCTATTAGCAAACTTATGGTCTTAAAATTACAGGTGATAAGGTGTTGCTTGGAGCATGAAGCTTCTGTCCCAAATTGTAGATGTCGTTAACCAATCTGAGGTTTTTAGAACTGGGGGAGTGCAAAAATTTTGACCATTTTCCTCCTTTGGGAATATTGCCATCCCTTGACAGACTCAATTTATGGGATATCCAGATTGTGAAAAGAGTGGGTAAGTAACTTTTGGGAATAGAAAATGAGCACGTTTCATCTTCGTCATCATTAGCTGTTGCCTTCACCAAATTGAAATCTCTCCAAATTTTTATACTGAGAAAATTGGAAGAGAGGGATTATGTGAGATCCTGGAAGGAAGAAAAGGATATCAGTTATGCCCTGCCTTTCTTGCTTGAAACTGTATTTGTGCCCTAAATTGAAAGCACCACCAAACCACCTTCTTCAAAAGATAACAATGCAGCAATTGGAGATTCCAGATTTTTCTATTCTAGAGGAACATTACACTAAGAGAAGAGGTGCAGACTGGCCTAAGATCTTTCACAGTCCCAACATCAAAATTGCTAACGAAGTTTTGCAAAGAACCAATTGTTGAATTCTCCAACGGCTGCAATATTAACATCACTCATAGGTAGCTCCCATTTTTATATCACGACTAATATTCATCAATCACTCATTCCCTTATACTTGAAAACTAATGATTTTATTGTACAATAGCTATGAATTAAAAATCACAACTCAAATGACAGCAGCAGTAGATGCCTGATTTCAGAAGCATACGAATCAATATTGTCAAAAAATGATGGATGACAGCAACTTCACAGAAGAAGGTTTCTTTTGCATATTCCCTTCTTGCCCCCAATTAGATAAGGTATATTTTAATATCATTTATTATTCTTAATCGAACATCAAATAACATACGCAGAGATTTGTATCCTGGTGAACAAAATTGTCAGACAAGGATCCAGGATATGATTGAAGAAGCTTGAATTCCATTAAAGTTCACATTCTACAATTTTAATATCTATATTTTTAAATACATGATATCTACTTTTCTAAGAGAGTTTTAGACAGGATGTTGTGTCCATCTCACTTAAAACTCTTTCACTTTGTATGATTGTCGTAATATAATATTATTGGTGTTCAAAGGATATATATATATATTCGTTTCCATGTGTATTGGGTTATAATTGCTTGGATTTCTAAATAGAAGTAATGAATCATGGGGGCCAAAGCCTTAAGTCGCCTCCCAATTTCTTGTCAATTAATTAATTATCTTGATTTTAATCTTTTAATGTTTTTTAATTTTGCTTTTGCATGCAAAATTAAAAAACAACTATTCCTTCTCCCGTTGCAGAGTTTTGTGAGGATGAAAAAGACAGTGCTATGCAGAGCCAACCAGATGAGACAGAACAAAGAAACTGTATTGGTGAGTCTTCGATATATTTACAATCGGGCAGTCTCTTCCACATCTTGTGAGTGATTCTGCTTTGATTGCAAAATTTGATTTGATTTGATTTTTCCCTTTTTTAATGCAGTGAAGCAAGTTTAACATGTCATGGATTTTCATGAACCGCTGCTTGTTTGGTAGGGGGATAAAACATCCTACGTACTGTACCTGTAAATTCTGTTGCTTTCTCTTTTTTCTTTTTCCTCTATTAGGTCCTAATTCTCTTTTCATGTTTTAAACTGTTAAACTTTCTTGTGATATTTCTAATCTCAGTGCAGTGCAGAAAAATAAAACAAATAAAAAAATAAAAATAAAACAAAAAACAAATGTAGTTTCTGTCATGATGATCCTTTGTTACCTAAAAGTGCAGATGACACATCTCGATAAATTGACCATAGCAAAGTCTCTTTCAAGAGCATGATGCCAGGGGTACAAAGAGACAAAATTGGTTTATCTGATGCCTCAGAGATCAAATCTGTCTGTTGTATCATGTATCATGTATGTGCTTTCTCACTCTCCCTACTTTTTCTTCATTCCTCAATGTTCAAAATAATAAGCAACCACATCACCTTATTGTATAACATTTTGTTTTTCTTGATTTATAATGCAGACCTGATTTGCAACTCATGCAAGCCATGAAGAGGGCCGATGATGGCATGATATTATTTATTAGGCATCATTGTAACGAAAACCAAATATTGAACACAGCTTAATTAATTTGTGCTTGTTTCATGTCCAATATGCTTGCATAAGCTCTCTGTTTCAATTGTCTGCAGGAAGTACGACAATTTTCTTCGGTACAAATCCTTAAATTTCTTCATCGATTTAAGTATACATGATTATGAATTATGAATTGTGAATTATTTCATGTTAATAACTTAATACCAAAAATTCAATGGTATGCTATAATGGACTGAGGGCGTATTCTGTACTGTTGCGCTTCTACTCAACTTTGAAAGCACAATTATTGAAGTGTTTAATAATTACCAACTTTTAGTGGGGATCATCCAATTTTATACTTATATCTGTGGAATACAGGAAGAAGCAATGCAATACAACCGGTCAGAGGAGGGGAATGCTTCCAGAAGGCTGCTAAGGAGTTCAATGCCTTGTTTTAAGACAAGCAAATCGTGCATGAAGCCAGCCTGCTAGATGCAGTAAATAAAAGAGTCGATCAGATCTTGAACTTTCTTGAGGTGTTATTTTTAAAGATCATGCTTTTCTATATCATCATAATTTGGATTCTTTTCTATATCATGATGCAGGCAGCAGAGCATGACTGTGGAAAAGAGAAGTCCAAGGAAAGAAGATTTGCTTAACTTTCGGGAGGTGTTCCTTTGATTCGGGTAATTCTTTTCTTTACTTGCTAATAAACAACAAAGGGTCTGGCAGATTTGTCTGATTTACCGAATTTGATTTCTCTATATATATTTTTTCCATTGATATTTGTGTTGCATAGACATCTGGATTGGAGGCCAAACAGAAACAGAGTTTGAGGAAAGGGAATTGAATGTAGAAGATCCTCCAAATGCAACAAAGATACTCTTGACATGACAGAAAGGTGATAAATTAGTAATAGGCAATTCTCTATCGTTCATTTGTCATTCTAACATGATTCCTAATTTATTATCCAATAATAATTGTTAGTGTGAAGCTGATATTGCTAACCTATGAAGTTAATTGCCAAGAATGCAATTGTCAATGGAAGTGCTGTAATTGAGAAGGCATGTGATTCTAGTTGCGATATGATCATTCATATAAGTATGCATAAGTTTGACGGTTGAACATTAATGTCATCTTCTTTTCCTATTTGTGCATTCAGGCGTTACATATCCATCTTCAACCCCATGTATGTTTACAATGCTGCTACTCAGAAATCTGAGGTTCTGATGGATGCCGGTATTATACATTGATCCCACAAAGGTGAGATTTTGATTCGTTGGTGCTTAGTATGCTATTATAAATCAGTCATTCACTGCTCGGCAGTCATTAGGAATCGTATGCAGATAACAACTATTTTGCCTTTCTTTGTTCGTGGGACGAAATGAATGATTTTGTCAATTCAAACCCTGTGTTATGCAAATGAGATAACTTATTATCGTCTTAAATTAAATTACAGGCGGTAAGAAGTTGTTCGAAGCTTACAGCATCTGTTGCCAAGGTTCTCCTCGGAGCCTGCCTGAGCAGTGACTGCTGGAAATCCACGAACAACTCAGGTTTTTTTATTATCGACTAGATTTTCTTCATCCGTACATCGGCAATAAATAGTAAAGTTGATTGATTAACATTTCTTTTCTGATCATGTAATCAGGCTGTATATTAATTAGAGGTTTTTGAGGCGAATGTCAGAAGTGAAGTTTATTGAGCTCATGAGACGATCGATGTGCTATTGTATTGCAGGATGAAACTCCACAACTAGCCTCTTCAGAGCACGACATTGACACCATTTTTAAAATATAAATAAAGAAATTCTTTTGATCTGTTCATATTGGCTTTTATGACGCTGTATTCTCATGCAATGACGATATCAGAATTCTCCAGTACTCTGAATGCATTTCCACTGTTTTTCATTTGTTCTTTGGAAAATTGTTTTCAAGAGCACACAATCTAACACTTGGATCTTGATAACACATATCAAAATCTTCATAAGGAAACTATAAAAATCATGGACCTAAAAGGATCTCTGAGATTTCTAACATCAAAATTAATTTCTTACATGTGCAAGCAGTTAAAATGGTAATAAAATAATCACTTAATACACTGCAAGCCATGCACCGCGTTTAAAGTTGACTTGGAATATCATGCAAGAAAGTAAACGCCTTGGGCATAGCAATGGCTCCTCTCTTTCACGCGTTTCTCTTCTTCTTTCCTTTTTCAAAACCATGTGGGACCCACAATTATCACCACAACAAAAGTCGAAAGCACGGCAGCATTTTTAACAATCCAATCTCTCATTCTCTTTTGTCATTCAAATTAACAACATCTCTCAAAATGGTCGATGCGATTGTTTCCGGTGTCGTTCAGCAGCTGATTTCAGTCATTTCTCGTGAGGCACAGGAAGAGGTGACGCTTGTAGCAGGTGTTGACGAAGAAATAACGAAGCTTACCGACAATTTCCAAGCCATTCAAGCTGTGCTCGTTGACGCAGAGCAAAGGCAATTGAAGGAGCAAACTGTTCAACTTTGGCTGGATAAGCTCAAAGATGCATCCTACAAAATGGAAGATGTGTTGGATGAATGGACTACTGCAAGGCTGAGATTGCAAATCGAGGGAGTTGACAGTGCTCTTGCTCCACAAAAGAAGGTATGCTCCTTCCTTCCGTCACCTTGCTTTTGTTTCAAGCAAGTCAGTTTGCGTTGGGATATCGCTCACAAGATAAAAGAAATAAATGACAATCTCGACGATATTGTCAAAGCGAAAGACATGTTTAAGTTTGATATGAATGTGATTAAGAGTATTGAGAAACCAGAGCAAATGCAAAGTACCTCCTTAATTGATGAGTCTGAGGTATTTGGCAGGGATGAAGAGAAGAATACACTCATTAAAAAGTTATTGTCTGATAGTAGTGAAGGGCCGAAAGGTCTCCATATCATCTCTATTGTAGGGATGGGAGGCATAGGCAAAACAACTCTTGCTCAACTTGCTTACAATAATAATGAGGTCGTAAACAATTTTGAGAAAAGAATATGGGTTTGTGTATCGGACCCATTTGATGAGTTTAGTGTTGCAAAAGCAATCCTCGAAGGTCTTAAGTGTCAGCCCTCTAATTTAGCAAAACTGGAATCCCTCATTCAAACTATTTGTGAATCTATCAAAGAAAAGAAATTTCTTCTTGTTCTAGATGATGTGTGGGAAGAAAATTTTATTAAATGGGAACCATTCAATCGTTGCCTAAAGAATGGTCATCATGGAAGTAAAATTTTGATTACCACACGTAAAGAGACAGTTGCGTGCATGATGGAGTCAACTGACATAATTTCCTTGATGGAATTGCCTGAAGAGGAATGTTGGTCGTTGTTTAGGAGATTTGCATTTTCTACTAGGTCTGCCGAGGAATTTGAAAAGTTGGAAGAAATTGGTCGAAAAATTGTAAGCAAGTGCAAGGGCTTGCCTCTTGCAGCAAAGACAATTGGGAGTCTCCTACGCTTTAAAAGAACTAGAGAAGAGTGGCAATGTATCTTAGATAGTGAGTTGTGGGAACAAGAAGAGTTGGAGAAAGGTCTTTTCGCTCCAATGTTGTTGAGTTACAATGATTTGCCTTGTATGGTAAAACGTTGTTTTTCATATTGTGCCGTCTTTCCAAAGGACTATACAATAAGCAAAGATGAATTAATTAAATTATGGATGGCTCAGGGTTATTTAAGTTTGAAAAAGAATAAAGAGATGGAGATGGTTGGTGAAGAATACTTTCACATGTTAGCAACACGCTCTTTTTTTCAAGATTTTGAGAAAGATGATGATGGTAATATTTGTTTTTGCAGGATGCATGACATAGTTCACGATTTTGCCCAATTTTTAAGTAAGAATGAATGTTTTGCTGTGGAAGAACATAGGGGTATTGAAGAATCAGTCATAAGCTCTTCTCACATGAAAGTTTGTCATTCAATGCTAACATTGGGCGTAGAAGAGTCAAATCTTGTCTCCATTTGTAGGTTCCAAAGGTTGCGTACCCTCTTAATTCGAGGTGATGATAATGTCTTCGCTTTAGATGATAATGTACTGGTGGAGTTATTTGATAAATTGACATGTTTAAGGTCACTTGATATGAGAGTGCCTCCTATTGGGCTGGTTACGAAGTTGATTAGAGAGATTCCAACAAACATAGAAAAATTGGTGCATTTAAGATACATTAATTTGTCAAGTCATCATATGGAAAAGTTACCTGAGACGTTATGTGAGTTGTATAATCTTCAAATTTTAGATGTTAGCAACTGTCGAAATCTCAGAGAATTACCCCAGGGGATTGGAAAGTTAATAAACCTGAGGTATTTAATAAATTATGTAACACCTTCGTTACGGTTGATGCCAGTAGGGATTGCGAGATTAACCAATCTCCGGAGATTGTCAAAGTTTATTCATGGTAGCCAAGGTTGTACCCTTGGATCTCTGAAAAATCTTAAATTGCTCCAGAAATTTTTCATAGATAGGCTGGGTGATGTGTCAGATTTCGCTGAGGCTAAGAGACTGGAACTTGACAAGAAGAAAAACCTCCTTGTTTTGGGTCTTGATTTCGGTAGGGATGGAGAAGGGGAGAGAAAGAATGAGGAGGATGAACAACTTCTTCAAGTATTACAACCACCTCTTAATTTGAAGGAATTAACAATATCGAATTACAGAGGTAACTCTATCTTCCCCAATTGGATGATGTCATTAAACAATCTGAGGATTTTACGACTCTGGTCTTGTGAAAATTGTGAGCATTTGCCTCCTTTGGGGAAATTACCATCCCTTGAAAAACTCAATATAGCAGGAATGTGGAGTTTGAAAAAAGTGGGCAATGAATTTTTGGGCATAGCAAGCTCATCTTCATCTTTTATATCCTTCCCCAAATTGATATCGCTTAGATTTTCGGGAATGTATGAATGGGAAGAGTGGGATTACGGGACTGAAAGAAAGGGAGAAATCATGCCACGTCTTTCTTCCTTGGGGATATTTGATTGCCCCAAATTAAAGGCACTGCCCGACCACATTCTTCGGATGACAGCACTGCAGAGATTGGAAATTCAGCATTGTTCTATTCTAAATGAACATTACAGAAAGGGAACAGGAGAGGATTGGCCAAAGATATCTCATATTCCCAATACCAAGATATATCCTTGATGAATTCCAAAAGGTACAGCTGCAATTACAATCACCCCCAACCAGGCAATTAATTTCTTTTCCTGCGCTGTTTTGGTTACTTGTCATTTCTATCTATGATAGGTTATTGTCAGGAATATGCAACTTTTTATAATATATTGTTTTTCAAAGCCAATACCAAATTCACATTTCCAGCCAGGTAATTAATCAACTTATCTTCTCCTGCTCTGTTTTAGTTACTTGTTATTTCAAATCTACTCAAAAAAAAAAAAAAAAGAATAAGGACATTAAAAATTTTTTAAAAATTGTTAAAAATTGAAATTAAAATTGTTATTTTTATTTTTTGATGTAATTTTAACTGAATAAATAGGTTAATTTTGCTACCAACAGAGCAGGGAGCTGTATCATCATCTGCTTATGGTGGAAAGATTTTCCATTTTTGGCAAACTAATTTCCAACTTTACACTTTTTTGCAGGCACGAGCAGAAATTACGGTCATGGACTCATGACATTCTATGTTTTCTCAATGCGGACAAGGTAATTGACTACTGTAACTTAAATAGCCTTGCTGTATACCTGATGAAATATTATTAAATATATATTTAGATGTCTAATTTTCTTGTGGAATGCAGGAAGACAGCAAGGCAGTGCAACCAATCAGGGGAGAGGAATGGTTCTGGAAGGGTGCTAAAGAGTATTCAATGTCTGGAATGGTCAGCAGAAGTGTCGCAATTGAAAAGGCATGGGATTCTAGTTGCTATATGTTAATTATTATAAGGCTTCATAAGTTTAATAGTTCAACATTGTTGTCTTCCACCAGTGACAACCAAAGTACGTTTACAATGTTATTACTAGGAAGTATGAGGTTCTGATGGATGCCGGCATCATATATTTATCCCACCAAGGTGAGATTGCGATTCAATGGGACTTCAGATGTATGTACTGCAAAGTGGATATTAGAATCATATGCAAAGAAGAGACTGCTATATTGCTCTTTCTGTTTACCTGTTTTGCCTATTGGCAAACTTATGGTCTTAAAATTGCAGGTGATAAGGAGTTGCACGGAGCATGAACCTTCTATCGCAAATTGTAGATGTCATTAACCAATCTGAGGCTTTTAGAACCGGGGGAGTGCAAAAATTTTGACCATTTTCCTCCTTTAGGAATATTGCCATCCCTTGAAAGACGCAATTTATGGGATATCCAGATTGTGAAAAGAGTGGTTAAGGAACTTATTGGGAATGGAAAATGAGCACGTTTCATCTCCATTGTCATTAGCTGTTACCTTCACCAAATTGAAATCTCTCCAAATTTTTATACTGAGAAAATTGGAAGAGTGGGATTATGTGAGAACCCCGGAAGGGAGGAAAGGATATCGGTCATGCCCTGCCTTTCTTGCTTGAAACTTTATTTGTGCCCCAAATTGAAAGCACCACCGAACCACCTTCTTCATAGACAACACTGCAGCAATTGGAGATTCAAGACTTTTCTATTCTAGAGGAACGTTACACTAAGAGAAGAGGCGAAGACTGGCCTAAGATCTCTCACAGTCCTATAATCAAAATTGCTAACAAAGTTCTGCAAAGAGCCAATTTTTGAATTCTTCAACGGCTGCAATATTACCATCATTCACAGGTAGCCCCATTTTATATCACGACCAATATTCATCAATCACTCATTCCCATATACTTGAAAACTAATGATTTTATTGTACAATAGCTATGAATCAAAAATCACAACTCAAATGACAGCAGCAGTAGATGCCTGATTTCAGAAGCATACGAATCAATATTGTCAAAAAATGATGGATGACACCAACTTCGCAGAATAAGGTTTCTTTTGCATATTCCCTTCTCGCCCCAAATAGATAAGGTATATTTTAATATTGTTTATTATTCTTAATCGAACATCAAATAACATATGCAGAGCTTTGTATCCTGATGAACAAAATTGTCAGACATGGATCTAGGATATGATTGAGGAAGCCTGAATTCCATTAAAGTTTACATTCTACAATTTTCACATATATGTTTTTAAATATATGATATCTACTTTCTAAGAGAATTTTCAAAACTCTTTCACTTTGTATGATTATCAGAATATACTATTATTGGTGTTCATAGGATATATATATATATATATATATTCGTTTCCATGTGTTTTGGGTTCTACAATTGCATGGATTTCTAAATAGTAGCACTGAATCAGAGGGGCCAAAGCTTCAAGTCGCCACCCAAGTTCTTTTGAATTAATTAATTATCTAGATTTTAATCTTTTAATGTTTTTTAATTTTTCTTTTGCATGCAAAATTAGAATACAACTATTCCTTGTCCCGTTGCAGAGTTTTGCGTGGATGACGAAGACAATGCTATGCAGAGCCAACCAGAGGAGGCAGAACAAAGATGCCGTATTGGTGAGTCTTCGATATATTTACAATTGGACAGTCTCTTCCACATCTTGTAAATGATTCTGCTTTGATTGCAAAATTTAATTTGATTTGATTTTTCCCTTTTTTAATGCAGTGAAGCAAGTCTAACATGTCATGGATTTTCATGAAAGGCTGCTTGTTTGGTAGTTAGGTGGCGCATCCCATGTACTGTAACTGTAAATTCTTTTGCTTCTCTTTTTCTTGTTCCTCTATTAGGTCCTAACTGTTAAACTGTTATGTTCCAAACTGTTAAACTTTCTTGTGATATTTCTAATCTCAGTGCAGTGCAGAAATTTTTTTTTTAAAAAAAATAAAACAAATGAAGTTTCTTTCATGACGATACTTTGTTACCTAAAAGTGCAGATGACACATCTCGATAAATTGACCATAGCAAAGTCTCTTTCAAGAGCATGATGCCGGGGTACAAAGAGACAAAATTGGTTTATCTGATGCCTCAGAGATCAAATATGTCTGTTATCATGTATCATGTATGTGCTTTCTCACTGTCCCTACTTTTTCTTCATTCCTCCTCTGATTTAAGCTGTTTGAAGCATAGACGAGACATCATATTGCAGTAGAATAATTCAAGATAAAAATCTTTGATATGTGCGCTTGTTGATTAAAAAAGTACCTGGCCAAAGATGTAGCCAGTGCTATAGGATTACGTTCTCGAAGTTGTTATTGACCCAATTTAGATCAAAGTTATTATCAACATATGAATCCTGCAATTTTGTTTCTAACTTATGACTCTGCCTCGAAACTAGTATGGTGGTGCTGCTAGAGTTTAAGGCTTGCAACTTCTGTAAATTTGAAGAAATCATGTTAAGTCTGATAGCCAAAAAAGGTCAAGATTGCATTTTGTGCTGGCAAAAGAGGTTATAAGTTTTCTTGGTATTGAGTGGAGACTGAAACTGCGGCTGGATTTATGCCTTTTTAGTGTAGAATTCATGCTAGTATTGACTTGAAAATTATATGCGGCAATGCAGGTGCACATTTTTTTCGGGTTTTTTTCCCATTATTGTCAAGGGGTGCATTACCATTGGCAAGGGTAGAGGAAGTATCACAGACAATTGACTCAAAGAACTTCACCGTCCAGAATTCTATCAGGTTTGCTGGGCCATTTTCTACAGCTTCCTTTACTACAATGCCATGTTTGAAGTTCGATTTCCCAAACGCGTGCAGGTTTGATTTTGCGTTAATTTTATTATGTCCTGATTAATTTTCTAATAAATAATTTAATCGCCCACGAGAATTGGAAATTGACAATGTGTGAGCCTTTTGGTCACCGTGTCTGTACGAATCAAGAAAACACTATCTTATGATTCTAAATGCCTTTGAAGGTTAAAGTTCTATTTACTTAGAATGAGACTTGTAGCATTTGATTTAGCTCTAAATGGCCCATTACCTTTCGCCTTCTCTCTTCAGATCAAGTTTGAAGAAGTTGTGATGGGGATTCCCCAGGTAACGGACTCAGTTGTTTTACCGGAAAATGTGGAAATCTTGGGACAGAGGATTGATTTCACACGCTCCAAAGGCATACTTCTGTCCAAGACACATCTTCATCTGTGGCTAAGACCATTTCTAGCCAGCCGCCATTGAAATTCACAATCTCAAACGGCAATGCTGAATCATGGTTGCTAACCATATACCCTGTCGAAGATCTTCGGATTTCACGGGGAGATGCTGGTGCCGTCTTTGTTCTCATCAAGGAAGGAAGTTCCCTCTTGATGCCGGGAACATATCCAAAGATTTACATCTTATCTTTTGCTTTTATTACATAACTTAAGAGACTTCGATGTG
Source organism: Swietenia macrophylla (assembly GCA_032401905.1). Lineage (NCBI taxonomy): Eukaryota > Viridiplantae > Streptophyta > Magnoliopsida > Sapindales > Meliaceae > Swietenia > Swietenia macrophylla. The sequence continues at coordinate 1,503,389 of CP135575.1, read as the reverse complement.
CTGCTGAAGTTCAATGGATTTATATATATGTAATAATGTCATGGGTTTGCTTATGGGAGTAACAGATCGTAACCTGTTGTTTCAAGATATTGTGTTTTATTCCATTAAATCTATGATTGCACGTAACCAAATATATCTGATACACTGACAAGATCAACAATTTATTAGGAACAAATTCAAATATTCCTTAATTGCCAAACAGTAACAGAAATTGCACAAGAGGATAGATCATAAAGCATCACTAATCATTAGTTGATCTTCATTTTTATATTGCCGTGTAGAGGGATACGAGTTCGTATTTTGACAAAAACATGGACACTAACAAAGGATGGTTAACTTCATCTTTCTATTAATATATTCCGGCTGTTTTTTAACGCTGTAAAGCAAAGCACCCTCACCTTTATTCTGTGCGGTGATTACTGTATTCCGAGGCAATGTTAATTATGGTGCTTCTCGTAATCTGTTTTTCAAACCAGAAGGACGATTAACTTTACCTTTATTAGATACTTAGAATCAATGGTTAAGCTTTATTAGTAAGCAAAAGAAATGATTCCCATTTCGTTTTGGAAGTTATAAAAGAACGCAGTCACCCATTTGGAGGAAATCATCAGCGAACCAGAGCTTTAGTCACAAGAACAAGGATTGCATAGTTACAGAGGAGAGAACAGGCTTTCTAATCAGTGCTCATTTGTCAAGAATGGCTTTATATACCGAGAGCAATTGCCCTCGAAATCAGCCATTTAGCCTTTGTTTTCTGTCTTCCTTAACTAACAGAATTTAACCGAATTTTAATCCACGAGAGCAGCTGCTAAGTACACCCCACTCAGACACTACGAATATCACAATACTCACAAATTTGAATTAAATGATTAATCCCAGCTTAAATTTAAACAAAATCCAATTAATTACATTAATTCCAACTTTTTTTTTTTTAATTTCCATTTCTGAATATTTTAGTTTATCTGATTGTGATAAAATTCTGTTTATATTTTAATTATAATTCTCAGTTTAAGAATAAGGCAGAGTTCCCTGTTTATATGCGGGCTCCTCTGCTTTTCCACTCCAGTGGGTCGAGGCGTGTCCACCCGCGTTTTCTCTTCTTCTTCTTTTCTTTTTTCACAATCGTGTGGGCTCCACGTAGACCCACACGATTTTCCTTTCTTCCAGAAAACTCTCTATGCCCCCGAATTGGCATCAAAGTAAGCAAGGTTTTTCAATTCATACCCTGGCAGGGTGGTTTTTATCTTCACTAATTCTCTTTAATCTCTACTTCCATACACAACAGTAGTAGTTAAAAAATATATGAGTTCTTCTTAATTGTTTATGTATTCATTCATGGTTTAAAGAGAAAATAAATAATTTAGTAAAAATTATAAATTTCTAATTTTAATTTTATTAAACTTAGAAAGTTAAATCTACAAAGTGTTGTAAAGATGTTTTTTATGGTACTATTTTTTTTTTTAGTAAATAATAACATATTTTTTTTAAAAAAAAAATTTATGCTAATTGAAAGGAGTTCTAAAACGTTAAGCAAAAGAAGCTTTTGATTTTAAGAAGAATGAGATTAAGAGAGATGATAACGTAGAGCGAATGCAAAGTACATCTTCTATTGGTGAGTCTGAGACATATGGTAGAGTTGATGATAAAAGGACACTTACAAGTAAGTTGTTGGGTGAGAGTAATGAAGAACATTAACGCCTCCATATCATCTCAATTGTAGGTATGGGAGGCAAAGGCAAAACGACTCTTGCTCAACTTGCTTACAATGATAACGAGGTCATAAATAGTTTTGATAAGAGAATATGGGTTTGTGTATTGGCACTTTTAATGAGTTTGGTGTTGCCAAAGCGATCCTTGAAGGTCTCAAGTGTCCAGCCCCTCATTCTAGTTCTTTGGAATATCTCATTCAAACGATTCGTGAATCCATAGAAGGAAAGAAATTTCTTCTTGTTTTAGATGACGTGTGGGAAGAAAGTTTCAGTAAATGGGAACCATTCTATCATTGCCTAAACAATGGTACTCATGGAAGTAAAATTTTGATTACCACACGCAAGAAGAAAGTTGTTCAGATGATGAGATCAAATGAAAATGACATTATCTCTGTTAGGGTATTGGGTGAAGATGATTGTTGGTCCTTGTTCAGCAAGTTTGCATTTTTTTATAGATCTGATGAGGAACGTGAAAAATTAGAAGTAATTGGTAGTGAGCTGTGAGAAAAAGAAGATTTGGAGAAAGGTCTTTTTGTCCCTTTGTTGTTGAGTTACAATGATTTGCCTTCTATGGTAAAACATTATTTTTCATATTGTGCTGTCTTTCCAAAGGATTATGAGATAAGGAAAGATGAATTAATTAAATTGTGGATGGCTCAAGGTTACTTAGATGTGAAAAAGAACAAAGAGGTGGAGATAATTGGTGAAGAATATTTTCACATCTTAGCAACGCGCTCTTTCTTCCAAGATTTTGAGAAAGATGCTTATGGTGAAATTTGGTGTTGCAAGATGCATGATATAGTACATCATTTTGCCCAATCTTTAAGTATGAAGGAATGCTTTGCCGTAGAAGTGCCCAAGGGTCTTGAAGAATCAGTCTTAAAATCCTTCCACGTGAAATTTTTTCATTCAATGTTAATAATGTTGGCTATAGGAGCTTCACTTCCTGTCTCCATTTGTAGGTTCCAAAGGATGAGTACCCTCTTAATTCGCGGCGATGATATTGATTTTTCTTCAAATAATAATGAGGTTCTAGTGGAGTTATTTGATAAATTGACATGTTCAAGGGTATTAGATTTAAGAGCTTCTCGTTTGTGGGATAGGAAGTTTATTAGGAAGATTCCAAAAAACGTAGAAAAATTGGTGCATTTAAGATACGTTAATTTGTGGGGTCAGAAAATAGAGAAGCTACCTGAGACGTTGTGTGAGTTGTATAATCTTCAAATTTTAGACGTTAGCTGCTGTGAAGAACTTTAAGAATTACCCCAGGGGATTGGAAAGTTAATAAACCTGAGGTATTTAGTAAGTCACGCTACTCGTTCGTTATGGTTGATGCCAGTAGGGATTGGGAGATTAACCAATATCCAGAGATTAACAAAGTTTGTTCATAACAGCCAAGGTTGTACCTTTGAATCCCTGAAAGATCTTAAACTCCTCCGGGAATGTAACATGCAAAGGCTGGGTAATGTCTCAGATGTGGGTGAGGCTAAGAGACTACAACTTTGGAAATTAAAAAACCTCCTTGTTTTGGCTCTTGGTTTCGATAGGGAGGGAGAAGGGGAGAGAAAGAATGAGGAGTATGAACAACTTCTTGAAGCATTACAACCACCCATTAGTTTGAAGGAATTAACGATATCGGATTACGGAGGCAGCTATGTGTTCCCCAATTGGATGACGTCATTAACAAATATGAGGATTTTAAATCTCTGTGAATGCGAAAATTGTGAGCATTTGCCTCCTTTGGGGAAATTGCCATCCCTTGAAAGCCTCTTTATGGATGCAATGCTGAGTTTGAAAAAAGTGGGCAAAGAGTTTTTGGGAATAGAAAGCCCGGCTTCATCTTCATCTATTAGTTCCTTCCCCAAACTGAAATATCTCGCAATTTGGAATGCGTATAAATGGGAAGAGTGGGACTACGGGATTGAAAGAAAGGGAGAAATCATGCCACGTCTTTCTGAGTTGAGTGTTCATGGTTGCCCCAAATTAAAGGCACTGCCCGACCACATCCTTCGGACGACAACACTGCAGCAACTGGAAATTCAGTTTTGTCCTCTTCTAACTGAACGTTACAGAAAGGGAACAGGAGAGGATTGGCCAAAGATATCTCACATTCCCAATATCGATATGTGTACTGGATGAATTCCAAAAGGTATTTTCAAAAGTACGGCTGCAAACTACAATCACACCCAAGCAGGTAATTAATTTCTTATCCTGCTCTGTTTTATTATTTACTTGTCATTTCTGTTCTTTTTTTTTTAAAAAAAAATTAAAATCAAATTCTATAATAAGTTAATGTAAAGAATATGCTACTATTTCATAATATTTTGTTTTTCAAAATTCAATATAAATTCACATTCCCAGCCAGGTAATTAATCAACTTGTCTTCTCCTACTCTGTTTTAGTTACTTCTTGTCATTTCTAATATACTTATAGTATTTTCTATCATCATCTGCTTATTATGGTGGAACTAATAGCATTTTACACTATTTTGCAGGCACAAGTTTAAGAAATGAAATTGCGTGTAAAAGTCATGGATTCCCATTCTTCACCAATACAATACAAGGTATATATATTTTCTCCCTCAAATTAATACCAGGGAAATACTATTTCCCTGATACAAGGTATTACTATTTTGCTATATACCTGATGAAATATTATTAATATCAGGGTTACAGGGGCAGTAGATTATACATGAGGTTTTTTGAACCGAGGGAGTGGAAAAATTTTGACTATTTTTCTCCTCTGGAAATATTGCCATCCCTTGAAAGGCTCAATTTATGGTACATCCACTGTGCGAGAAGGGTGGGTAAGAAAATTTTTGGAATAGAAAATGAGCATGCTTCATCTTCATCAGGTGTTGCCTTCTCCAAATTGAAATCTATCCAAATTTTTATGCTAAGAAAAGATATCACAGTCATGGCCTGCCTTTCTTGCTTGAAACTTTATTTGTGCCCCAAATTGAAAGCACTGCTGAACCAACCTCTTCAAAAGAGAACACTGCAGCAATTGGAGATTCAAGATTGTTCTATTCTATAGGGACGGACGTTACACTAAGGGAAGAGGAGAAGAGTGGCCTAAGATCTCTCACAATTTTATCATCAAGATTGCTAACAAAGTTTTGCAAAGAGGAACTCCAACGGCTGAAATACTTCCATCACTCACAGGTAACAACCATTTTTACATCACCAGTAATATTCATCAATCAGTCATTCCCTTACACTTGAAAACTAGTGATTTCATTGTACAATAGCTATTTATTAAAAATCGTAACACCTCAATCGGAAGCATACCATAGGCTTTTATGCATATTTTTGTTATGTCCTGTTATTTCAAATGATCTTATTAATTTTGACGTTCGTCAAATGACAGCAGCAGTAGATGCTTGGTTTAGGAGGCATATGAATCAATATTGTCAAAAAATGATGGATGATACCAACTTGGCAGAATAAGGTTTCTTTTACATCTTACCTTCTTTCCCCAAATAGATAAGGTATATTTTATTATCATTTGTCAATCTTAATCGCACATCAAATACCATATGCAGAGCTTTGTATCTTGGTGAGCAAAATTGTCAGACGAGGATGCAGGTTATGATTGAGGAAGCTTGTATTCCATGCATGATCACAATCTACAATTTGCTTAGCTACATTTTTAAATAGTTGATATCTACTTTCTCGGAGAACTTCTACACAGGATGGGCACGTAAATCTCACTTAAAATTCTTTAACTTTGCATGATTACCAGAATATAATATTATTGGTTTTCAAAGGTTACACATTTTAGTTTTGGTAGCTGCATCTCTATGTGTTTCCGGCTCTATAATTGCATGGATTTCTATAATTCCATGAATAACTCAGGTTTTTCTTAACACCTAGATTGTCTTCTTCTGCGCATGGAGAATAAATATTAAACGCGAGTAAAGTTGATTGATTAATCCTTTTTGTTTTGTTTGTGCAATCAGGTTTTTCTTATAGGCATCGAATGCTATGCCTCTAAGCAAGCTCAAGGAACCCGAACCTGAGACTGCCGAAAACCCCGTGAATAACTCAGGTGTTTACTACAAACACTACCATTTTCTTCTCTATTTTGACTCTAAAGAGTAAACTTTACTGAATTCGATTGCTTAATCTTTTTTTGTTGTGTGTATATTCAGGTTATGGATACTGACTTTGTTGTGGCCAATTTCACCCTGAAGATTATGTGCAAGACATGTTGAACGATGAAATTCAGATCCCGATACTATTTTGATAATCTTCTCTAGCTAGAATTCTCTTGCTTATTGAGAAAGAATCGAGACTTAAATTTATACTGATTCCATACAGTTGTCGAGAGTTGCTTATTGATCGATGTAAAAATTTCCAAGTCCGTTTTATTCACTGAATACTTGTATCTCCCAATCCTAATCCTGAAATGCAATCAAGGATTCAGTTTTATTTTCTAAAATTGTATTCTGTTTACTAATTTACATACATGCATATTTTATATTTAAAACCAAATATTAATTATTTAAGCGATTCAAATCTTTATTCAAAGGAATTGAAGCGATTGCGTCAATTGACATGTTTAAGGGTATTAGGCTAAAGTGTCAGGTGGACGACTTTGACGTTGATTAGAGAGATTCCAACAAATATCGAGAACTCGGTACATTTAAGATACATTAATTTGTCTGGTCAGAAAATGGAAAAGCTACTGAGACGTTATGTGAGTTGCATAATCTTCAAATTTTAGACATTAGCAGGTGTTACAAACTTAAAGAATTACCCCAGGGGATTGGAAAGTTAATAAATCTGAGGTATTTCCAAAATGATTATACTCCTTCGTTATGGTTGATGCCAGTAGGGATTGGAAGATTAACCAATGTCCGGAGAGTAACAAAGTTCGTTCATAGCTGACAATGTTGTTCCATTGAATCTCTCTAAGATCTTAAACTCCTCCGGGAATGTAAGATATATAGGGAATCTCTTGAATTTGAAAGAGACGGAGAAGGAGAGAGAAAGAATGAGGAGGATGAACAACTTCTTGAAGCCTTACAACCACCACTTAATTTGAAGGAATTAGGTTATTAAACAATTTTCCCGAATTGGATGATGTTATTAAACAATATGAGGATTTTAAATCTCGGTCACTGCAGTAATTGTGAGCATTTGCCCCCTTCGGGGAAATTGTCATCCCTTGAAAAACTCCGTATACAAGGAATGCTGAGTGTGAAAAAAGTGGGCAAGGAGTTTTTGGGAATAGAAAGCTCATCTTCATCTTCATCTTCATCTTCATCTCCATCTATTATTTCCTTCTACAAATTGAAATCGCTTAAATTTTCGGGAATGAATAAATGGGAAGAGTGGGATTACGGGATTGAAAGACGGAGAGAAATCATGCCACGTCTTTCTTCGTTGGAGAGATTAGATTGCCCCAAATTAAAGGCATTACCCGATCACCTTCTTCGGACGACAACAATTCAGAGATTGGAAATTCATCATCGTGATAATCTCACATTCCCGAAACCATAATGAGATAAGAAGATGCGAAGAGTTTGGCCAAAGATATTGTCAAACGTACGGCTGCAATTACAATCACCCCCAACCAGGTAATTAATTTCTTCTCCTGCTCTGTTTTAGTCACTTGTCATTTCTAATCAATATCTAATTGCTTCAACCATTGAATTCTTATTTTTGTTTTTTGAGGGAATTATAACTGTATAAGTTGGTTAATTTTGCTAGCAAGCAGAGCAGCGAGCTATATCATCATCTGCTTATGGTGGAAACCTTCCATTTCCGGCAAACTAATATCAAATTTTACACTTTCGCTGGCACAAGTTGAAATTACGGTCGTAGACTCCTGACGTTCTATTCTTTCCCAATGCGGACAAGGTAATTGACTGATGTATCTCAAATAGTCTTGCTCTATACTTGATGAAATATTATTAATATTAATGTTACAGGGGCAGTAGATTATAGATACTTGATTTCGGAATCAATCAATATTGCCAAAAGATGATGGACGATCTGAATTTGCAGAATAAGAGACATTTACATCCCTTTTCTTCACCAATACAAGGTGCAGTTTCTCCATCAAATTAGTTTCACTTACATTAACTTTTTATCGGGCTTGGAAAATTTAACAATGCATTTATTTGTACGTGTAGAAAGATTTTATTTTATTTTTAATTTATATTTAGATGTCTAATGGTTCAACATTTTTTATTCCTCCAGTGACAACCCCAAGTCTGTTTGCAATGCTGCTACGAGAAAATATGAGGTTCTTATGGATGCCGTCATCAGCTATTGATCCCACAATGGAGAGAGTGCGATTCCATTGAGCTTCAGATATATGTACTGTAAGGCGGACATTAGAATCATATGCTAGGTGACAACTATATTGCTCTCTGTTTTCCTGCTAGATACTGTATGTTATGCCTATTAGCAAACTTATTGCCTTAAAATTACAGGTGTTAAGAAGTTGGCTGGAGCATGAAGCTTCTGTCGCAAATTGGTAGATGCCATTAACCAATCCGAGGCTTTTAGAACTGAGGGAGTGCAAAAATTTTGACCATTTTCCTCCTCTGGGAATATTGCCATCCCTTGAAAGACTCAATTTTTGTGAAAAGAGTGGGTGAGTTACTCTTGGGAATAGAAAATGAGCATGGTTTATCTTCATCGTAATCAGCTGTTGCCTTCCCCAAATTGAAATCTCTCCAAATTTTTGAACTGAGAAAATTGGAAGAGTGGGATTACGGGAGAACTTGGAAGGAAGAAAAGGATACTACAGTCATACCCTGCCTTTCTTCCTTGAAACTTTATTTGTGCCCCCCAAATTAAAAGCACCACCGAAACACCTTCTTCAAAAGATGACATTGCAGAAATTGGAGAATCAAGATTTTTCTATTCCAGAGGAAAGTTCCACTGATGGAACAGGAGAAGAGTGGCCTAAGATCTCTATTCCTGACTTCTCCTCTTCCTAGCATCGAAATTGCTAACAAAGTTTTGCAAAGAGCCAATTTTCGAATTCTCCAACGGCTGTAATATTTCCATCACTCACAGGTAACAACCATTTTTACATCACTGCTAATATTCATCAATCACTCATTCCCTTACACTTGAAAAGTGGTGATTTTATTTTACAATAGCTATTTAGTAACACCTCAATCCGAAACATACCCATAGTTTTTTTATGCATATTTTTGTTTTTTCAAATGATATTGACGATCTTTAATGCCGGCAGGTAGATGCTTGATTTCCGAGGCATACGTAATCAATATTGTCAAAAACTGATAGATGATATCAACTTGGCAGAACAAGGTTTCTCTTACATATTCCCTTCTCGCCCCAAATAGATAAGATATATTTTATTATCATTTATTAATCTTAATCGCACATCAAATGCCATGTGCGGAGCTTTGTATCCTGGTGAGCAAAATTGTCGGCCAAGGATGCAGGATATGATAGAGGATGCTTGTATTCCATTAAAGTTCACATTCTACAATTTTCTTATCTATATTTTTAAATACTTGATATCCACTTTCTGGGAGAAATTCTAGTCAGGATGGGTATGCACATCTCATTTGAAACTATCTCAAAGGATTTTTTTTTTCTCTGGACTCAGCATCACCAGGTGTTTTGGGCTCCATAATTGCATGAATTTCTAAATAGAAGTACTGAATCTGAGGAGACAAGACAAAAGATACTGTGTTGGTGAGTTTCGATAAACCTACAATCGGGCAGTCTCTTCCACATCTTGTAACTAAATCTATTTTGGTTCTTAATTTGCGAAACATGAACTTTTTTTATTTCTAGTTTTTAATGCAGTGAAGGAAGTTTAACATTTCCTGGATTTTCTAGTTTTTTTTATTTCCTTTTTTCCTTTTTTTTTTTCCCCTATCATGTTCTAATTCTCTTGTTATGTTTTAAACTACTAAATTTTCTTGCCATGTTTCTAATCTCAGTGCAGTGCAGAAATAAAAGCAAATAAATTAAGCTTCTATAATGACGATCTTTTGTTACCTAAAACCGCAGATGACACAACTCGATAAATTGACCATAGCAAAAATTCTCTTCCAAGAGATGATTCCAGAGGAGTACAAAGAGAACAAAAGTGGTTTATCTGTTCAGAGATCAAATTTGTCCGACGTATCACGTACCATGTATGTGCTTTCTCACTGTCCCTCCTTTTTCTTCATTCCTCAATGTTCAACAGGCAAGCACATTGCCACATTGTATAACTTGCTTTTCTTGATTTATTATGCAGACCTTGTTTGCATCTCATGCTAGCTATGAAGAGTACTGATGACGATGTGATATTATTTATTATTAGTCGCCATTGTAACAAAAACCAAAAGCTGAACACTGCTTCATTACTTTGTACCCGTTTCAAATTCAAAATGCTTGATTAAGCTCTTTGTTTCAATTCGTCTTGATTCTCTGGAGAATAGAAAACCTGCAAGAATTGAAAGCACAGTTAGCTAAGGTCTACCATACAATAGTAACAATAAAATATAATGTAAATAAGAGGCTTGACCTTTTACAATATTTAAGAGGCAGTATCTACCATATTATCACAGTAATAAAAGTAGGAGACTTAACATTTTATTATATTTAGTAGGCAGTGTTTATCATACAATAATAATAATAACAGAAAATAAAAATTAAATAATGCAGAATTTACATAAAAAACTTTCAAATTAATTGGAGTAAAAACTATGGGTAAGGTAGAAAAATTCACTATGAAAAGTAGGTTTACAACTTCTCACTCAATACTACTCTCTCAAATATTTTGGAGAATACACTCAAATAAAGTTTTAGTAATACTCTTGAGAAAAATAATATTTTAGAGAATACACTCAAATAAAGTTTTTGTAATACTCTTGAGAAAAATTGAGAAGTTATGGGAATGAGAAGAATTAAATTAAGATGGAATAGGATTGCATGGGATGAGGAAAAACTGAAGTGCAGAAGGCGCCTATGTATAGTGGAAATGGCTGCCCACTCGCCCAATTGAATGGATTTCAGTTGTGGCCCGTCTATTCTTCAATTGAAAGTGAAATTGATTTTGTATGAAGAAGTCAATTTGATTTCTTCTTTCTTACTGCCATACCAATCATTTACACTTTGTAGCCGTTTCAAATTCAAAATGCTTGATTAAGCACTTTGTTTCAATTCGTCTTGATTCTATGGAGAATAGAAAGCCTGCAAGTAAGTACAACAATTGTCACATGTATAAATCCTTAAGTTTCTTCAACAATTTAGGTGTTAATATTTACAATTCAACGGTATGCTATAATAGACTGAGGACATATTCGGTATGCTGTGATTGTACTCAACTTCAAAAGCGCAATTATTAAAGTGCTTGGTAATTACTAAGTTCTAGAGGGGATATTTTGATCTCTTTATTTGATCATGCTCATATATAGGCATATTTTATCCCTGGGAAACTCAAATTAGTATTTCTGTCAATAAGATTTCTGGAGGCTTATGACACTATTTCAAGAAGCTGTAGTTATGAAATTAAAACAAAAATCTTGGTTTTGTGTCTATGTATGTTTCTGTATGATTGATCCCAGGTGACAACGAAAACTTTGTGTAGCAACAATCATCTGATTTAAGTTGTTTGAAACTTAGACGAGACATTGTATTGCAGTACAATAACTCAAGATAAAAATCTTTGATATGTTAGCTTGTTGATGGAAAAATACCCAGACAGGGTTGGAGCCAGTGCTATACTTTGGTTTGTTTGGATTGCCTTCTTGAAGTTGTTGTCGGCCCAATTTAGATCAAATTTATTATCAACCTAAGATCCTGCAAATTTGTTTGTAACTTTGCCCTGAAACTAGTATGATGCTGTTGCTGGAGTTTAAGGCTTGCAATATCTGTACATTTTGAAGAAACCATGTTAAGTCCGATAGCCAAGAAAATCAAGATTTCAGTTTTTGTTTATAATTTTTTTTTTCCCAACAATACTCTGTTCAGAGGGATTTTAACAGAAGATAGTGGCTCATTATAAGCAGATTTATTAGGAAACGATTCCTAAATAACTTTATATTTATTTTAATATACTCTTGCTGTTTCTTTAACCCAGTAAGGCAAAGCATAATCACCTTTATTTTGTGTGGCGATTGTCGTGTATTGGGTACACTAATGAAAAACAAAATTACAGATATAGCAATTGTTTCTATTATTTATTTGTTTATTTATATTTAATTTTCTCGTTTTATTTTGAATTCTCATTTATTCTCAAATTAAAAAATATGCTAGTAAAATCGTTTGTCTCCAAACAAATTATTTGAGATTGGATTCGATTGACTCCTCCAAAAGTGTAAAGAATCCAGAGGTTTCTGCTTTTCTTTTCTCCTTCTACCTGCTGCGCACTCTTGCACCAGATTCTGCACTTTCAGGAAAGTAAACTCGGCTGGAGAAAATTCTACAGCTAAACCAGCAACAAAGGAAGGTTTCATGACTTTGCACGTTAGGTACTCTAATTGATTAAAATTCAGAAACTGCCCACGATATGCATATCCATTGTTATATCAATTTTTATCCACCAAGAACCCATAATTTTCAAAAATGACTTGAAAATACAAGGTTTAATTTCTCATTTTTAATTTACAAAACAGTTTCATAAAACAATTACACAAATAAATTGACAACAGAAATGCAACTTGTCCAGTGAGAATGCTTGCTTTTCCTTGATGAAATTAATAAGAACGTTCACTTTTTGTGGATATATATATATATATATATTGCACTACTACAACTTAATCAATGTTTATATACTTATTTACTTGCTTCGTCAAGTTATTCTGTTAAATTTGTGTATTAGAAGGATCATTCATTTCTTAGAAAACAGTATAGGAATTTAGAGAAACTTCATTGGTTGTAAATAAAATCAAAGCTTATTCTTTGAGTGAATGTTCATATGTCCACCTTAATGTGCTTTGGATTCTATGTTAATTGTTCTGCGAAATGGTAGAGAACAAAACAAAGAGAAAGTGTATTGAAAATCTATAAAAGACAAAGTATTCAAAGTGAAATCAAAGTTTATTCTTTGCCTAAGTGTTAATGTTCTCATATCCCAAAACCAGGGGACCATCCTTGGAATCCGCTTTTCTTTTGCTTCTTTGTTAGTTTACTTGCTTTCAACTTTTGCATAGGATTCTGTCTCGTTCTCAGGAATGCAAGAGAAACAAGCAATGAAATTTGAGAAAGTTATGGAAAATCATGTAAGAAAGGAATAGGATCATAACAAGGTTTTATTTTGGTGTTAGGTGCAGTACTCCCAGGCTCTTATCTACAGTACAACATAAACACATCCAATACCTCAATTTTCTGTTTATCTTCTTTCATTCAATCACCATCCGTCAATATGGCTGACGCTATTGTCTCCGTCCTCTTGGACCAGCTAACTTCAATAATGGTTCAAGAAATAGGAGAAGAGGTGAGGCTTGTGTCTGGTGTCGGCAAAGAAGTGAAAAAATTTGGCAACAATCTTCGAGCAATTCAATCTGCGCTCGCTGATGCAGAACAGAGGCAAGTTAAGGAGGAAGCTGTTAGACATTGGCTGGATCGGCTCAAAGATGCATCCTATGACATGGAAGATGTGTTGGATGAGTGGAGCACTGCAAGGCTGAGATTGCAAATCGAGGGAGTTGGTGAAAGTGCTCTTGTTCCTCAAAAGACGGTATGCTTCTTCCTTACCTTCCCTTGCTTTTATTTCAAGCAAGTCAGTTTGCATCGCGATATTGCTTACAAGATAAAAGAAATAAATGAAAATCTGTATGAGATTTCCAAAGCAAAAGAAGCTTTTAATTTTAATGTGAATGAGATTAAGAGAGATGACAAAGTAGAGCGAGTGCAAAGTACATCTTTAATTGATGAGTCTGAGATATATGGTAGAGATGACGATAGGAGGACACTTATAAGTAAGTTGTTGGGTGAGAGTAGTGAAGACCTCCATATCATCTCAATTGTGGGTATGGGAGGCATAGGCAAAACCACGCTTGCTCAACTTGCTTGCAATAATGATGAGGTGAAACAAAATTTTGAAAAAATAATATGGGTGCGTGTATCAGACGTATTTGATGAGTTGAGAATAGCTTTAGCAATCATTGAAGATCTAGAAGGTTCTGCTTCTAATTTAAATGAATTCCAAACTCTTATGAAGCGTATTAAAGAATATATTGCTAAGAAGAAATTTCTTCTAATTTTAGATGACGTGTGGGAAGAAAATTATAGCAAATGGGAACCATTCTATCGTTGCCTAAAGAATGGTTCTCGTGGAAGTAAAATTTTGATTACCACACGTAAGGAGACAGTTGCCCGCATAATGAGATCAAAGGATATTATCTTTGTTGGGGTATTGAGTGAAGATGAATGTTGGTCATTGTTTAGCAAGTTTGCATTTTTGGATAAATCTAACGAGGAATGGGAAAAATTAGAAGCCATTGGAAGGAAAATTGTAGGCAAGTGCAATGGCTTGCCTCTTGCTGCAAAGACGATTGGGAGTCTTTTGCAGTTCAAAAATAGTGAAGAAGATTGGCAATATGTCGTAGATAGTGAGCTGTGGGAACAAGAAGATTTGGAGAAAGGTCTCTTCGCCCCTCTATTATTGAGTTACAATGATTTACCTTTTATGGTAAAACGTTGTTTTTTATATTGTGCTGTCTTTCCAAAGAATTTTTGGATAAGAAAAGATGAATTAATTAAATTATGGATGGCTCAAGGTCACTTAAGTGTGAAAAAGAACAAAGAGGTGGAGATAATTGGTGAAGAATATTTTCACATCTTAGCAACACGCTCTTTTTTTCAAGAGTTTGAAAAAGGTGATGATGATAATGTTATAGGATGTAAGATGCATGATATAGTACATGATTTTGCCCAATTTGTAAGTAAGAATGAATGTCGTGCCGTAGAAGTACGTGAGGGTCTTGAAGAATCAGTCATAAACTCCTTGCACGTGAAAATTTTTCATTCAATGTTAACGTCTGGTAAAGAAGTTTCACTTCCTGTCTCCATTTGTAGGTTCCAGAGGTTGCGTACTCTCTTAATTCGTGGTGAATTTTCTACAATAAACAATGAGGTTCTAGTGGAGTTATTCGGTAAATTGACATGTTTAAGGTCACTAGATTTAAGTGCGTCTGGATTGGAGATTATAGAGATGCCAACAAATATGGGAAAATTGGTACATTTAAGATATATTAATTTGTCAAGGCAGAAAATGGAAAAGCTACCCGAGACGTTATGTAAGTTGTATAATCTTCAAATTTTAGACGTCAGCTGCTGTGAAGAACTTAAAGAATTACCCCAGGGGATTGGAAAGTTAATAAATCTGAGTTATTTACTAAATGATGGTACTCCTTCGTTATGGTTGATGCCAGTAGGGATGGCGAGATTAACCAAACTCCGGAGATTAACAAAGTTCGTTCATAACAGCCAAGGTTGTACCATTGAATCTCTGAAAGATCTTAAACACCTCCGGGAATGTAAGATATATAGGCTGGGTAATGTCTCAGATGTGGGTGAAGCTAAGAGATTAGAACTTGAGAAAAAGAAAAACCTTCTTGTTCTGGCCCTTGGTTTCGATAGGGATGGAGGAGGGGAGAGAGAGAACGAGGAGGATGAACAACTTCTTGAAGCCTTACAACCACCTCTTAATTTGAAGGAATTAGAGATATGTTACTGCAGAGGCAACTCAATTTTCCCCAGTTGGATGATTACATTAACAAATATGAGGGTTTTAGATCTCAAATGGTGTGGAAATTGTGAGCACATGCCTCCTTTGGGGAAATTGCCATCGCTTGAAAAACTGACCATAGAAAGACTTCGGGGTGTGAAAAAAGTGGGCAATGAATTTTTGGGAATAGAAAGCTCATCTTCATCTTCATCTTCATCTTCATCTATTATTTCCTTCCCTAAATTGAAATCGCTCTATTTTGGGTTTATGCGTGAATGGGAAGAGTGGGATTACGGGATTGAAAGAAAGGGAGAAATCATGCCACGTATATCTTCGTTGAAGATAGATGGTTGCTTCAAATTAAAGGCACTGCCCGACCACATTCTTCGGACGACTACACTGCAGAGATTGGAAATTCGTCATTGTCCTTTTCTAAGTGAACGTTACAGAAAGGGAACAGGAGAGGATTGGCCAAAGATATCTCACATTCCCAAAACCGAAATTCAATAAGAAGATGCGAAGAGTCTGGCGTAAGATATTCCCAAAACCAGGTAGTTAATTTCTTGTCATTTCTTGGGGGAATTATTACTCAATAATTGGGTTAATTTTGCCACCAAACATAGCAGTGAGCTATAACATCATCTGCTTATGGTGGAAACTAATATCCAACTTTGCACTATTTTGCAGGCACAAGTAGAAATGAAATTAATTGCGGTCATGAACTCCCTTTTCTTCACCAATACAAGGTGTGTGTGTGTGTGTGTGTGTGTACATATTTTCTCCATCAAATTAGTTTCCCTTGCATGAAATGGCACCTCTGTTTTTTTGGTCATTTTGAATGCAGCCTAATTTTGGGTTCTTTGAGATAACCTATAGCTCGATTTGTAATAAACCCAGCCCCTACCTACTCCAGTTTGGCAGTTTCCACTGCCTGTCCAGTCCAGGTTTGAGCCCTGGGATTTGACGTACCCATTCGTCCAATCACCATTTTTATTCAAGCTATTGTAGTACATAAATTAAGTTATGATTCAAAAATACAATTTTATGAAAAAAAATAAAAGGGATCTTCGCCATTGAGAGAAAATTAGCAATGCATTTATTTGTACATGTAAAATGATTTTTTTTAAAACATATATTTAGATGTCTAATGGTTCAACATTGTTGTCTTCCTCCAGTGACAACCCCAAGTATGTTTAAAATCCTATACTGCTCTTTCTGTTTTCCTGCTAGAAACTGTATGTTATGCCTATTAGCAAACTTATGGCCTTAAAATTACAGGTGGTAAGAAGCTGCTTGGAGCATGAAGCTTCCGTCCCAAATTGGTACATGCCATTAACCAATCGGAGGTTTTTTAGAAATGAGGGAGTGCAAAAATTTTGACTAATTTCCTCCTTTGGAGTATTGCCATCCCTTGAAAGACTCAATTTATGTGACAAGAGTGGGTAAGGAACTTTTGGGAATAGAAAATGAGCATGGTTCATCTTCATTGGAGATTCAAGATTTTTCTATTCTAGAAGAACGTTACTCTTAAGGGAAGAGGAGACGAGTGGCCTAAGATCTCTCACATTCCCAACACAAAAATTGCTAACAAAGTTTTGCAAAGAGCCAATTTTTCAATTCTCCAACGGCTGCAATATTTCCATCACTCACAGGTAACAACCATTTTGACATCACCACTAATATTCATCAATCACTCATTCCCTTACACTTGAAAACTAGTGATTTTATTGCACAATAGCTATTTATTAAAAATCGTAACACCTCAATCCAAAGCATACCCATTGTCTTTTATGCATGTTTTTGTTATGTGCTGTTTCAACTGATCTTGTTAATTTTGACAACTCAAATGACAGCAGTAGTAGATGCTTGATTTCGGGGGCATGCAAATCAATATTGTCAAAAAATGGTGGATGAAACCAATCGTCAGAAAAGGTTCTTTTACATATTCCCTTCTCACCCCAAATAGATAAGCTATATTTTATTGTCATTTGTTAATCTTGATCGCATATAAACTTCCATATGCAGAACTTTGTATCTTGGTGAGCAAATTTGTCAGACAAGGTTACAGGATAGGGTTGAGGAAGCTTGTATTCAATTAAAGTTCACATTCTACACAGGATGGGTACGTATATCTCACCCAAAACTCTCCAACTTTATATGCTTATCAGAATATAATATTATTGGTTTTCAAAGGTTATAATTTTTAATTTTGTTCTTCGCATCTCCATGTGTTTCGGATTCTATAATTGCGTGGATTTCTAAATGAATCAGAGCGGCCAAAGCATTAAGGTTGCCACCCAATTTCTTATAAATTAATTAATTATATAGTTTTTAATTTTTCTTTTGCATGTAATTTTCCTGTCATAGTTTCAATTTTTAACCCCAGAACAAATATTCCTTGTCCCATTGCAGTGTTCTGCAGTGGTGTTAAGACATTGTTATGCAGAGCCAACCAGAGGAGACAGAACAAAGATAGTGTATTGGTGAGTCTTTGATAAATTTACTATCGGGCAGTGTTAAAACTTAATGCAATATAGTTCTGTCAAGACTGATCTTAACCCAGAAAATAGATCGTAACCAGCACCACAATTGCTCATGAACGATCACAGCAATGTTCTTACTGTCTTGTATTAACAAATCTCTATAACAATCAAGCAATCAATGAAGCAGCTACCATAACCACAGCAAAGAACAGAAAACTTCAAGAAAATCAAGACAAAGCAAAGAATTACGTGGTTCAGCATATAGCCTACATCGATGATCAGAACAGCAGCGAACAGACTTCATTCATAAGCTCAAATGTTACAAGAATTACAGAGAAACAATTCAGCTTCTTACTTACAAGATTTCTCTCCTGCAAATCTCCTGAATTTCTCCTTCCCAGGTCTCTCCAAGAATACAAGAAGCCTAATCGTAAAATCTACCCCTTACCTTCTAATGATTTCCCCTTTCCCTGAGAATTTATACATACAGAATAGTTGACCAATGAAAATTTGTTAAAACTGTTTTTCCAGTTGTTAAACTCAACTAATTAACTTTCTTGTAACTGATTCTTAACCAACTCTCTTCAGGCAGTCTCTTCCACATCTTGTAACTGATTCTGTTTTGGTTCTTAATTTGCGAAACTTGACTTTATTTTTTTCCGATTTTTAGTGCAGTGAAGCAAGTTTAACATGTCACGGATTTTTCACGAAAGGCAGCACATATTGGCAGCCGGGTAGCATCCTATGTACTGTGCCCGTAAGTACTTTCCATTTTTTCTTTTTTCCCGCCCTGTATTGGGTCCTAATTCTCTTGTTATGGTTTAAACTATTAAATTTTCTTGTGATATTTCTAATATCAGTGCAGTGCAGAAAAAAAAATGAAGTATCTGTAATGACGATCCTTACCTCACAATTTGATAAATTGACCATACAAATTCTCTTTGAAGAGAATGATGCCAGGAAGGGTACAAAGAAAACAAAATTAGCTAATCTAATGCTTCAAAGATAAAATTTGCCTTGTTGTATCGTGTACTTTCTCACAGTCCCTACTTTTTCTTCATTCCTCAATGTTTAATAATAAGCAAGCACATCACCTTATTGTATAACATTTTGTTTTTCTTGATTTATAATGCAGATCTGATTTGCAACTCATGCTAGCTATGAAGAGGGCCGATGATCGCGTGATATTGTTTGTTAGGCACCATTGTAACGAAAACCAAATGTTGAACACAGCTTAATTAAATTTGCGCTCGTTTCGTGTCCAATATGCTTGGATAAGCTGTCTGTTGCAAACGTCTGCAGGAAGTACGACATTTTTCCTAGGTACAAATCCTTAAATTTCCCCATCGATTTAACTATTCATGATAATGAATTATGAATTGTGAACTATTTCATGTTTATAACTTAATATCTAAAATTCAATGGTATGCTATAATGGACTGAAGGCGTATTCTATGTTGTTGCGCTTCTTCTCAACTTTGATAGCACAATTATTGAAGTGTTTAATAATTACCAACTTTTTGTCGGGATCCTCTAATTTTATACTTATATCCGTGGAATACAGGAAGAAGCAATGCAATGCAACCCATCAGAGGAGGGGAATGGTTCCAGAAGGGTTCTAAAGAGTTCAGTGTGTGGTTTTAAGAAAAGCAAATCGTGCATGAAGCCAGCTCCCAACATGCAGTAAACAAAAGAGTTGCTCAGATCTTGAACATGCAGTAAATAAAAGAGTTGCTCGGATCCTGAACTTTCTTGAGGTGATATTTTTAAAGATCATTCTTTTTCATATCTTCTTAATTTGGATTCTTACTATCTGATTATCAATATATCATGTGCAGGCAGCAGAGCAGGACTATGGAAAAGAAAGGTTCAAGTAATTCTTTTCTTTACTTGCTAATATACAGTACCGGGTCTGGCAGATTTATCTAATTTGTGGAACTTGATTTCTACATTGTTTTTTCCATTGATATCTATGTTGCATATTGGAGCACAAAAAGAAACAGAAACAGAGCTTAAGGAAAAGAAATTGAGTGTAGAAGATCCTTTAAATGCGACAAAGATACTCTTGACATGACCAAAAGGTGATAAATTCATAATGGGCAGGACTCTTATCACTCATTGTCATTCTGACGCGATTCCTAATTTATATTCCAATGAATAATTGATATTATGAAGCTGATATTGCTAACCCTATGAAGTTAATTGCCAAGAATGCAATGGTCCAAGCACGTAGCCTTGAATCTCTTGAATTTAGTTACTTGTTTTTGGTAATCAATTGTGGTGTTGTCAGGAATACTGTACCTTTTCTAATATTTTGTATTTAAATTGAATACCCAATTACTTCAACCATTAAATTTTACTTCCATTATTTTGCAACCAAACAGTGAGCCACAGCATCATCTGCCAAGGTGGAAACTTTCCACTTTCTGCAAACTAATATCCATTCTTACAACTTTTGCAGGCACTAGAAGGCATTCATATTTTTTAATCAAAGGACTGCTAAATTTTCTGGTGGTGTTGCTTTGATTCAGGTAGTTGTTTGCTTAACTTGCTCCTACACGCTAGAGGTTTCACTTCCCAATGAAGTTGATTTCTGTCTTATGCTTTTCAAAGTTAGAGCACAAACAGAAACAGACTTAAGGAACGGAAACTAAGGGTATTCTATTTTCTGTGGTAAATTTACTTTTGTGTCTTCTGTCAACACATTTGACGTCACGCTTTCAACCTGCTGCTGCTTTAATCCGAAGCTGATGCCACAAAAGATAATCTTGACAAGGATAAGCAAAAGGTGATAAATCCATGACCGTGTAGTCTCTATCATTCACCTTTTGTTACAACGCGATGACTAATTTGATATCCCATGAATATTTGTTAGGTTTGAACAGATCCTATTAACAGGGCAATGAAGCTGCCCTATGAAGTTTATGCCAAGAATGCTATGGTCAATGAAAGTGTTGGAATTGAGAGGGCAAGTGATTCTAGCTGCTATATGTTAATTCATACAAGTTTGCACAAGTTTAATGGTTGAACATTAATGTTATCTTCTTTTTCTATTTGTGCATTCAGGTGCTGAATATCCAGTTTCAACCTCAAGTACATTTACATTGCTGCTACTTGGAAATACGAGGTTCTGATGATGCTGATAATGCCGTTATTATCTATTGACCCCACCAAGGTGAGATTGTGATTCTTTGGTACTTAATATGCAATTATGAATCACTCATGCACTGTTCATAGGCCGTTAAGAATTCACTTGATTTTGTTATTCAAAATGAGTGATTTTGTTAATTCAAACACTGTGTTATGAAAATGGGAAAACTTATTGTCGTCTTAAATTTAATTACAGATGGTAAGAGGTTGCTCGAAGCTTGCAGCTTCTGTTGCGAAGTGTCTCCTCTCATCGCGTGCTGTAGTTGTTGACATAAAGGAACCTAAACCTGTGACCACTGGAAATCCATGAATATCTCAGGTTTTTCTTATCAACTAGATTGTCTTCTTCTGCACATGGACGATAAATACTAAACGTGAGTAAAGTTTATTGATAAACCTTTTGTTCTTTTATTTTTTTATTTTTTTTGTGTGTTCATGTAATCAGGTGGTAGATTAATCTGAGCTTTTTGAGGCAAATGTCACAAGTGAAAGTTACTAAGTTTATGAGACGATGTATTGTATTAAAGGATGAAACTCCAAAACTAGACTCTTCAGAGCACGGCATTGAAACCATTTTTATAAAGAAATTCTTTTGATCTGTACAAATTGGTTTTTATAAGGCTGTATTGTTATGTAATGATTTTAGAATTCTCCAGTACTCTAATGCATTTTATTTGTTCTTGGAAAAAGTGTTTTCGGAGTACACAATCTAGCTCTTGGATCTTGAAACATATGATTTAGAATTTTACAATACAAACCCAATTTTCATTTTCATTTTTAAAAAACAGAATCGATAACTTATTCGGTTAAGCGTTTTCATAAAATTTAGTATTTACAGAATGCAAAATTCAATTTTTGCTTTTTAATTATGAAGTCTTGGTTTACTTGAAATCAATGCTGCTGTTATTAGGGAATTAGGGGAGTTGTTGCCAAATTTAGTATATCGTACTAAACGATGTGTTTTCGCGTGGTACAAGGAAAACTATAAAAGAATAATAAATCTCGGCCTTACAACATTTTAAATCAGAATTCGGAAGCTGATTTTATGGCAAATTTAGAACTCTATTTATACTTGGTTCATTCCTCGAATGAATTTAACAATTTAGTTATCATAACTTTTACTGTCAGGAATCTGCTTTTATTTTCTCCTTCTACATGGCACCAGATTTTAGCAACAAACTTGCCGTAAACTCGGCTGGAGAATATTCTATAGCTAAACCAGCATCAAATTCATTAAAATTCAGAAACTGCCCATAATCTCTATATCCGTTGTTATATCAATTATCATCCACCAAGAACCCATACTTTTCAAAAAATGACTTGAAACTATTAGATTTGATTTCTCATTTTCAATTTACAAAACAGTTTCATAAAATAAATTTACCCAAATAAATTGACATCAAAATTTTATCTTGTCAAGTGAGAAGGCTTGCTTTTCCACGATGAAATTAATAAGAACATTCACTTTTTTGGTGGATATCTATAAATTGTACTGCTACAAATTGATCAATGTTTATATATTTATTTACTTGCTTTGTAAAGTTGTTCTGTTAAATTTGTGTATTAGAAGGATTTTTCATTTCTTAGAAAGCAGTAAAGGAATTTAGAGAAACTTCCTTGGTTGTAAATAAAAATCAAAGCTTATTCTTGCGGTGAATGTTCATATGTCCACCATCATTGCCATTAGTTATACTTTCAGGAATCCGCTCTCCATTTACTTGCTTTCCACTCTAGCATGGGAATCTATATTCATTGTTCTGCAACATGGCAGAGAACCAAACAAAGACAAAGTGAACTGAAGACTTATGACCGACAAAGTAACTCGAGAAAACGAACTTGAGAAGATTCAAAGTGAAATCAAAGTTTATTCTTTGAGTGAGTGTTAATATTCTTATACCCTAAAAGCAGGGATCCATCCTTACCAGCACTGTTGTTTTGAGGAATCTGCTTTTCTTTAGCTTCTTTATTAGTTTACTTGCTTTCCACTTTTGCATATAATTCTGGCTTGTTCTTAGAAATGCAGGAGAAACAGCCAATG
Organism: Swietenia macrophylla; assembly: GCA_032401905.1. Taxonomy (NCBI): domain Eukaryota; kingdom Viridiplantae; phylum Streptophyta; class Magnoliopsida; order Sapindales; family Meliaceae; genus Swietenia; species Swietenia macrophylla. Next base: position 1,480,350 of record CP135575.1, on the reverse strand, counting down.
GAATCCAAGAAAATTATGGAAAATCGTGTAAGAAAGGAATGGCATCAAAACAAGGTTTTACTTTGGCGTTAGCTGAAAATATTCCCAGGCTTTTATCTGCAGTATAAAAGCTGAAAGCATGGAAACAAATGTACAGCTTAAACAAATCCAATACCCCAAATTTCTCTTTATCTCCTGTCATTTGATTACCATCTCTCAACATGGCTGATGCAATTGTCTCCGCTCTCTTGGACCACCTGACTTCAATGATAGCTCAAGAAATAAAAGAAGAGGTGAGGCTTGTGACAGGTGTCAGCAAAGAAGTGAAAAAACTTGGCAACAATCGTAGAAAATACTTCTATAATTGATGAGTCTGATATAAGTGGTCGAGATTATTGCGAAAATACACTCATAAGTAAGTTGTGTGAGAATAATGGAAAAAAAAAAAAGCCTCCATATCATCTCATCAATAGGGATGGGAGGCATAGGCAAGACCACTCTTGCTTAACTAGCTTACAATGATAACCAGGTCAAAGAGTGTTTTGATATTAGAATATGGGTTTGTGTATCTGACCATGAGTTCAGTGTCGCCAAAGCAATCCTTGAAGGTCTCGAGTGTCTGGACTCTAATTTAAGTAAATTGGAATCTCTCATACAAAATATTCGTAAAGCTATAGAAGGAAAGAAATTTCTTCTCGTTTTAGATGACGTGTGGGAAGAAAATTTTAGTAAATGGGAACCATTCTATCATTGCCTAAATAATAGTGCCCATGGAAGTAAAATTTCGATTACCACACGTAAGGAGAAAGTTGCTTAGATGATGAGATCAAATGACATTATCTCTGTTAGAGTATTGAATGAAGACGAATGTTGGTCATTGTTTAGCAAGTTTGCATTTTTGGATAGATCTGATGGGGAACGCGAAAAATTAGAAGCAATAGGTAGGAAAATTGTAGGCAAGTGCAAGGGCTTGCCTCTTGCTGCAAAGACTGTTGGGAGTCTTCTGCAGTTCAAAAATAGTGAAGAAAGTGGCAATGTATAGTAGATGGAGAGCTGTGGGAACAAGAAGATTTGGAGAAAGGTCTTTTTGCCCCTCTGTTATTAAGTTACAATGATTTTCCATCCATGATAAAACGTTATTTTTGGTATTTTGCCGTCTTTCCAAAGGATTATTATATAAACAAAGATGAATTAATTAAATTATGGATAGCCCAAGATTACTTGAGTGTGAAAAAGAACAAAGAGGTGGAGATAATTGGTGAGGAATACTTTCACATCTTAGCAACACGCTCATTTCCAAGATTTTGAGAAAGATGATGTTAATAATGTTCTATGGTTCAAGATGCTTGATATGGTACATGATTTTGCCCAATCTTTATGTATGAATGAATGTTTTGCCATAGAAGTACCTAAGGGTCGTGAAGAATCGGTCATAAAATCCTTTGACGTGAAATATTTTCATTCAATGTTAATAATGTTGGGTGAAGAAGTTTCACTTCCTGTCTCCATTTGTAGGTTCCAAAGGTTGCGTACTCTCTTAATTCATGGTAATTTTGGAAGGGACTGTTCTACAAATAACAATGAGGTTTCAGTGGAGTTATTTGGTAAATTGACTTGTTTAAGGGCATTGGATTTAAGGGTAAATCGTCGGTTGTCGATGTCGATGTGGATTACAAAGATTCCAACAAATGTAGAAAAATCGGTACATCTAACATACATTACTTTCAGTGGGGATCATCCAATTTTATACTTTTATCTGTGGAATACAGGAAGACAGCAACCATTAAATTTTACTGAGTATTTTGCAACCAAAAGGTGAGCCATAACATGATCTGCTAAGGTGTAAACCTTCCATTTTTGGCAAAATAGTATCACTCTTACAGCTTTTGCAGGCATAAGCCAACATTAATTTTTTTTTTTTTTGCAATTTTTTTTATCATAGGACTGCTAAACTTTTAGGTGGTTTTGCTGTGATTCAGGTGATTCTTTACTTAATTTGCTTCTACACAGTACAGGTTCTGGCTGGTTCATCTAATATATGAAAGTTAATTTCTATCTCTTGGATATCTAGGTTGGAGCACTAACAGAAACAGAATTGAGGAAAGGAAATTAAGGTAGAAGATGCTCTGAAAGCAGCTAAGGAATTCTACTTTCAATGTTAAATTTACTTTGGTGTATTCTGTCATCATATTTGAAGTCATGCTCTCATACAGAACATAAAATCTTCCAGAGTCAGCAACAGAGGAAGGTATTGTAGTTATCAGTAGCTTCACCCTGCTGCTGCTTTTAGCTAAAACTGATGCCACAGAAGAAAATCTTGACGAGGATGAGCAAAGGTGATAAATACCTGACTGCCAAGCCTTTATCATTCATCTGTTGCTGTAACTCGATACATAATTTGCTTTCCCATGAATATTTGTTAGGTTGGAGCAGATACCGTTAACAAGGCAATTAAGCTACCCTATGAAGTTAATTGCTAAGAATGCAATGGTCAATGGAAGTGTTGTAATTGAGAAGGCATGTGATTCTAGTTGCGATATGTTGAACATTAATGTTATCTTCTTTTTGTATTTGTGCATTCAGGTGGTGTTCTCGCAATATTTTGGTGTGCATTGCGAAGATCGATGACGTGGCAAGTGAAGGCAATCATTCTGTTCATTTGGTTTTCAGTCTGCTAAAGCACCTTGTGCATAAGAGGCTGACTTTCCAGCCTCTTCCTTCTTCATTCGATATCTCAGTGTTCTTGGGCTTGAGATTGTGACGCATGGCATTAAATGTCAGGGGTCACATTTCGGTATCTTGAACTTTCTTGAGGTGATATTCTTCATAATTTGGATTCTTACTCTCTGGTAATCAATGTATCATGTGGCAGGCCTATGGAAAAGAAAAGTTCAATGAAAGAAGATTTGCGGAACTTTCAGGAGGTGTTTATTTAATTCAGGCAATTCTTTTCTTCACTTGCTAACAAACAGTACAGGGCCTGGCAGATTTATCTAATTTATAGAATTTAATTTCTCTATTTTTTTTTTCCCCCGTTGATATCTGTGTTGCATATCTATCTGGATTGAAGCACAAACAGAAACAGAGTTTAAGTAAAAGGAATTGAGGGTAGAAGTGATGCAGCGAGTTAGTGTAATCTTGCCAAGAAGTTGACTAGTCTTGAACGTAAAAACCATAAACTTCTCAAAACTTGAGAGAGAAATTTTGATAATTTAATCATTCCCAAAGTTGTATTAAAAACGAGAAAATAAAATATTCATACTAACCCTAAAGCATAAAGTCCCAAAAAATTTCAAAAATACTTATAATTACAACATAAATTAAAACAGTGTCAAAACACGCCGAAACATAGATTTTTGACTTCAAAAATAACCTCGACCAGATGAACTCTTGCTCATAAGTTGTTGCGTTAGAGTAATGAAAAACAAAAGGGCCTCCATATCATCTCCTTGGTGGGGATGGGAGGCAAAGGCAAGGCTACTCTTGCTCAACTAGCTTACAATGATAAAGAGGTCATAAACAATTTTGAGATCAGAATATGGGTTTGTGTATCGGACCCTTTTGACGAGTTTAGTGTTGACAAAGCGATCCTTGAAGGTCTCAATTGTCCACCTCTGATTTAAGTAAATTGGAATCTCTCATCCAAACTATTAGTGAATCCATCAAAAGAAAGAAATTTCTTCTTGTTTTAGATGACGTGTGGGAAGAAAATTTTAGTAAATGGGAGCCATTCTATCATTGCCTAAAGAATGTTGCCCATGAAAGTAAGATTTTGATTACCACACGTAAGGAGAAAGTTGCTCAAATGATGAGATCAAATGTCATTATCTCTGTTAGCGTATTGTGTGAAGATGAATGTTGGTCGTTATTTAGCAAGTTTGCATTTTTGGGTAGATCTAATGAGGAAAGCGAAAAATTAGAAACCATTGGTAGGACAATTGTTGACAAGTGCAAGGGCTTGCCTCTTGCTGTAAAGACTATTGGGAGTCTTTTGCAGTCTAAAAATAGTGAAGAAGAGTGGCAATACATCGTAGATAGTGAGCTGTGGGAACAAGAGGATTTGGATAAAGGTCTTTTTGCCCCTCTATTATTGAGTTACAATGATTTGCCTTCTATGGTATAACGTTGTTTTTCATATTGTGCGGTCTTTCCAAAGGATTATTTGATAGATAAAGATGATTTAATTAAATTATGGATGGCCCATGGTTACTTAAGTGTGAAAAAGGACAAAGAGGTGGAGATAATTGGTGAAGAATATTTTCGTATCTTAGCAACTCGTTCTTTCTTCCAAGATTTTGTGAAAGATGTTGATGATAATATTAGGTGGTGCAAGATGCATGATATAGTACATGATTGTGCCCAATCATTAAGTAAGAATGAATGTTTTGCCGCAGAAGCGCTCAAGGGTCTTGAAGAATCAGTCGTAAACTCCTTTCAAGTGAAATTTTTTCATTCCATGCTAACATTGGGTAGGGGAGCTTCACTTCCTGTGTCCATTTGTAGGTTCCAAAGGTTGCGTATCCTCTTAATTCGTGGTGTTTTTATCAATTTTTCTTCAAATGGTAATGAGGTTCTAGTGGAGTTATTTGATAAGTTTGACATGTTTGAGGGTATTAGACTTAAGGGCATCGGGTTTGTGGGATACGAAGATGTTTAGAGAGATTCCAACAAATATAGAAAAATTGGTGCATTTGAGATGCATTAATTTGTCTGGCCAGCCTATGGAAAAGCTACCTGAGACGTTATGTGAGTTGTATAATCTTCAAATTTTAGACGTTAACAGCTGTGGATTTCTTAAAGAATTACCCCAGGGGATTGGAAAGTTAATAAACCTGAGGTATTTACTAAATGATAATACTATGTCGTTATGGTTGATGCCAGTAGGGATTGCAAGATTAACCAATCTCCGGAGATTAACAAAGTTCGCTCACAACAGCCAAGGTTGTACCATTGAATCTCTGAAAGGTCTTAAACTCCTTCAGGAATGTAAGATATGTAGTCTGGGTAGTGTCTCAGATGTGGGTGAGGCTAAGAGATTAGAACTTGAGCAAAAGAAACACCTCCTTGTTTTAGTTCTTAATTTTGATGGAGATAGAGAAGGGGAGAGGAAGAACGAGGACGATGAACAACTTCTTGAAGCCTTATAACCACCTCTTAACTTGAAGGAATTATAGATAATCATCTACAACGGCAAATCTATTTTCCCCAATTGGATGATGTCATTAACAAATATGAGGATTTTAATTCTCGGTATCTTGAGTAATTGCGAGCATTTGCCTCCTTTGGGGAGATTGCCATCCCTCGAAAAACTTTTTATAAGTTCATTGCCGAGTCTGAAAAAAGTAGGCAATGAACTTTTGGGCATAGAATGCTCATCTTCATCTATCGTTTCCTTCCCCAAATTGAAAGCGCCCCATTTTTCGAATATCAGTAAATGGGAAGAGTGGGATTACGGCACTGAAATGAAGGGAGAAATCATGCCTGGTCTTTCTTCGTCGAAGATATCTTTTTGCTCCAAATTAAAGGCACTGCCCGACCACCTTCTTCGGTCGACAGCACTGCAGAGTTTGGAAATTCATTGCTGTGATATTCCAAGTAAACGTTACAGAAAGGGAACAGGAGAGGATTGGTCAAAGATATCTCACATTCCCAAAACCGATATTTTATAAGAAGATGCGATGAGTTTAGCCAAAGATATTTTCAAACGTACGGCTGCAATTGCAATAACGTAATTAATTTCTTCTCCTGCTCTGTTTTAGTTACTTGTCATTTCTAATCAAATTCTATAGTGGGTTATTGTCAGGAATATGCTACTTTTTCTAATATTTTGTTTTTAAAATTCAATATCCAATTGATTCAACTATTAATTTTTTTTTTTAACGGAATTATAACTGAATAAGTAGTTTAATTTTGCTACCAAACAGAGGAGTAAGCTACATCACCATCTGCTTATGGTGAAAAACTTTCCATTTTCGGCAACCTAATATCCTTGTGGTGATATTTTTTAAAATCCTTCTTTCCTGTATCTTCATAATTTGGATTCTTACTCTCTGATGGTCAATTTATCATCATGCAGGCAGCAGAGCGGGACTATGGAAAAGAAAAGTTCAATGGAGGCAGATTTGCTAAACTTTCGGGAGGTGTTGGTTTGATTCAGGTAATTCTTTTTTTAACTTGCTAATAGACATTACAGGGTCTGGCATATTTATGGAATTTGATTTCTATATTTTTTTTCTCCATTGATATCTGTGTTGCATATCTATATGGGTTGGATCACAAAAAGAAACAGAGTTTAAAGAAAAGAAATTGAGGGTAGAAGATCCTCTAAATGCAACAAAGATACTCTTGACATGACTAAAAGGTGACAAATTTTCATAGTTGCCAGGTGTCACAGACTCCTTTTCCAGCCTGTGCAGCGCCACTCGAAAGGGCACTCTTCGAGGGTTAGGCTTCAACAACTCGCATGCTATTGGTTTCGATCTGTCTCGGTCGCATCAGGAGGACAGCTTTAATTCTCGACCAATTTTGCGCAAGGGATGGCCAAATCCCCCTTCACTCTGCACGCATAGAACTAAAGCCGCACTCGTTATTTGCGCCTCAACTAGCATACTTGGAAAAATAGGTGTGACACCAGGTCTCTATCATTCAACTGTCATTCTAACATGATTCAATTAGCATACTTGGAAAAATAGGTGTGCATAATTGTTAGTCCGAAGCTGATATTGGGAACCCTATGAAGTTAATTGCCAAGAATGCAGTGGTCAATGGAAGCTTTGTAATTGTGAAGGCATGTGATTCTTGTTGCTATATGTTCATTCATATAAGTTTGCATAAGTTTAATGGTTGAACCATTAATATCTTCTTTTCCTATTTGTGAATTCAGGTACTATATATACATACATATATATATATATATATATCCAGTTTCAACCCCAAGTATATCTACAATGCTATGAGGTTCTGATGGATGCCAGTATTATATATTGATCCCACAAACGTGAGATTGTGATTCTTTGATGCTTAATATGCTATTATAAATCAGCCACTCACTGCTCAGCAGTCATTAATAATCATATGCTGATAACAACTATTTTGTCTTTCTATGTTCCTGGGACGAAATCAATGATATTGTTAATTCAAAACCTGTGTTATGCCAATATCTTAAAGTCAATTACAGGTGGTAAGAAGTTGCTCGAACCGTGCAGCTTCTGTTGCGAACGTTCTCCTCGCATCACATGCTACTGTTGTTGACGAAAAGGAACCTGCTTGAACCGTGACTGCTGGAAATCCACGAATAACTCAGGTTTTTATTTTATAATCGACTAGATTGTCTTCTTCCACACATCGACGATAAATATTAAACGTGAGTAAAGTTGATTGATTAACCTTTGTGGTTGTTGTTCATGCAATCAGGTTGTAGATTAATCTGAGCTTTTTGAGGCGAATGTCAGAAGTGAAGGTTATTAAGTTTATGAGACGATGTATTTATTGTATTGAAGAATGAAACTCCAAAACTAGCCTCTTCAGAGCACGACATTAAAGCCATTTTTGCAGCAGAAATAAGGAAATTCTTTTGACCCCTACGTCCTACCATTTTTTTTAAGATAATTTAAGATAATAATAGTTTACATTAAATAAGGAATGTATTTTACGTTGGTTTCTATCTCATTTTCCATGATAGCATTATCTTGTAAGCAAGCCAAATAAGCTTCAAGTGCTCTTAAATAAAGGGATAGAATTTTCATCACAACTCGCGTTAAATCAAGGAGGTTAGGTTACCTCAAATCCTCCTACTAAGAGGCCTTCGATCCCTCTTAAGTATCTTAGTAATTATCTTATTGTCAAAATAGGAAAGCTACTAAGTGGCTTTCGATCCCTCTTAAGTATCTTAAGTAATTATCTTAATGTCAAAATAGGAAGCTACGTAAACTTGTCACTTGTTCTTTTTTCTGTAAATAAATCCATTACTATTGTCTGTTGCCAAACAACATAAAAGGATTAGAATGACTCCTCCAAATGTGTAAAGAATCCGGCATAGTTTTTGTATGCCTCTATCACCATACTAACTTTAATGTTGTTTAATTACTAGAACCTGAGAGAGGTGCATAAAGGAGAAGACAAGTAAAATAAAAAGGGGCAAGCGTGAAGGAGGGAGAGAAATCGATGCCGCTGATATTTTGGGAATTAGGGGACTGTTGCCAAATTTAATATATAATACTAAACGATGTGATTTCATGTGATATAATTCTATTTTTTTAATTTTAAAGATATTCTTATTTTTATTTTTAACTTTTAACAAAATAATAATACATAAAATAATTAGTAATTAATAGTTTAGATTATATTTTTAAATAATTTATAAATTAATTTTATACTTTATAATATAAATTAAAAAATATAAAATATAATTTAAATATTAAATAATAATTATATTACGTGTTATTATTTAATTAAATAATTAAATTAAAAATAAATTAATGTACTAACAAAATTTTCATGTATAGTCAGAGTAATATGTTAATAACTCAAAAGACTGGCAAAAAGTTGAGAGATTTGAAGTTCCTCTTCAACCAGGGATGGTTAGTTGCAAATTGGCCCAGCTACCATTGAATAATTTTATAGTTAGATTTAAATTTTTTTTATCTCTTCTAATTTTATAAAATAATAATATGCGTTATAATTAATAATAAATCATTTAAATTATATTTTAATTTTTTAATTTATATCATAAAATATAAAATTAATTTATAAAATTTATTAAAATATAATTTAAATTATTTATTATTAAATATATTATATATCATCGTTTAATTAAAATTAAAAAAAACAACACGGACCCAAATTATTCTTTCTATTTATGCCATACAATATAACAGAGATGGTAAATATCTACTATGCCCTAAGTACAGCAGCACTAACAAAGAGGAAGAGGAGTGATGCATGCAATGACGGCATGAACATAGGAACGTAAGCAATGACGTATATCAACAAAGAGAAAGGTGTTACTACCTCACGTAATGAGATTATTAATTAACGAGACGAGATCAATATATTCATTAGTGGTAAAAAAAAAAAAGTCAATGGAAAATCTGGCAGTGATACCCTACGTATAGTAGCACCGACAAAGAGGGAGGGGAGTGATGCCCTGGCAATGATACCCTAGGTATAGTAGCACCGACAAAGAGGGAGGGGCTGATGCAATGATACCGTGATGCCCTGGCAATGATAGCAATGATAGCAATGATACCCTACGTATAGTAGTGATGCATGCAGTGATGCCCTGGCAATGATAGCAATGATGCCCGACAAAGAGGTACCCTACGTATAGTATCACCGACAAAGAGGGAGCGGAGTGATGCATGCAGTGATGCCCTGGCAATGATAGCAATGATGCCCTACGTATAGTAGCACCGACAAAGAGGGAGGGGAGTGATGCATGCAGTGATGCCCTGGCAATGATACCCTAGGTATAGTAGCACCGACAAAGAGGGAGGGGCTGATGCAATGATACCGTGATGCCCTGGCAATGATAGCAATGATACCCTACGTATAGTAGTGATGCATGCAGTGATGCCCTGGCAATGATAGCAATGATAGCAATGATACCCTACGTATAGTAGCACCGACAAAGAGGGAGGGGAGTGATGCATGCAGTGATGCCGTTAACATAGGAACGTAAGCAATGACACCTGTGAACAAAAGAATGTGTCAGGTAGATGATGCCATTAACATAGGAACGTAAGCAATGACACCTGTGAATCAGTTTTCTATGTATTTTGAAAATCTCTCAGTCTCTTTTAACACCATGAGTGAGCGAGCAACCTCGAAGGGAGGGGACCTCGCACAGAGGTTTTTTTAAAAAAAAATAAATAAAAAAGCATTAAAGTAAAAGAAAATTATTAAATAAACATTTTTAAAAAATTTAACACTCAATATTCTTTTAATTGTAATTTCCAAGTCTTTTATTATCCATTCTCAATTTAGATGTTTTAACAAAATACCATACTCCACAGTCCGTCGTTTTTACACCAATTTAACAACAATAATGCTATATGACACGCACCGGATGATGTCAAATGCTCTAGGCCAAATCATGATTAGTGATTGGTTTTGTCATTTGTGTGGAGATTTTGGTTAAAAACAAAACCACTTGTCGTGACAATGTATTAAAGGTGAAAGACAAGTCAGTGTCAGAAGTCCATTATGGGATTCAAAGGACAATGATATGTAGTCTTCTTCATGACAATAACGTTGATATTTAATTTATATCACAATCAGATACTAGTATTATTATTACATACACATCTTGCCTTATATTTTATCTTGTTTCTATTGAACTTTATAATTTTAACGCTGGCTTACTATTTATGGATTGATTGGGATCAGAAACTATGAGGAGGGCTCCTTTCCACCCTGAACCCACGCATTTGTCTTCTTTAATCCTTTTGCAAACCGTGTGGGTCCGATATGGCATCAAAGCAAGGTTGCACTATTCCCTGGCAGCGCTTTTATCTTCACTATAAAAATTGAATTCATGGCAGCATTTTTACGTACACCATAAAACACATTTAGCAATCCAATTTCTCATTTTCTTCCCTCATTCAAATAACGTCTCTCAAAATGGTCGATGCGATTGTTTCCATTGTCCTTCAGCAGCTCATTTCAACCGTTGATCAAGAGGTACATGAAGAGGTCAGACTTGTAGCAGGTGTTCACAAAGAAGTGGAAAAGCTCACCAACAATCTTCGAGCTATTCAAGCTGTGCTTGTCGATGCAGAGCAAAGACAAGTGAAGGAGAAACTCGTTAGATTTTGGCTAGATCAGCTCAAAGACACATCCTACGAAATGGAAGATGTGTTGGATGAATGGAACACTGCAAGGCTGAAATTGCAAATCGAGGGAGTTGACAATGCTCTTGTCGCTCGGAAGAAGGTATGCTCCTTTTTTACCTCGCCTTGCTTTTGTTTCAAGCAAGTGGGCATGCGTCTGGATATTGCTCACAAGGTAAAAGAAATAAATAAAAATCTGGATGCAATTTCAAAAGCAAAAGACAAGTTTAGTTTCAATGTGACTGTGATTAAGAGTGATGATAAACAAGAGCGAGTGCGAAGTACTTCTTTCATGGATGAGTCTGAGATATGTGGTAGAAATTATGAGAGGAGTACACTTAAAAGTAAGTTGTTGAGTGAGAGGAGTGAAGAACAACATAAAGGCCTCCATATCATCTCACTTGTCGGTATGGGGGGCATAGGTAAAACTAGTCTTGCTCAATTTGCTTGTAATGATGATGAGGTGAAGAGATATTTTGAAAAAATAATATGGGTGTGTGTATCAGACCCTTTTGATGAGTTTAGGGTCGCCAAAGCTATCCTTGAAGGTCTTAAATGTCCGGCCTCTAGTTTAGTTGAATTGGAATCCCTCATCCAAACTATTCGTGAATCTATCGTAGGAAAAAAAATTCTTCTTGTTTTAGATGATATGTGGGAAGAAAACTTTATTAAATGGGAACCATTCAATCGTTGCTTAAAGAATGGTCTGCATGGAAGTAAAATTTTAATTACCACACGTAAGGAGACAGTTGCGTGCATGATGGAGTCAACTGACATAATTTCCTTGAAGGAATTGGGTGAAGAGGAATGTNTGCATGATGGAGTCAACTGACATAATTTCCTTGAAGGAATTGGGTGAAGAGGAATGTTGGTCATTGTTTAGGAGACTTGCATTTTCTACTAGGTCTGTTGAGGAATGTGAAAAGTTAGAAGAAATTGGTAGAAAAATTGTAGGCAAGTGCAAGGGCTTGCCTCTTGCAGCAAAGACGATAGGGTGTCTCTTACGCTTTAAAAAAACTAGAGAAGAGTGGCAGTATTTCTTAGATAGTGAGTTGTGGGAACAAGAAGAGTTGGAAAAAGGTCTTTTTGCCCCTCTGTTGTTGAGTTACAATGATTTGCCTTCTATGGTAAAAGGTTGTTTTTTATATTGTGCCGTCTTTCCAAAAGATTTTCAGATGAGAAAAGATGAATTAATTAAAATGTGGATGGCCCAAGGTTACTTAGTCAAAAAGAACAACAAAGAGATGGAGGAGAGAATTGGTGAAGAATACTTTAACGTCTTGGCAACACGCTCTTTTTTTCAAGATTTTAAGGAAAATGACGGAGTGCATGGTACTAATGTATTGTGCAAGTTGCATGACATAGTGCATGATTCTGCCCAATTTTTAAGTAAAAATGAATGTTTTGCCGTAGAAGTACGTGAGGGCCTTGAAGAGTCAGTCATAAAGTCCTTGCTGCAAGGGAAAGTCTGTCATTTAATGTTAACGTTGGGGGAGAACGTTGCACTTCCTTTCTCCATTTGTAGGCTCCGAGGGTTGCGTACTCTCGTAATTCATGGTAGTCATGCTGACTTTCCTTCAATTGATAATGAGGTTCTAGTGGAGTTATTTAATAAATTGACAGGTTTAAGGGTATTAGATTTAGCAGTACGTTATTGGACTTCGATGAGGGTTAGAGAGATTCCAACAAACATAGAAAAATTGGTCCATTTAAGATACATTAATTTGTCTCATCAAGGTTTGGAAAAGCTGCCTGAGGAGTTATGCGAGTTGTATAATCTTCAAACCTTAGACGTTAGCTTCTGTCAAAATCTTAAAGAATTACCAGAAGGGATTGGAAAGTTAATAAATCTGAGGTATTTACTAAATCAGGGTTGTTGGTCCTTATGGTTGATGCCAGTAGGGATTGCGAGATTAACCAACCTCCGGGTATTAGGAAGATTTGTTCATAACAGCCAAGGTTGTACCATTGGATGTCTGAAAGATCTTAATCTCCTCCGGGAATGTGAGATACATAACCTGGGTGATGTCTTAGATGTGGGTGAGGCTAAGAGATCAGAACTTGAGAAAATGAAAAACCTCCTTGTTTTAGCTCTTAATTTCGATTGGGATGGAGAAGAGGAGAGGGAGAATGAGGATGAACAACTTCTTGAAGCCTTACAACCACCTCTTGATTTGAAGGAATTAGGGATTCGGTACCACAAAGGCAAATCAATTTTTCCCGATTGGATGATGTCATTAACCAATATGACGGTTTTATCGCTCTGTGACTGCGAAAATTGTGAGCTTTTGCCTCCGTTGGGAAAATTGCCATCCCTTGAAAGACTCTTCATAAGAGGAATGCGGAGTGTGAAAAAAGTGGGCAATGAGTTTTTGGGAGTAGAAAGCTCATCTTCATCTTCGTCTTCATCTTCATCAATTATTTCTTTCCCCAAATTGAAAAGGCTCACAATCGGCGATATGTATGAATTGGAAGAGTGGGATTACGGGATTGAAAGAGGAGAAATCATGCCTCGTCTTTCTTCGTTCGAGATATTTTCTTGCGACAAATTAAAGGCATTACCCGACCACCTTCTTCTTTTCTTGCAACAAACTAACGGCGCTGCCCGACCACCTTCTTCGGACGACGACACTGAAGAGCCGTAACATTCCCGACCACCTCCTTTGGCCAAAGATATTTTCAAACGTACGGCTGCAATTACAATCACCCCAAACCAGGCAATTAATTTCTTCTCCTGCTCTGTTTTAGTCACTTGTCATTTCTAATCAATATCTAATTGCTTCAACCATTGAATTCTTATTTTTATTTTTTGATGGAATTATTACTCAATAAGTAGGTTAACTTTGTTACCAAACTGAGCAGTGAGCTACATCATCATCTGCTTATGATGGAAACTTTCCATTTTCGGCAAACTAATATCCAATTTTAAACTTTTGCAGGCACAAGTAGAAATTACGGTCATAGATTGCCTTCTCTTCACCGATACTAGGTATATTTGCTCCATCAAATTAGTTTCACTTACGTAAATTTGCTCCAACATGAGAAAAAAATTTATCCTCAATTGAAAGAAATGGAATGCATCCCTCCAAGTGCAGGGTGTGGGTGTCGACTCCCAGTCAAAGGTTGGTTGACATATTAATATAAAAAAAAAAAAAATTATCCAGTCAATATCGTTTCTGTTTGTGCAGACATAACATTTTTCAGCAAATATTCTCGTATATGTTATTTCCTACCCAAAAAAAAGGTTTGTTGTTAAATATAACCTTGTTTTTAGCAGACAGAAGACACAACCAAAAAAAAAAAAGGGGCAATGCCTGCTTAAAAACTAGTGATTTTATCGTACAATGGCCATGAATTAAAAATCATAACTTCTCAATCTGAAACACATCGATGGTCTGTTATGAATATCTTTGTTATGCTGTTATTTCAAATGATCTTGTTAATTTTGACAATCTCAAATGACAGCAGCAGTAGATGCTTGATTTCAGAGGCATACCAATCAGTATTGTCAAAAAATGATTGGCAGAGTAAGGTTTCTTTTGGATATTCCCTTCTCGCCCCATATAGAAAAGGCACATCATATTATCTTTTATTACTCTTAGTGGTACAAAAAATACCATATGCAGAGCTTTGCATTTTGGTGAGCAAAATTGTCGCACAAGGATGCAGGATATAATTGAGGAAGCCTGAATTCCATTAAAGTTCACATTCTACAGTTTTCTTATCTATATCTTCATATACTTCATATCTACTTTCTAGGAGAAAGTTTTAGACAAGATGGGTACTTACATCTGTCACTTTTTATGATTATTAGAATTCAATATTATTGGTGTTTAAAGGATACACACACACACACACACACACACACACACACACATACTTTCTTTGGTTTCGGCATCTCCATGTGTTTCAGGCTCTATAATTACACGGATTTCTACATAGAGAATCAGAGTGGCCAAAGGATTAAGGCCGCCACCCAATTTCTTATAAATTAATTAATTATCTCGATTTTAATATCTTAGTGTTTTCTAATTTTACTTTTGCATGCAATTTTCCTGCAATAGTTTCAACTTTTAAACCCAGAACAAATATTCCTTGTCCCATTGCAGTGTTTTGCGTGGATTAAAAAGACGGTGTTGTGCAGAGCCAACCAGAGCGGACAGAACAAAGATACTGTATTGGCGAGTCTTCAAGAAACTTGCGATCAGACAGTCTCTTCCACATGTTGTAACTGCTACTGTTCTGATTGCGAAACAATTTTTTTCCCCCAATTTTTAGTGCAGTGAAGCAAGTTTAACATATCATGGATTTTCATGGAACGCTACTTGTTGGGTAGTGGGGGTAGCATCCTCTGTACTGTACCTGTAAATAATTTGCTTCTTTTTTTTGGCCCTCTATTAGGTCCTAATTTTTTAGTCTTGGTTTACACTGTTAAATTTTCATGTCATATTTCTCATCTCAGCGCAGTGCAGAAAAAAAAAAAATAAAACAGATGTAGTTTCTGTAATGACGATCCTTTGTTACAACTCGACAAATTGACCATAGAAAAGTCTCTTCCAAGAGAATGATGCCAGGAGGAGTACAAAGAGAACAAACTGGTTTATCTGATACCTCAGAGATCGAATTTTTCTGCTGAATTTCTCACTGTCCCTACTTTTTCTTCATTCCTTAATTTTCAATAATAAGCAAACAGATCACCACATTGTCAAACTCGTTTTTGTTGATTCCCCGTTTATTATTCAGACCCGATTTGCAACTCATGCTAGCTATGAAGAGGACAGATGATGGTGTCATATTATTTATTAGGCGCCATTGTAACGAAAACCAAATGTTGAACACAGGTTAATTAGTTTGAGCTTGTTTCTTGTCCAGTATGTTTGCATAAGCTCTCTGTTTCAATTGTCTTCAGGAAGTACGACAATTGTCATATGTACAAATCCTTAAATGTCTTCATCAGTTTAAGTATATGCACGATTATGAATTAGTAATTATTTCATGTTTATAACTTAATATTAAAATTCAATGGTATGCCGTAATGGACTGAGGGCATATCCGTTTTCTACTCAACTTTCCAAGCACAATTATTAAAGTGTTTAACAGTTACCAACTTTTAGTGGGGATCATCCAATTTTGTACTTATATCTGTGGAATACAGGAAGACAGCAATGCAACCAATCAGAGGAGAGGAATGGTTCCAGAAGGATGCTAAAGAGTGTCTAACGTCTGGTTTAAGACCAGCAAATAATGCGTGAAGCCAGCTCGCAAGATGCTGTAAATAAAGGAGTTGCTCAGAACTTGAACTTTCTTGCGGTGATATTTTTTAAAAATCATTCTTTCCTACATCTTCATAATTTGGATTCTTATTCTCTGATGACCAACGCATCCTGATACAGGCAGCAGAGGAGGACTATGGAAAAGAGAAGTTCAATGAAAGAAGATTTGCTAAACTTTCGGGAGGTGTTGCTTTGATTCAAGTAATTCTTTTCTTTACATGCTAATAAACAGTACAGGATTTAACAGATTATATAATTTATCGAATTTGATTTCTATATATTTTCCATTGATATCTGTGTTGCATATCTATCTGGATTGGGAGCACAAACAGAAACAGAAACAGAAACAGAGTTTAAGGAAAAGAAATTGAGGGTAGAAGATCCTCTTAATGCAACAAAGATACTCTTGACAAGAATGACCAAAAGTTGCTAAGTTAATCCATAATGGCATTGTCTCTATCATTCATCTGTCATTCTAACACCATTCCTAATTTATTTTCCCATGAATAATTGTTAGTTTGAATATCATATTGCTAAAGGGCAATGAAGCTACCCCTGTGAAGTTAATTGCCAAGAATGCAATGGTCAAAGGAAGTGTTGTAATTGATAAGGCATGTGATTCTAGTTGCTGTAAGTTGACTACAATAATTACTTTTTAAAAAACTAACGTTAAAAAAAAAATAAAAGTTTGATAACATTTTTAAATTGATATTTTAATCAAATCTATATACAAAAGAATTGAAGTGATTGCAAGTTTAGCAGAAGACGCATACTGAAAAAAAAAAAAATCTATTCTCTTTCCAAACTATTATATTGATTAGGGTTCTTGTTAGGTTTCTCTCTCTTATCTATTATTTGAAAATAGAAAAAGAAAAAGAAATTATAATCATTAACCAATTGAAGTTCGAAAAATCAAACCCATAAAGTACAAACGTCTTTGCTACACATTGATAGTGGTTTCAATTCAAATGATATTTTCTCTCAATTCCGCTATGCAAACTACAGTTGTACTTGCCATATAATATTAATTGACAACCTGAAATGTTTAAGATTGATTGCATATATTTTGCATCAAATTGACTGATACATGTTTGTGCCCCCAAGACGCATGTTACTCATTTTCTCAATACATATGGTTCAAACATTAAATATAAGTTTTTTTTTTTTTATTTTTTAACAATAAAAAGTAAATCAAACCCCTTTTTAAAGGCTAACTTTCAAAGAGTGTCATTGGTGGGTGTCGCATGGCCAACTCTGTTGTATCTTACATTGAACCCGTGACAAAAGACACACACATTTCTCGTCTAAATTAAGGCTCATTAACCCAAAATTATTATATAAGAATTAAATAAAGCAATTAAACAAATTAATGTCATACCAAAAGCCCCCATAACACATATACAAGCATCAAAACGCAACAGAAAAGCCCTCGTTTTGTTCACAAAAACGTTCATTTCCAAAAGACTAAAATTCAAATGGCTCTTGAGCAAATAAGGACTTCCTTTTGTCGCGTTCAGGACAAGAATTTGGTTTCCTTGGGATCCAAACAGAGTGGGAGAAAACGTTACAGCTGAAAGTTCAAAACGAAAAATAAAAAAAAAAATCTTTTTTTTAAAAAAGTCTTAGGTGAGACAGTTTTACCATATTAACATTATTGATATAATAAAATTATCCAATTAATAAAATAAAAAAATACATTAGTGAGTAAAAAAAGTTAACATAAATTTTCATAAATTTTTTCTCACAATATTAATTAAATGATAAGACTTTCTATTAATTTTTTTTTACTCACCATTAATGAATATGTTTTTCTTATTTTATTGATAAAATAGTTCTATTACATCAATAATATTGACGTGATAGAATTGTCTTACCTAATACTTTATCTCTTTCAAAAGCCTTAGTTGACTTTTCAATATTCAAACGAGTCCAATACTCTTCAGCTTAGCCATAATTCGGTGCATCACTTACTTCCTTATTTGATGTCATAATATTTCTGTAAATATATAAATGAATTTGTCAAGATAATTTGGGTTTGGCTATCATACGTGTGTGCACCGTTATAGCCAAAAAATTGTGTGCAATTGACCTTTGTCAAACTTGAAATAAGAAAAAAAAATGTTAAAATATATAAAATAAATAACAAGCAATATTTTACACAGACAATAAAAAAAACTTAAAATATGTTAAAAAAATTTAAAATTTAAAATATAAAATAAATAGTACTTAAAATATGAATAAAAATTTTTAAATTAATGATACAAAACTTGAAAAAGTGGATGTAAGGATACATATATATGTACCATAGATAAACCAAGATGATTTATACGCCTATTTGAGTGTTGTGGGAGTATATTTCATTTTGTTGCCTAGTAAATTAAAAGTGACAAATTTTGACATGATCCACTAAATTGACACGAACTCAACACAATTTAATGAATTTAAGTTGATATAAAATGATACGAAAACAATTTATAATTGTTAATCGTGTTAGGATTCGAGTTTATATTGACATAAAATGATTTGATCATTAAATAGATAATACAATAAAATATGTTTTATAATTGTTAATTGTGCCAAAGTTCAGTCCCTAACCTTTTGACATATGAACCAATTTATTACACGAATAACTATTTAAATATTTATAATATATTGATTTATTAATGATTCAATAAATTTATTTTATAGTTTTATTTTTTAAAAAAATTAGTTGTAGTAATTACATCATAAAATGTATTTAATCATATTTAGAATAAAATTGATTAATATTTAAAACTATTTCATAATATGCAAAAAAAAATACGTTAAATAAATGGTACAATTATATTTTATTTAATAATTATGTCGTGTTAAAATTTTTAATTCATGATACAATTATTAATCGTGTTAGAATTTTTAATTTATGACATAATTATTAAGTGCACTCTGTTCAAATTTATCTCTATTGATAGTCTTCGAATATAATATAACATGAAAATCTGTATTGCCACTTAAAATGTTAGAAAGTTCAAATATATACAAACACACACACGCTCACACACGCACACATCTTGAAGCCTTGCTAAAGTGTGCTCAACAACTTCTGAATTAAAGTGTTAATTAATTAGAAAATCTCCATGTGCATATTATAAAATTTTAGTAAAACTGCAAGTAGAAGATGCTTGTAATCTCATTGATTCATCTTGTCTCTCAATTAATAGCCTTAAGATAATAGTTTTAAGCTGGATGAACCCTAACCAAACTCCCTTATTACTTCCTGGGACCGAACTTTGGAAATATTTTTTAATAACGAAGAGAACCCAGATGTCTCAGAAAATCAATATTTTTGTTATTTATTTTTATTATAATTAATCTTATAATTATCATCTCGAAATGTTGATGCTTACTAGAGTGAGCTCAAGAATTGCAACACCAACATTTTTCCCTACAGAAAATAAACTGAAAATCCCTTGTCACAATGCATATATTATTCAAGATCTAGTGCAGTTCTTGCCGTTGCTTTGTACTGAAGCAAATTCATAAATTGCGGTCCATGTTGTACAACATAACATGATAAATGAAAAAAACTAAAATTAAGAAATAGTTAAGGTGATTAAATATAATGACAAACCAGCTTGAATAGCAGGAGTTCGAGAAGCTGTGGCATAAACAATGACAGTGACAGATTGATAGCCCGGTGCTACGGCATCAAATGCAGTCTGCCTTGTTCAATTGAAGTTTAAATACCATTCCATCTGCCAGTTTTGCACCTAAACTTCCTTTAACGATGGGACCAATTTTCCTGGCAGAGTACCATTGCCGGGGAAAGAGTTCAAAATCAAAAACCTTAATTAATTAAGGGCCAGATTTGCTCATCATCATCGCAGCAAATGCATAGAAAAAATATTTTAAATTCGAATTTACTGAAATATGAACTTCAGCATTTGAAATTTTCACTCTTTGATAAATGAAGCAAACTTTGGTTTTAAATATTCGTAACTATTTTCTTAGGAAACAAACTGCAAATTTGGTATACTATGTATTGTAAACATTTATTCTTCGTATTTATTTAATCAAAGTTTATATATTTATTTATTCCTGTGTATTTGTAAAGGCATTCTGTTCAATTTGTGAATTATAGGGATTTGTCCTCTTTTAGAAAATAGTAAAAGAATTCGTTGTCAATAAAGTGAAAGCTTATTATTTGAGTGAATGTTCATATGTCCACGTTCATTGCCATTCGTTCTACTTTCAGGAAACAGCTTTCTTCCTTTTATTCTCCATTTGCTTGCTTTCCACTCTTAAGATCGGATTCTATATTAATTGTCCAGGGAGATGGAAGAGAACAAAAGAAAGCAACGAAATTTCAGAAGCGGCAGCAAGAAGTTGGATTGGATAGAATATCGTGAAGAAGGAAACTCGTTGGGAGTAGCTTGGGGAAAACTCTATACCTGAATTGGCATCAAAGCAAGGTTTCACCACACCCTGGGCTTTATCTGCAGTATAAAAATTGAGAGCACGGCAACATTTTTACGTACAGCATAAAACACATTTGACAATCAAATTTCCCATTTTCTTCTGTCATTCAAATAACATCTCTCAAAATGGTCGATGCGATTGTTTCCGGTGTCATTGAGCAGTTGATTTCAGTCGTTACTCAAGAGGCACAAGAAGAGGTGAAGCTTGTAGCTGGGGTTAGAAAAGAAGTGAAAAAGCTCACCAACAATCTTCGAGCCATTCAAGCTGTGCTTGTCGATGCAGAGCAAAGACAAGTGACGGAGGAAACTGTTAGATTTTGGCTAGATCAGCTCAAAGACGCATCCTACGAAATGGAAGATGTGTTGGATGAGTGGAACACTGCAAGGCTGAAATTGCAAATCGAGGGAGTTGACAATGCTCATGTTGCTCAGAAGAAGGTATGCTCCTTCCTTAGGTCGCCTTGCTTTTGTTTCAAACAAGTTAGTTTTCGTTGGGATATTGCTCACAAGATAAAAGAAATAAATGAAAATCTAGATGATATTGGCAAAGCCAAAGTCATGTTTAATTTTAATGTGAATTTGACTAGGAGTGTTGAGAAACCAGAGCGAGTGCATACTACCTCTTTAATTGAGGAGTCTGAGGTATATGGTAGGGATGACGAGAAGAATGCACTCATAAGAAAGTTATTGTCTGAGAGTAGTGAGGGGCAAAATGGTCTCCATATCATTTCTATGGTAGGGATGGGCGGCATAGGCAAAACCACTCTTGCTCAGCTTGCTTACAACAATAAAGATGTCATAAACAATTTTGAGAATAGAATATGGGTTTGTGTGTCAGACCCTTTTGATGAGTTTAGGGTCGCGAAAGCTATCCTTGAAGGTCTTAAAGGTCCGGCCTCTAGTTTAGTTGAATTGGAATCTCTCGTCCAAACTATTCGTGAATTTATCGTAGGAAAAAAATTTCTTCTTGTTTTAGATGATGTGTGGGAAGAAAATTTTATTAAATGGGAACCATTCAATCGTTGTTTAAAGAATGGTCTGCATGGAAGTAAAATTTTAATTACCACACGTAAAGAGACAGTTGCTCGCACAATGAGATCAAAAGATATTATCTTTGTTGGGGTATTGAGTGAAGATGAATGTTGGTCGTTGTTTAGCAAGTTTGCATTTTTGTATAGATCTGATGAGGAACGCGAGAAATTAGAAGCAATTGGTAGGAAAATTGCAGGCAAGTGCAAGGGCTTGCCTCTTGCTGCAAAGACTATTGGGAGTCTTTTGCAGTCTAAAGCTAGTGAAGAAGAGTGGCAATATATTGTAGACAGTGAGCTGTGGGAACAAGAAGATTTGGAGAAAAGTCTTTTTGCGCCTCTGTTATTGAGTTACAATGATTTGCCTTCTACGGTAAAACATTGTTTTTCTTATTGTGCTGTCTTTCCAAAGGATTATTTGATAGACAAAGATGAATTAATTAAATTATGGATGGCTCAAGGTTACTTAGGTGTGAAAAAGAATAAAGAGGTGGAGATAATTGGTGAAGAATATTTTCACATCTTAGCAACGCGCTCTTTCTTCCAAGATTTTGAGAAAGATGACGATGGTAATGTTTGGTATTGCAAGATGCATGATATAGTACATGATTTTGCCCAATCTTTAAGTAAGAATGAATGCTTTGCCGTAGAAGTGCCCAAGGGTCATGAAGAATCAGTCTTAAACACCTTTCACGTGAAATTTTTTCATACAATGCTAACGTTGAGTAAAAGAGCTTCACTTCCTGCCTCCATTTGTAGGTTCCAAAGGTTGCGTACCCTCTTAATTCGTGGTGATGATATTGATTTTTCTTCAAATAATAATGAGGTTCTAGTGGAGTTATTTGATAAATTGACATGTTTAAGGGTATTAGATTTAAGGGCTTCCGGTTTGTGGGATAGTAAGTTTATTAGGAAGATTCCAACAAACATAGAAAAATTGGTGCATTTAAGATACGTTAATTTGGGGGGTCAGAAAATAGAAAAGCTACCTGAGACGTTATGTGAGTTGTATAATCTTCAAATTTTAGACGTTAGCTGCTGCGAAGAACTTAGAGAATTACCCCAGGGGATCGGAAAGTTAATAAACCTGAGGTATTTACTAAATGATAATACTCATTCGTTATGGTTGATGCCAGTAGGGATTGGGAGATTAACCAATCTCCGGAGATTAACAAAGTTTGTTCATAACAGCCAAGGTTGTACCTTTGAATCTCTGAAAGATCTTAAACTCCTCCGGGAATGTAACGTGGAAAGGCTGGGTAATGTCTCAGATATGGGTGAGGCTAAGAGATTACAACTTTGGAAATTGAAAAACCTCCTTGATTTGGCTTTTGGTTTCGATAGGGACGGAGAAGGGGAGAGAAAGAATGAGGAGGATGAACAACTTTACAACCACCCATTAGTTTGAAGAAATTAACGATATCGGATTACGGAGGCAGCTATATTTTCCCCAATTGGATGACGTCATTAACAAATATGAGGATTTTAAATCTCTGTGAATGCGAAAATTGTGAGCATTTGCCTCCTTTGGGGAAATTGCCATCCCTTGAAAGCCTCTTTATGGATGCAATGCGGAGTTTGAAAAAAGTGGGCAATGAGTTTTTGGGAATAGAAAGCCCGACTTCATCTTCATCTATTATTTCCTTCCCCAAACTGAAATCGCTCACAATTTGGAATATGCATGAATGGGAAGAGTGGGATTACGCGATTGAAACAAAGGGAGAAATCATGCCACGTCTTTCTGAGTTGAGTGTTTATGGTTGCCCCAAATTAAAGGCACTGCCCGACCACATTCTTCGGACGACAACACTGCAGAGATTGGACATTCATTATTGTCCTGCTCTGAAGGAACGTTACAGAAGATTGGCCAAAGATATCTCACATTCCCGTAACCTTAATTGAATAAGAAGATGCGAAGAAGAGTTTGGGGCAAAGGTATTTTCAAAAGTACGGCTGCAAACTTCAATCACACCCAAGCAGGTAATCAAATTCTATAATAAGTTAATGCAAAGAATATGCTACTTTTTTGTAATATTTTATTTTTTAAAATTCAATATAAATTCACATTCCTAGCCAGGTAAATTAATCAACTTATCTTCTCCTACTCTGTTTTAGTTAGTTACTTCTTGTCATTTTTATTGTACTTTAAAAAAATTTAAAATTAAAAAATTAAAATCCTTATTTTTTAAGAATTTTGTTGCCAAAGAGAGCAATAGGAATTATATCATCATCTGCTTATTATGGTGGAACCAATAGTATTTTACATTATTTTGCAGGCACAAGTTTAAGAAATGAAATTGCTTGTAAAGTCACGGATTCCCTTTTCTTCACCAATGCAATACAAGGTATATACTTTCTCCCTCAAATTAGTTTTAATTACATAAAATCACATTCCTAATATCCATGGATTGCCCAATGATATCTCACATTTCTAATATGAGTGTCTCACATTCATAGCATCCATTAAGAAGATGTGAAGAGCTTGGCCTAACGTATTTTCAAACGAAGGGCTGCAATTACAATCACCCCCAACCAGGTAATTAATTTCTTCTCCTGCTCTGTTTTAGTTAATTTTGCTACCAGACAGAGCAATGACCAATGAGCAATATCATCATCTGCTTAGGGTGAAAACTTTCCATTTCGGCAAACCAATATCCAATTTCACACTTTTTTGCTGGCAAAGCAGAAATTACGGTCATGAGCTCCTGGCATTCTGTTTCAAGGTAATTGACTGCTCTATCATAAATAGCATTGCTACATACCTGATGAAATATTATTAATATCAGGGTTACAGGGGCAGTAGATTATACATACTTGATTTCGGAATCAATCAATACTGTCAAAAGATTACACACGACTTGAATTTGAAGAATAAGAATCATTTACATCCCTTTTCTTCAACAATACATGGTATATTTTCTCCATCAAAGTAGTTTCACTTACACAACTTTGTTTCCTGCTGGGAAAAATTAACGATGCATTTATTTGTGCATGTAGAAAGTTCTGTTTTTTATTTTTTAAATATATATTTAGATGTCTAATATTCTTGTGGAATACAGGAAGACAGCAATGCACTGCAACCAATCAGAGGACTGGAATGGGCCCGGAAGGGTGCTAAAGGGTATTCAACGTCTGGTTTTAAGACAAACAAATCGTGCATTAGCCAGCATGCAAGATGCAGTAAGGAAATTGAGGTAGAAGATCCTCTAAATGCAACACAGCTGCCTTTGAGAAGCATGACCAAAAGGTGACAAATTGACAATGGCCAAGTCTCTATCATTCATATCATCCTAACATAGATTTCTAATTTAGTTTCCAGTGAATAATTGTTAGTTTGAAGCTGATATTGCAAAGAGGGCAATTAAGCTTACCCTGTGAAGTTAATTGCCAAGAATGCAATGGTCTACAGAAGCGTTGTAATTGATAAGGCATGTGATTCTAGTTGCTGTGTTTTAATTACTATTAAGGTTTCATGAGTTAATGGTTCAACATTGTTGCCTTCCTCCAGAGAGAACCCCAAGTATGTTTACGATGCTGCTACTAGGAAATATGAGGTTCTAATGGATGCCGGCATCATATATCGATTCCACAAAGGTGAGGCTGTGATCAAGTGGAGCTTCAGATATATGTACTGTAAAGCAGATACTACAATCATATGCTCAGAGACAGCTATATTGCTCTTTTCGTTTTTCTGCTAGAAAATGGATAATTATTTAAATCCAAACTGTATGCTATGCCTACTAGCAAACTTGTGGTCTTAAAATTACAGGAGGTAAGAAGTTGCTTGGGGCATGAAGCTTCTGTCGCAAATTGGTAGATGTCATTAACCAATCTGAGGTTTTTTGAACTGAGGGAGTGGAAAAATTTTGACCATTTTACTCCTTTGGAGATATTGCCATCCCTTGAAAGGCAGAATTTATGGGACGTCCACGGTGCGAAAAGGGTGGGTAACAAAATTTTTGGAATAGAAAATGAGCATGTTTCATCTTCAGCTTCATCTTCATCAGCTGTTGCCTTCTCCAAATTGAAATCTCTCCGAATTTTTATACCAAGAAATGTATCAGAGTCATGCCCTGCCTTTCTTGCTTGAAACTTTATTTGTGCCCCAAATTGAAAGCCCTGCTGAGCCAAACTTCTTCAAAAGCGAACACTGCAGCAATTGGAGATTCAATGCATGATCAAATAGACAAGGTATATTTTATTATCATTTATTAATCTTAAACGCACATCAAATACCACATGCAGAGCTTTGTATCTTGGTGAGCAAAATTGTCAGGCAAGGATGCAGGATATGATTGAGGAAGCTTGTATTCCATGGCCAGGTCTCTATCATTCATCTGTCATTCTAACGCGATCCCTAATTTATTTTCCAATGAATAATTATTATTATGAAGCTCATATTGCTAACCCTATGAAGTTAATTGCCAAGAATGCAATGGTCCAAGCACGTAGCCTTGAATCTCTGATAAGTTACTTGTTTTTTGTAATCAATTGTGTTGTTCTCAGGAATATGCTACCACAATAATTAATTTGATTTGTGTCTTGGTGTGATTCAGGTAATTGTTTGCTTAACTTGCTTCTACACACTACAGTTTTACTTCTCAAAGAAGTTGATTTGTGTCTCATGCTTTTGTAAGTTAGAGCACAAACAGAAACAGACTTAAGGAAATTATGGGTAGAAGATGCTCTAAATGAAACCAAGGTATTATATTTTCTGTGGCAAATTTACTTTGTGTCTTCTATCAACATATCTGAAGTCATGCTTTCATTCAGAATATTAAATCTCTCCAGGGCAGAAGTAGAGGAAAGTATTGTGGTGGGTAGTAGTTTCAATCTGCGGCTGCTTTAAGCAGAGGCTGAGACCACAAAAGATAATCTTAGTAGAACAAGACAAAAGGTGATAAAATCCATGACCGTGTAGTGTCTATCCTTCACCTGTTGTTATACCACAATAATTAATTTGATTTCCGATGAATATTTGTTAGATTTGAGCAGATCCTCTTAACAGGGCAATTAAGCTACCCTATGAAGTTAACTGCCAAGAATGAAATGGTCAATGAAAGCGTTGGAATTGAGAAGGCAAGTGATTCTAGTTGCAATATTTTAATTCATGCAAGTTTGCACAAGTTTAATGGCTGTACATTAATGTTATGTTCTTTTTCTATTTGTGCATTCCGGTGCTGCATATCCAGTTTCAACCCCAAGTATGTTTACATTGCTGCTACTCGGAAAAATGAGGTTCTGATGGATGCCGGTATTACATATTGGCCCACAATGGTGAGATTGTCATTCGTTTGTGCTTAATATGATATTATAAATCAGTCATTCACTGATCAGCAGTCATAAAGAATCATATGCAGAGAACAACTATTTTGTCTTTCTATGTTCCTGGGACGAAATGAATGATTTTGTTAATTCACACCCCACCCTGTGTTATGCAAATGAGAAAACTTATAATCGTCTTAAATTAGATTACAGGTGGCAAGCAGTTGCTCGAAGCGAGCAGCAGCTTCTGTTGCCAAGGTTCTCCTCGCATCACATGCTGCTGTTGTTGACATCAAGGAACCTGCCTGAACCGTGACAGCTGGAAATCCACGAACAACTCAAGGTTTTTTATTATCGACTAGATTGTCTTGTTCCGCACATCGACATTAGATAGTAAAGTTGATTGATTAACCTTCCTTTTCTGTTCATGTAATCAGGCTGTAGATTAATTTGAGCTTATTGAGGCGAGTGTCGGAAGTGAAGGTTATCGAGTTCATGGGACGATTGATGTATTATTGTATTGAAGGATGAAACTCCAAAACTAGCCTCTTCAGAGCACGACGTTGAAATTATTTTTACAGTATAAATCAAGAAATTCTATTATCTGTTCATATTGGCTTTTATGATATTAAAAATTCTCCAGTACTCTAATGCATTTCCTCCGTTTTCATTTGTTCTTGGAAAATTGTCTTCAGGTTACACTATCTAACACTTGGATCTTAATAACCCATATCAAAATCTTCACAAGGAAACTATAAAAATCATGGACCTAAAAGGATATCTCAGATCTCTAACATCAAAATTGTTTTCTTACATGTGCAAGCAGGTCCACACGGTAACATGCAACTGTAGATATAAAGATGATTTGGACTAATTATGTGATTGTAATAAAATTTGAACCACATGGTAACAAAGAAATATTTGTGATACATAATGTCAGGATGCTTTGGCAAGAGAGAAAGGGCTGATTATTTTGACAACCCAACTCGTCATATCAATTATATCTATTCGGATGAGGTTCTCTATCATTCACAGTTAACTAGACCTTATTATGCTTTCTACAACATGGGGAAAATAAATAACCATTTTATATGGGTCAATTTTGGCGACGGCTACTGCTGCCGCACCCGTGATTGACGACTTGAAGGAGAGGTTAAAAATAAATAGTTATATAATTTTGTCCTGATTCATCCGTTTTTTATTCTTGTTCCTATTATACAATTTGTTTTACTCTTGAATCGAAAAAGGAAATATAAAGTCGGGAATCCTGGCGGTGGGCTGCCATTAAGAGGTGAGATTAAGCAGCTACATGGGAGATTTCCCATTTGTCTTTTAAAAAAGCTTGTTCCACTCTGGGAGATTTCTAGTCTAGTTAAAGAGTATTGAAAGAATTAGTATATATTTAATTAATACAAATAATATAACAAATTATTATAATACAAATTCAATACAGAGCTACGCTAATTCAAACCAGAGTATTTTTTTTTTTTTTTGGTTGTCTTATGCATGTCCGTATGCATTGTTGTTAACGATTAAAACATCTTCTCAAGTATTAGGAGAATCCTGAAAGAAAACTCATAAGAGAAACAGTATCTTAAACTTCAGAATAGACAGAATTGCTCTCTTTCTCTCTCTCTATCTGGGGATGCCTCCCTGCTCTCTAAAATCTCAATTTGGATCAGAAACTACGGGGAGGGCTTCTCTCTTTCACTCTACCATTGGGTCCACGCGTTTCTATTCTTTTTTTTACTGTAACTCCGTGTGCGCGGGTCCTACAGGGCATCAAAGCAAGGTTTTACTGTAACTCGGGCTTTTATCTTCGCTATAAAAGTTGAAAGCACGGCAGCATTTTCACGTACAGCATCAGCATAAAACACATCTAGTAATTCAATTTCTCATTTTCTTCTGTCATTCAAATAACATCTCTCAAAATGATCGATGCGATTGTTTCCGCTGTCGTTGAGCAGTTGGTTTCAATCGTAGCTCAAGAGGCACAGGAGGAGTTGAGACTTGTAGCAGGCGTTGACAAAGAAGTAACGAAGCTTACCGAGAATTTCCAAGCCATTCAAGCTGTGCTCGTTGATGCAGAGCAAAAACAATTGAAGGAGCAAACTGTTCAACTTTGGCTGGATAAACTCAAAGACGCATCCTACGACATGGAAGATGTGTTGGATGAGTGGCACACTGCAAGGCTGAAATTGCACATCGAGGGGGCTCACAATGCTCTTGTTACTCAGAAGAAGGTAAGCTCCTTCCTTAGGTCACCTTGCTTTTGTTTCAAACAAGTCAGTTTGCGTCGGGATATTGCTCTAAAGATAAAAGAAATAAATGAAAATCTAGACAATATTGCCAAAGCGAAAGACATGTTTAATTTTAATGTGAATGTGATCAAGAGTATTGACAAACCAGAGCATATGCAAAGTACCTCCTTGATTGATGAGTCCGACGTATGTGGTAGGGATGAAGAGAAGAATACACTCATAAGCAAATTGTGTGAGAGTGATGAAATACAAAAAGGCCTCCATATCATCTCAATAGTGGGGATGGGAGGCATAGGCAAAACAACTCTTGCTCAACTAGCTTATAATAATAGCGAGGTCATAAATAGTTTTGAGAAGAGAATATGGGTTTGTGTATCGGACCCTTTTGATGAGTTTAGTGTTGCCAAAGCGATCCTCGAAAGTCTCAAGTGTCCAGCCTCTAATTTAAGTAAATTAGAATCTCTCATCCAAACTATTCATGAATCTATCAAAGGAAAGAAATTTCTTCTTGTTTTAGATGACGTGTGGGAAGAAAATTTTAGTAAATGGGAACCATTTTATCATTGTCTAAAGAATGGGATTCAGGGAAGTAAAATTTTGATTACTACACGTAAAGAGAAGGTTGCTCACATGATGAGATCAAACGACATTATCTCTGTTAGGGTATTGAGAGAATGTGAATGTTGGTCATTGTTTAGTAAGTTTGCATTTTTGGATAAATCTGATGAGGAATGTGAAAAATTAGAAACCATTGGTAGGAAAATTGCAGGCAAGTGCAAGGGCTTGCCTCTTGCTGCAAAGACTATTGGGAGTCTTTTGCAGTCTAAAAATAGTGAAGCAGAGTGGCAATATATCGTAGATAGTGAACTGTGGGAACAAGAAGATTTGGAGAAAGGTCTATTTGCCCCTCTGTTATTGAGTTATAGCGATTTGCCTTCCATGGTAAAACGTTGTTTTTCATATTGTGCCATCTTTCCGAAGGATTACAGGATAAGCAAAGATGAATTAATTAAATTATGGATGGCTCAAGGTTACTTGAGTGTGAAAAAGAACAAAGAGATGGAGATAATTGGTGAAGAATATTTTCACATCTTAGCAACACGCTCTTTCTTCCAAGATTTTGTAAAAGATGATCTTGATAATATTTGCTTGTGCAAGATGCATGACATAGTACATGATTTTGCCCAATTTGTAAGTAAGAATGAATGTTTTGCCGTAGAAGTGCGTAAGGGTCTTGAAGAATCAATCATAAACTCCTTGCACGTGAAGTTTTGTCATTCAATGCTAACGTTGGGTATAGAAGCTTCACTTCCTGTCTCCATTTGTAGGTTCCAAAGGTTGCGTACTCTCTTAATTCGTGGTGACTCTTTTTCAGATCATAATAAGGTTCTAGTGGAGTTATTTGGTAAGTTGACATGTTTAAGGGTATTAAGCTTAAGTGTCAGGTGGACGACTTCGATGTTGATTAGAGAGATTCCAACAAATATCGAGCAATTGGTACATTTAAGATTCATTAATTTGTCTGGCCAGAAAATGGAAAAGCTACCTGAGACGTTATGTGAGTTGTATAATCTTCAAATTTTAGACATTAGCAGGTGTTACAAACTTAAAGAATTACCCCAGGGGATTGGAAAGTTAATAAATCTGAGGTATTTCCTAAATGATTATACTCCTTCGTTATGGTTGATGCCAGTAGGGATTGGGAGATTAACCAATCTCCGGAGATTAACAAAGTTCGTTCATAGCAGACAAGGTTGTACCATTGAATCTCTGAAAGATCTTAAACACCTCCGGGAATGTAAGATATATAGGCTGGGTAATGTCTCGGATGTGGGTGAGGCTAAGAGATTAGAACTTGAGAAAAAGAAAAACTTTCTTGTTTTGGTTCTTGATTTTGAAAGAGACGGAGAAGGGGAGAGAAAGAATGAGGAGGATGAACAACTTCTTGAAGCCTTACAACCACCACTTAATTTGAAGGAATTAGGGATATGGTACCACAGAGGCAACTCAATTTTCCCGAATTGGATGATGTTATTAAACAATATGAGGATTTTAAATCTCGGTCACTGCAGTAATTGTGAGCATTTGCCCCCTTTGGGGAAATTGTCGTCCCTTGAAAAACTCTGTATACAAGGAATGCTGAGTGTGAAAAAAGTGGTCAATGAATTTTTGGGAATAGAATGCTCATTTTCAACTTCATCTTCATCTTCATCTCCATCTATTATGTCCTTCCCCAAGTTGAAATCGCTTAAATTTTCGGGAATGAATAAATGGGAAGAGTGGGATTACGGGATTGAAAGCCAAGGAGAAATCATGCCACGTCTTTCTTCGTTGGAGATATTAGATTGCCCCAAATTAAAGGCATTACCCGATCACCTTCTTCGGACGACAACAATTCAGAGATTGGAAATTCATCATTGTGATAATCTCACATTCCCGAAACCATAATGAGATAAGAAGATGCGAAGAGTTTGGCCAAAGATACTATCAAACGTATGGCTGCAATTACAATCACCCCCAACCAGGTAATTAATTTCTTCGCCTGCTCTGTTTTGGTCGCTTGTCATTTCTAATCAATATCCAATTGCTTCAACCATTAATTCTTATTTTTATTTTTTGAGGTAATTATAACTGTATAAGTTGGTTAATTTTGCTAGCAAGCAGAGCAGTGAGCTATATCATCATCTGCTTATGGTGGAAACCTTCCATTTCCGGCAAACTAATATCAAATTTTACACTTTTGCAGGCGCAAGATGAAATTATGATCATAGACTCCTAACATTCTATTCTTTCCCAATGCGGACAAGGTAATTGACTGATGTATCTCAAATAGTCTTGCTATGTACCTGATGAAATATTATTAAGATGAGCTATATCATCATCAGCTTCAATAGCCTTGCTATATGCCTGATAAATTATTATTACTATTAATGTTACAGGGGCAGTAGATTATAGATACTGGATTTCGGAATCAATCAATCAATACAGTCAAAACATGATAGACGACATAAAGGTATATTTCCTCTATCAAATTAGTTTATCTTACATAACTTTGTATCGTGCCCGGAAAAATTAACAATGCATTTATTTAAACATATATTTAGATGTCTAATTTTCTTGTGGAGCACGGGATGGCAACAATGCAGTGCAACAAAT
This sequence comes from Swietenia macrophylla, assembly GCA_032401905.1. NCBI lineage: Eukaryota > Viridiplantae > Streptophyta > Magnoliopsida > Sapindales > Meliaceae > Swietenia > Swietenia macrophylla. Next base: position 1,448,102 of record CP135575.1, on the reverse strand, counting down.
CAGAGGAGAGCAATGGGTCCGGAAGGGGACTAAGAGTATTTGACGTCTGGTTTTAAGACAAGCAAAATTGTGCATGAAGCCGGCACGCAAGATGTAGTAATTAAATTGAGGGTAGAAGATTCTCTGAATGCAACAAAGATACTCTTGACATGACTAAAAGGTGATAAACTCATAATAGCCAAGTCTCTATCATTCATCTGTCATTCTAACAGGATTCCTAATTTATTTTCATTGTTAGTATGAAGCTGATTTGCTAAACTCATGAAGTTAATTGCCAAGAATGCAATGGTCAATGGCACTGTTGTAATTGACAATGCATGTGATTCTAGTTGCTATATGTTATCCATACAAGTTTGCATATGTTTAATGGTTGAACATTAGTGTTATCTTCTTTTCCCATCTGTGCATTCAGGAGCTCTATATCCAGTTTCAATATGTTTGCAATGCTGCTACTCGAAAATATGAGGTTCTGATGGATGCTGGCATCATTTATTGATCCCACAAAGGTGAGATTGGGATTCAATATGGCTTCAGATATGTGTACTGTAAAGCAGACACTACAATCATGTGCTAAGAGACAGCTATATGTTATGCCTATTAGCAAACTTATGGTCTTAAAATTACAGGTGGTAAGAAGTTGCTTGGAGCATGAAGTTTCTGTCGCAAAATTCTCGATATCATTAATCGAGCTGAGGTTTTTATAACCGAGGGAGCGCAAAGAGTGGGCAAGGAACTGTTGGGAATAGAAAATGAGCATGGTTCATCTTTATCGTAATCAGCTGTTGCCTTTCCCAAATTGAAATCTCTCCAAATTTATGTACTGAGAAAATTGGAAGGGAGGGATTACGGGAGAACCTGGAAGGAAAAAAGGATATCGCAGCCATGCCCTGCCTTTCTTGCTCGAAACTTTATTTGTGCCCCCCAAATTCAAGGCACAAAGGGAAGAGGAGAAGAGTGGCCTAAGATTTCTCACATTCCCAACACTGCAGATAACAAAACTCGAAAGATTGACCATAGAAAAGTCTCTTCCAAGGGAACGATGCCAGGAGGGGTACAAAGAGAACAAAATTGGTTTATTTGATGCCTTGGAGATTGAATTTGTCTTTTGTTTCATGTATCATGTACATGCTATTTGTCTTTTGTTTCATGTATCATGTATATGCTATCTCACTGTCTCTACTTTTTCTTCATTCCTCAATGTTCAATAACAAGCAAGCGCATCACCACATTGTATAACTTGTTTTCCTCGATTTATTGTGCAGACCTGATTTGCAACTCATGCTAGCTATGAAGAGGGCCGATGATGGTGTGATATTATTTATTAGGCGCCATTGTCACTAAAAAATATTGAATAATTAATTTGTTCGTGTTTCATGTCCAAAATACATACATAAGCTCTCTGTCTCAATTCATCTTGATTCTCTGGAGATAGAGAAGGTCTGCAGGAAGTACAACAATTGTCATATGTACAGATTTTTAATTTCTTCATCAATTTAAGTGTACACGATTATGAATTAGGAATTGTTTCATGTTTATAACTTAATATTTAGAATTCAATGTTATGCTATAACGGATAGAGGGCATATTCGATACTGTTGTGCTTCTACTCAACTATGAAATGTCAATTATTAAAGTGTTCACTAATTGCCAAATTTTGGTGGGGATCATCCAATTTTATACTTATATCTATGGAATACAGGAAGACAGCGCATGCAATGCAACCAATCAGAGGAGAGGAATGGTTCCGGAAGGGTGCTAAAGAGTTCAGTTCTGGTTTTAAGACATGCAAATCGTGCATGAAGCCAGCACAGCAAGATGCAGTAAATAAAAAAGTTCCTCAGATGTTGAACTTTCTGGTGGTGATATTTTTTAAAAATCATTATTTCCTATATCTTCGTACTTTGGATTTTTACTCTCTGATAATCAATGTATCGGGATGCAGGCAGCAGAGCATGACTGTGGAAAAGAAAAGTCCAATCAAAGAAGATATGCTAAATTTTCAGTTGGTGTTGCCTTGATCCAGGTAATTCTTTTCTTTGCTTGCTAATAAATAGTACAGGGTAATTTATGGTATTTGATTTGTATATTTCTTCCATTGATATCTGTGTTCCACATATATCTCGGTTGGAGCACAAACAGAAACAGAAACAGAAACAGAAACCGGGTTTAAGGGAATGAAATTGAGACTAGAAGATCCTCTAAATGCAGCCAAGATACTCTTGACAAGAATGACCAAAAGGTGATAAATTCACAATGGCGAAGTCTCTATCATTCATCTGTCACTCTAACACGATTCCTAATTTATTTTCCAATGAATAATTGTTAGCTTGATGCTGATATTGCGAAGAGGGCAATTAAACTTGCCCTATGAAGTTAATTGCCAAGAATGCAACTGTCAACTGAAGTGTTTTAATAGACAAGGCATGTGATTCTATATGCTATATGTTAATTCTTATGTGGTTTCGTGAGTTTAATGGTTCAACATTGTTTTCTTCTTCCAGTGATAACCCCAAGTATGTTTACGACGTTGCTACTAAGATTTATGAGGTTCTGAAAGAAGCCAGTGTTATATATTGGTCCCACAAAGGTGAGATAGTAATTCAATAAGGCTTCAGATACATCTACTATCTAGGAAATAAGAGTGCTGGATTTATTTGTGGTACTGTGCTGGAAAGTAGACACTAGAATCATAAGCAAAGAAGAGACGGCTACATTGCTCCTTATGTTTTCCCGCTAGAAAATGGATAATCATTTCAATCCAAACTGTATGTTATGCCTATTAGCAAACTTATGGTCTTAAAATTACAGGTGGTAAGAAGCTGCTTGGAGTATGAAGCTTCTGTGGCAAAGACTTTCCTCAAATCCAGGAACCTGAAGCCCATGAATTCTCTCGCATACGGAGAAAGAATGAGGCATAAATTCACACTGATTCCATGCAATGGTTGAGAGTTGTGTGAGGCAACGCTTATACTGATGGATGTAACAAATTAGAAGACTGTTTTATTCTGTGAATACTTTCTCTTGTATCTTTTATTCTGTGAATAATTTATCTTGTATCTCCCAATCCTAATCTGGAAATGCAATAAAGGACAGGGTCATTCAATTTTTTTTTCTAAAATTGTATTTTGTTTACTAATTTACATGCATATATTACATTTAAATCACAGGATTCAAAAAAACACATACAATATAACTGAATATGCTTCTATTATAATAGGTTACTGTCAGGAATATGCCACTATTTCAAAATGAATATTCAATTACTTCGACCACTAATTTTTATTTTTATTTTTATTTTTCATTATGGTGGAAACTTTTCATTTCCAGCAAACTAATATCCAATTTTACAACTTTTTGAGGCACAGCACAAACAGAAACAATCATCATCTGCTTATGTTATGGCAGAAACTTTCATTTTCAGCAAACCAATATTAAATTTTACAACTTTTTCCGGCACAAGCAGAAATTACCCTTCAATACTGACAAGGTACCCTTTGGATCTCACGTCCTCGTGAGATTATCATAACAGATGTTTCACATAACAGAACATCCACACATCACCGTAACAGATTTGCTTTTGGACTTTGCAACTCAAAACGCATTTATCAAGTTCAGAGGACCCAACTTATGTAACCTATAATCCAAACTCATCCGTTAGCGATATAAGATGTGACAATGGGAGCAGTGAATACTTGATTTCAATATGAAAATTGTCAAAAGATGATAGACAATGCAAATTTGCAGAATAAGAACAAAGAGACAGCAAACTCAACAAGCAAAACATGAACCAAAAACAAAAATAACACATTGAAATAGAAAATATCTGAAGCAAAACCAAGAGAGTGTGTGTGTGTGTGTGTGTGTGTGTGTGTGTGTGTGTTCAAAGAAGGTAACATCAGAACCTTACCTGTAAAACCGGCTGTATAATTTGGTTTGCCATAACAATCTGCGGGGTCTGAAGAAGTGGGAATTGGCTCTGAGAATTCACGGTGATGTAAATTCATATTGAATAAAATACTGTGTGTCCATTAATATTATGTTTTCCTTAAAATAAAATTATAGTTCTAACTGGAACTTGAATTCCAAAGTGTTGGTTTGGACAGCTTCTCTTTCTAACATTAAGAAATAAGAGATCAAACTAAGTAAGCTATCTGCTTGAATCAAACCAAGTAAGCTATGTGCTTGAAAAGACGTTTACTAGAAGAAGTCTCAATTTGGACTTCTTAGTAAAAATTATTTTCTGAGGCTCTTTTAAATGATTAAATTATATGAAATATTCTTACTATATTTAGAAATTTTATTTTATTTCTCTCAAAACATGTTTTAGAAAAAGTGGTGCTATACTGTTATTGCAACCCCTCTAAACGCCTCTTAATACTCTTTCATTTCTTTTTTACAATTTTAGTCCTAGTTAAATGGCATAACAAATTAAAAAAAAAAAATTGTTTGGCTAAATTAAAGTACAACAACTATAAAGGGGTCTTTAATCCAAGACAAATTATCAACACAATTCAGAACTTAAACGTTAAGCTCGAACATCAAATAATTGAGTAGAGTACTAAATTATCAGCAGCATTAGAATTTGAAGATGCCAAATATTTCCACTACTTTTATTTTCCAGATTTACTGTGTTAAACTGATAAGCATACACAGAATCAAAACTTGATGAACTGGTTATGGTGGGAAATGACAAACTTATTACAACACATCCATTCAAACAAAACAAACATGTACATGTCCTGTACACATGAAATAAAATGTCTCAAGGACCATTATTAGCTTGTTATGCCATAAGAGGTGTGGTTTCTTCTATTAATAGCACACTTCCACAAACTTCAAAAGTCATATTGATTAGACTGATACATAATAAAATAAAGCATAGGAAAGTTAATAAAACTAGCATCTCATTCAGACAGTACACTTTCGCTTGCTGGAAAATCGTGCATTATAGGAATCATTTTAATGGAATTAAACTGTCTCTAATCATTAGCAACAATGTAACAGATCAAGGCAGTGCATCCTTTTGGAATTCATTCTTAGTTTTTGATTATGTATTGACAATTTGTAAGTTACAAGTACCCCAGTGGAAGCCTAATTCTAAATATGAATATGAATTTAAATGCATCAAAAAGCTATTTTCATCATTCATTCATTGCAATAGAAGTCACTTACTCAAAAATAACCAGAAAAAAAAGTATTTGTATAACACAGCATACAACACAAGACATCTATAATGAGAACCATGTTATTAGAAAACACATACCGGCATGAACATCAGGTGTCAAAGCAGCAGTGGCATCAACAATAACAGTAACAGATTGTCCATCCAGAGCTAATGCATCAAATGTAGTCTGCCTGATGCAATTTGGAGTTTGAACACCTACACATAGAGATTTCAGCAAATCACACAACCATTCGAACAAGAATGCCTCATAAATTAAATCAACTAATAGGTTTAACAATCTCGAAATTTCATTTACCAACAATGACTAAACTATCAATCCCTGGACTTCAAAGGAATGGGTTAAAGTGAATAGCAAAAAAGGCAATGAAGCGAGTCTTCACCATGTTATAATCCCCTTCCTTGATCACATGGCCATCTATCAGTTCTGCACCTGGAAATCCCTTAGAGGTGGGACCTACTTTCCCAGCAGGGTAGAAAGAGTTCAACATCTCTTCCTTGTGGGTTGTGTCCACGAACTATGTTTAGCCAATATTTTCTCACTGTGAGCACCACAAATGCACAAAGAAACATTGAAAACCCTTTTTTCTTCATAATTTGTCATCATTAATGTTCAAAATACGTGCAGTTAGCTTTATCCTCAAAATCAAACTGATAAGGAACAAATATATGATTGCAATAGACATGAGTAAGGGGCACAGAATTAATAGTTTCTCGTAAAATGTATAACAACAGCTACAAATTAAAACTTAAGACTTTCAACCCAATTAAACAATCTCTTAAATATTTCTTCTTCCTATTCATTACATAAGAATTTCACTTTCACTTTCTGACGTGTATTTATGATTCTTTATAGTATATTAAGCAAGTATGGGTTCAAAAAAACAATTGCCCCCTTCGATCAATTTCTCAATTTTATCATACAACAAGTAAAAATGTATCTATTGAACCCAGAATCCAGTCCGTCGACTTTTATTGCAAAACCCAAACTTTCAATGAATAGATTTTCTTACGAGACAAACAGAGCACCAAGAATAGGAAATAAAAGAAAACAATGGAAGTGGAAATGAAATGAAAAGTTAGGAAGCTTACCCATACAAGGAGAATCCCACGCTGCCTAGCGATTTCAACAGCTTTAATAACATTAGGAACTACTGCTTTGCCTCCATTCACCTTGATCAATCCATCATCAAGTATGAAATCATTCTGAAAAATACAAACAACCCAGAAAAGTAAATTGAATTGAAATCAAACTCTAGTTAATTTTCATATTTATACAGAGAAAGATAGAGACCTGCATGTCAATGACTAGAAGAGCAGTGCGGTTCCATTAGTATTCTCCATGTCAACTAAAAATCTAGAACCTGAAACTGGGGAATGTTGACTCTCAGTTCACTTGAGTTCTGGTTTATCTTCTGGTCTCCCCAGGTGGCCATGTAAACATGTTCTAATTTTAATTATTTTCATTTTTATTCCATTTTAAGAAGAGAATAGCTTATTTATTATTATATCTTATTTTAAGTTCTAATGTGCCTGAAATTATGAAAGGCTTTACATAGCAAATTGCTAGTAATTTTGAGTTATAAAAGCAAATATTGTGAATAATATCTTCAATTAAATTATAAAAATATTTTTTTTCTTTACATTTAAAGTCGAATAAATAGAAATAAAATTATAATGGTAATTTTGAAATTATTAATCTTGATTACCTCATACTAATCCTACATAATTAATCACTACCCCCTACAGATATTCCCATTAAGCTAGTACTATTCTCACAATTTGCGAGTAACCCAATAACTTGGACAAGTCAAAAGAAGGCAAAGAAACAACGGATCATGCCTTATCTTCTAACAGAAATTAGTTCAAATGGGGCAAAGCAAGAGTTAGTATAAACATCAATTAGTGACAATCTTTAATAAAATAATTAATAATAGGATATAAATTGAGGCAGACACAGACTTCTTACAATTTAATTTTTACCGAACATATTGTTGTGTCTAAAAAAAATACAATAATGCAAAACTAATTTAATACTTAAAAGCTTCAATTTTGAATGATTCTGATCAATTGTATGTTCAAAGGCTATCACTGATATAATTAGTATAATAAGAGATAAGAAAACTCTTAAAAACTTTGATGATGCAGTATAAACGTAAGGATGAGAAGAGCAGCAAAGACCAATGAGTGGGAGTGAGGAGGAGCGTGCAGGAAGAATGGCCCATAATCACTTGATTGAATACAAGAAGTGGTTTAAAAAGAGCCGAATATGATCCATGTATGGGGTCCAATTTTGTGCATATTCAGGTGGATCTGACCCTCTTCAGTCTCAGTCTGAATCTCCATGACCTCTCCCCACAAGCATATATATACATACTGAAATAATTGATTGATTGCCATGAATTTGCAGCTCATTTCTGAATGCTTTCTGCATTTCGTGTTACTGTTACATATGGCTAAGACAGATTGCTTTGTCCGTTGGATACTAGTGTTTGCTTTGTTCTTCCGGGCTTTTTGCTGATGAATGATTGCTGTGAGATTCATGCGCTTTTGTTTACATTAACATGAAGTATAGTAATTATATCAATGATTTAAGAAATTGAGATATATTTTGAAGTACTATTCTAAGAAAAAAATACTTTTATTTGTTAGTGTTTTTGGCAGCAGTTTTGGAAGTTTGTCCAAAGAACATTCAAGCACTATAAAAGGAGCTAAAGAAAGCACTTTTAGATTATTTGGCTGCTTCTAGTATTAAACACTCCCATATTTAGCTATTCTGCCTGTTTCTGCTTCTACTTTCTACCCCTTTAATTTAAAAACTTTGTTCGTTGATATTAATTATCTTAAATATGTAAAGATGTTGGTGCTATACTATCTACCTTCAGTGCCTATATATATATATATATATATATATATAAAAATCCACTAGACATTGTATTTTGCTTTCTTCAATTATGTTTTCAGCTCATGGACTTTCCAAAATTATTTCAAAAGGGGTATGAGAGGTTCTTAATTAATGAAGAATTGCATGATTATGTGGGGAAGATTCTTCAAAGATACAATTAATTCCAATCTCCTATTCTAGCTAGCACCATTTCAAGTACTTTTGGACAACAAAAGCACTTATTCCATTACAAATGCAACAAAAGCAATAGAGAGAATTTTCATGATCAAGCCTATAACATAATTAAAACATGATGAAGGCTTTGAAATATTTTAGAGTAGATTAACTAAATTAATTAGCTTGTAAAAGCATCATTAATTTTCCTAGGTTTCTTTTGCATTTGTTATCTTTGATCTTGGCTGAGATCATTGATTCTTAAGAAATAGAAATAGAATGCTACTGCAGGAAGCATTTTAAGATCGATGAATCACAGGAAATAACTAATAGAACTTCATAGACATGGAGCTATAAGGAAAACAACATGCAATCTTAATTACTTAGATTAAAAGAGAGTACAATAATTAAGGACAACAAGCGTTACTTGTGATATCAGTCTTGCTAGAATGCATAGCATCATGAGCAATCAATCTTAGATAACAGCAGATTGACTGCTCATGATATTATACCATTCCCTTAAATTCTCCCGGCGCACAAATATGTGCAGCAAAAGGCAGCTAGCTGCATAATCAAAACCCCCCACCGCCGAGCGCCGGAGCCCAGTAATCAGCTCCAGTTTCGGTTCCAACTTTTACAGTGCAAGACACAGGAACCAAACACAATCCTCTACTCCTTAAATCCTTTGGCTTACCTTGGTCGTTCTGATAATAAATTAGCAACAAAAGGTAATGCAAATTACTTTAAAAAAGAAGGAAACCCATAAATTAATAGTGATCAATGGAAGGATCAAGAATTTATACTTGGTTATTAGAAGCTACTTTTCTTTTCAGGCTGCAGGTGCCATTCAACAACTATATTCAAAAGAGAAAAAGAAAAAAGAAAAAGTTATTACTATTTTAAGTCCTTCTCAACTCCCTTTTCATTCAAAATTAATCTTAAGATGTCCCCAGATGATGCTTTTGATTACATACGTTTCCCTTACATGATATAAAGTAGAGAAACTTATCTTTCAATGCTTTAATTGTTTTTTATTTTTAAATTTATGAATTAATTACTAGAGGCATTTCGAAAACAAAGCCCTCCCTCAGGTGATGGGTTCCGATGAAGCTTACCTGACCTGGGTCTTCAGGAAATGCACCATTTATATGATCTCCTTGAACCTAAAGAAAATGCTCTCCCGTTTAATCCCATGTACTGTAATTCATTAACTATTTACACAGGATTTAGGGTTTGCTTTGGAAAATGAAGAGGGAGGGAATAATGTTATGGGTACTTACACATTGTTGGTTTCTCGTGTTTGCAGATAAAGTGGTCAAGTAAGGAGAGCTGAGTGCCTGCATTGGAAGAGAATAAATTTGTGACTTCCATCACTAAAGAATGTTTTATTACAAAAGCATGAATTGAATTGAAACTTTAACTACATGCTATCACTGATGAATCTGGCAAGTTCTCTTGCAAGATAGTATTAAAATTAGGAAGAAATTAAGCATCATCACCTCAATTTGACCTTGAAGAAATCTGATATAACCAATAGCTTCTGACAAGACAGAAGCAGTGTCAGTCTGCAAAAAGAGAAACACATCTCGATCACAACACTCCTCAACTCATTCATATATAAAATATGATTTTTCTTCAACAATAAAAGAGAAAGCCAGAAGAAAAAATACAAAGAAGAAGCAGAATCAAAGCTTTGATCAGTGTAAATTTTCTTTAAAAAATAATTTCTCCTCATGGGTTTAATCTTAGAAAAATCAACTCCTTTTCTTTACCTTTCCAAATGGGGAAACTAGTTGGTGAAGGGCTGTTATTCTGTCTCCTAGTTTCTCCTTCCTCACCTGCAGGTTCAGCACGTAGATTAAATATACAAAAGAACAGTACTGAATCGTTTTTTTAATTAATTTACTGCTAAAGAATCACACATGCTGATAGAAATGGACAAACAAGAAAGACACAAAATCTCCAAGCTTGAACACACAAGAAAAGAGAAACAAAAAGAGAGAATTTCTTTTACTTTTAGAGGTGGTTGGCTTGAAAAGGTGGGCTGAACCCTAGCTTTCTTACACCAGCCACCGCCTGTGGCTGTGCTATTACACTTGTAGAAAGGAGGAAGAAGAATAGATATGTATCAGAAATTGTAGCCTTAACCTAGATATAAAATAATTTTTTTAATATGTGTGTGTGTGTGTGTGTGCATATATTGTGGGTTTTTGTTCTCAGTGTTACCTCGGATGAATGACTTGGATTTTGTTGATTATTCCTACCTGCTTCGGTATGAGAGAAGTTTATATTAGTGGTAAGACTAGTGACACAAGTCCTAGGGGAAACTGCCATGATTTGTGTCCAAGCAGCAGCCTGGAATTCTCTACCTCCATGAATATACAAGTTGCTAGTTTGGGAAACTTCTTGCTTTACATGATCATTAACGGAAACACTTGTGGATGACTTCATGAATTGGTCTTCCCAATTTTCGAACTTTTTAGGCTGAAAATGGCTTGCAGAAATCCTATCTTCATCGCCTGGCAATCCTCCCCTGAAAAATAATCACCAGATTAAAACTCCACCATAAATTTCATTGCAGAATTGGAAATCCATGACAAAATAAGCTAGCACATATAGATAAGGAGACGACAAGCTCAATTTCGAGATCGCAAACCCTGCGTGCTTTGAATTTTTGAACAAAAGAAACGATACATCCATGTTACAAATCAATTTCCAGCATAAAAGAAACTGTTAAAGCATATGAAAAAGATTATTTATAAACGTACAAAAGAAGCCTTTGAAATCATGCCAAGCAAGTTAAACTGGGCAGAGAAAGAGAGAGAAGAGTTTTACAGTAGTAGTTGGCTCCTCGAGTTTGGATTTTCTTGGTTATCAGGCAAAGAATTCAAAGGAAGTGAAGAAGATCCAAGTATATACTGAGAAGGAAATAGAGATGGAGATGAAGATATCAAAGTACAAGGTTGCTGATAAGAAGGTGGATGCATACTCCACCAGCTAGGGTTTCCTGCCATCATTTGTTTTGCACACACTGAGAAACTCTCTCTCCTAAAAAAAAAAATACTACCAATAATATATCAGCGTACTCTCACAAGAACTCAATAAATTGAATTTTTCCTTTCCTTTTTCCTTCCCTTTCAATTCTTTCACTACTTTCTCTCTCCACTTTCTTGTTTGTGCATCAAACAAGACTTAAAATTTGTTAGTTAAAGCTTTGCTTTAGGAGTACTACTTCTCCTGTTTGCTTTGCCTTCTTAGATGAGGTTGAACCGAAACTTGAGACTATTTTCCCAAAGAACTTTTATAGAGATGTGGGGTTAGGGAGCTTTGCAATATGTTTGCTCTCTTTTTCTCTCTTCTCAAATTTATTAGTATTCCTTTTTTTGTTTTTATTCTTTGCTTTTGCTTTATTATAAAGTGGGTGCAGGAAAGCTGGTGCGCTGTGTTTTCAGTCCATAAACAAATGCTTTGTAAGAGCTTATTCATTTTCCTTGATTTGGGGCACTACATTCCAATGGGATTGTCACTAGAGTTAGAGTTTGAGTACAATATATAGTATATGATGTTATACATCATGATCATGCTTTCCTCCACTATTATGCAATAATGCAACTTGCAAACAAAAATATAGAATGTAAGTAGGCAGACATATTCAGTAAAATACAAAAGACTCTAGGAATGTTTTACCCTTAGCACTATTTTAGCAGCTCTTTCCACTTTCTATTATACTTGTTTATACATCCCCTTGTGTTTTCTTCTTTAGTTAGGGTGGCTGTAAGCCTAAGATGCACTCTGCTCTCTCCTTGTATAGCTAGCTATAGGATGAACAAATTTAGGTTTAGTATTCATCATGGCATTCTCTAATTGATAGGTTAACCTTCATAGGTTCAAATACAGGACGTCCATTCTTGTATTAAAATTTGTTTTTGTCGATCTTGAACTGAGAAAGCCATTAAAATTGAAGGTTGTAAGGATCCACACCAAAGCCAGCCTGCTCGTCTGATCGCTAGCAATCGGATGAGTCCCATTTTTCGAATTTATGCATCGTCTACACAATGTGGTAATTTAAGTTGTTGAAGGCAGAAGACTTAAGTCTTCAGAAAATCTCGTATGTACGGTTGAAAATAATCCACTAGCGAAAACTATTGTTGGATTGACAATCTCTTGACTGATTATAATTTTGATCCGACAAAACAGTACATAGATTCAGGCATCAAGCTCAAAATAGGTACACAAATAGAACAAAACAAGATTCTAATGGTAATATGTAAGAGATTCAATGGTATCCACAGAGATTCTAAAGAATTTACCATGTAGAGTGAGAGAAAATTTGTCTTAATGCAAAGTTATACTATATAAAACATGCAACGTTCCTCTTGTATGTATGACATGATTCCATCAAAAACCCACCAAACTATGAATTATTTATGACCGATGAATGAACGGGAATATGTATTTGAGGACAAATACGAATCATAATTGAGATTAAAAATTAACACGTTATATTTAATTAAAATTTATAACATAGTGCACCATATCCTTATAAAGGATTCGTTTTTTAACCTACAGTGCTTTTATTCTTTCAAAAAAAATGATTAAGACCGCCCGTAATACTGATCATTGGACCCATTTCACTTAATTATTTATTCCAAGTTCGAAATTAATAGTCTCTAGCTACAACATTATATTGATACTTTTAGTTGTAAATTAAATATAAAAAGAAGCAAATTAATTAAGTAGAATTAGATGTAATCAAGTATTAATTAGATGAATTAATCAAATATTTTTCATAATTAGGTTATGGTTGTCCTTCCTTTATTATGTGAAAGCTAGAATAATGTATTGGTCAAGTAGGTAGTAAATATTGACGGGCTTGACTATTTGTTGTCCTCTGCTCTCTTCTTTTTGGCTCTGCGATCATTTTGTTTATGAGAATTAATAACAAAAATGGTCAATCTTAGTCTAAAATCTTGGAATAAGATTCATATTACATCATGTTCTTAGCATGAATCACCATGATTGAGAGCTTGGATATAGACAGACTAGTCATGATGCAACTTTTAATCTACAATTGTTGGAAAATACAAATCATCGATATAAAAATAATTAAAATGTTCTTAGCGATGTGAATTGGCGTTTTTAAAAATTAAGTAGAAATTAAGTAGAAGCACAATAATTAAGGGCATTGTTTGTAGCAATATGAAAAGATGTATGTAACCATTTATAAATTTTGGGTTACACACTGCATGCAAAGAGAAAAGAAAAATGGCCAGAAGCAAAGAGTTGTGAAAAGTGAAGAGGATAAATTTTTGCTCTGTGGCAAATGGCTTAAAATGAGAGGGAACTACAAGCTAGACAATTTTTCTGAGGGAAGCAGAAAGTAACCTCTTTAAATGGCACAAGGATGATAAAGAATGATTCCCCAATCTGATGGGGAAAATTATTTTATTAAACATATCTTAATTTGTATGCCAGATTCCAGCATTTTTTATACAGTACTCTAAGGTGATAGTGCTTCTAATCTTTCTAATCGGGGGTATATGTATCATTGACTTGGAATTTTATGGCTGACAACACCATGCCGCTGCATGGCGATTACTGGCTCGTTGCATCTGGAACACCGGAATGATGGAGTGGCAGCACAGCGCGTCCTAAGGCAGTAATAACAGTACCTGCCGGCAGGAAGGAATCACAAATTAAGGTGGAATGAGAACTTCAAGCCCGAAACGGGGCAAGAAATTATAGGGTGATTATTTCTAGTTATAATGGAACAATAAATTCAAGCCTTCGGTAGAATTAACATGGAAAACTATAGTAATCAAGGGAAAAAGACATAAATTCAGGAAAATACCTATGTTGGCAGGGGAGAGCAAGAAATGGACTTGTTGGACTTGTTTGGCAAATAGGGCAAGTACTGTCATCCTCTGTGGAGCGTGAAGATTTATCCTTTGAAAATGGATGAAATATGCTTTTAACAGTTGACGAGTTAAGAAGGGGAAGAAGTAACAACAACATTTCCTGCAAATCAAAGGATAGGAAAAACTGAGTAATAGTAATCCCCTCAAGCAATCCTAAGAAGACTATTGCTCTAAACCAATTTTAAAAACGTTATTTTTCCCTTGATAACAACCCATTCTGATAACCTTTTGAAGAGCATACATACATACATATCAACCATAACTGAACAAAATTCCTCCCACACTGATTGCAAATGTGGAGCCTTTTGAACTGATTCTAAATCTTCTACTTTCAAAACCTTTTGGAGGCAAAAGTACATTATGCACTTGGTGACAAGTGCCTGATGCACCAAGTAATATTACTGTCATTACATATGGCACGTTGACTTTGGGAATAGTCCTAGGCTACAACAACTTCTCAAAACATAAACCCAGGTGAAGCTCTCAACACACCACCCCCCACACCAAAAAAAAAAGGGGAGTGGGTCACAAAAGAGCACTTTTTGAGCTTACACATCAATTATACAAGGAAAGAAAAATGATGCAAAGTTTTGAAAATAAATCATAATTTGAATTGCTACAGCAAGAAACAGGGTCTATAAAGTAAGAGCCATTCAGGTCTATGGTTGCACTCAATGGCCAATGATCTTTTTGGGTTTACATATCGTTTTTACAAACAAAAGCAATGTTTCTTATCAAAATGGAAAAACATACTAACAAAAGTAGAAGCAAATTTTTTAAAAAAAAAATCATAAACCCAAACAATAATAGGAAACAAGATACCATGCACAGAAGCCATTCAAGTCCAAGGGTGTCCAACGGGCAGAACCATGGACAAAGCTGTTTGGTCATGCCTGGACTAAACTTTGAATAAGTTTTATAGTGGCAATGCCACAATAAAATCTTCATACGGTTAGTATTTTGGGAATGGGATCTCCCAACAAATATTCATTGATGTCCAATAGTTTGGACAGTTATAAAGCATGTTAATTTTAAATATTACTCTTAGAATTTCATAGAAGTTTGAAATGCTTAATTCAATTAAGAGGAGGAAAAACAATTACCGAAAACTCATTCCACACTAACTGTCGATTCATGTACTCAAAGCTAACAGCTCGATTCATATTAGGAGTTCCATACACAAGCCTTGCTTTTAAAGCTCTTTCAATGAGGTTCCGATACCTGCAACAGAACAAGACATTGTACAGCCATTCTACAATTAGATTTCCGTCCTAATACCCAAAAAATAAGAGGAAAAAGGTGTAAGAGGCAACAATTTTATTTCTTAAATCAATACACATGAATTCAAATCTCGAAAAAACAGTTCATACTCCAATATCTATTTTCATAGTTTTGTCTATACTCATAAACTGGACAAATTTAGATGATACATAATCAGCAGCCCTTACTAATTCTGGCCTATGTACTTCAAGGTTAGCACTTGGCTAATTCCATATATCCATTGTTGAATTGTCACGACATTCCTAACACAATGACTCTACAAGCATATTCTACCCTACGAGATCAGCTCAACTATTTTCAATCATATCTAGACTCTTTAATATCATCCTTTACTTTTGTATTAGAAACAATGGGATGATAACCCAACTATTACGGTTCAAATTTCTCAGTGAACATCATTCTGTTAGTGAACATGGAATGAAGAATCTTACAGAGAAACCAATATTAATAGTACAATATATGAAATCCATTTCTGGTCACTGGAAGTTATTCTTTCATGGAGCCCATAATGAGAAATCAATAATCAATGATATGAAGAACAGACAACCGAAACTGTGTATCAGATACATAACCCTATAGCCTTATGATATTTTAAGTGGCTAGATAGCATTTTTCTTCCCATGTAAAAGAATAGTATGCATCACCTCATCTCCATACTACTAATTATTCTCATAAAAAAATCTTATCTCAAAACATACCTTCCTGTGTAAAGAAATATGAGTAAGTTGCCAAAGGAGGCAGCCTTGTAAACTGCTTCAATCTGCTGTATCAATATCCATGCTTGCCGTGCCAATGGCCTCTGAATAATATACAAAGAAAATTAGCATTCTCTTAAACCCATCCCTCGACCACCACCACACATGTGCGCATACAAACACGCTATTTCTTTATTATAGGAAAGAGAGGGTCGGTTAAGGATTAATAAAACTAGTACCTGCTCAGAGTCACCCCATCGACGGAAAGCAGAGAATGATTGCACACGAGCCCAGAGGTACTGGCCACCAACAGTTGCAATGCAATACCAAATCTTCTGAGCAATGGTAAGTCCAGGTCCTTCCAAACCTGTTCTGGCTATTGAAAAAAAATAACAAGAAAAATTGGAAGAACAAGTTACAAGTTTGAAATTAGTACATAAAGTTAAGAGGAATGCCAAAATGAAGGTTATTGAGGAAATGTAAATTTCTTGTGCTCCTGGAATACAAAAATGCTAAAGAAATCCCGGTCATTATGAGACCCACTCCTTGGGCCTTTTTACTTTTTGGATCAAAATAACTACTTTCTATAATTGAGAGAGAGAGAGAGAGAGAGAGAGAGAGAGAGAGAGAGAGAGAGAGCGAAGAAACATACATATATTGGCAAATGAAAAAAAAGAAAAAAAAAACTCGTTAGAAATGCATGTTTTCATTTTCAAGTTTCCATAAGTTTTTCTCAATGACTATCATTTATGACAAAACATTTGGTAAAGAAACTGCAAACTAAATTAATAGTCATCTTCAACCATAACATTGATCTAAGGGCACTCATCAAACTCAAAGGTTAGAGATAAGTCTTCATCAATGTGTTTCCGTCAACTACTAATGAAGCACACGGCAAGGAAGCTTCATTTTATTTGAGTATCATGAAATAATAAGACAGATGAGATAAGAAGTGACAATTATCCTTTCTCCCAGTCAATCAGTCCTAAAGTGCATCAAAGAATTCCATAAAATTTATGACCTATGATTTTCACAGAACCCCACAAATCTCAAACTATTTACAAGAACTTTCACATGAGACCAAGAGATGACTATGTCAAGTAGCAGCATAAGCAGAGGTCCAGGTCTCACCTTTTGCTCTTGTTTCCATAGCACGTTCATCTCTATACCTCAAATTCATTAGAGCATTTCCTGGAGTTGGCTTATCTACCCAAATTGAGAACCGCCAAATGAGAAACTCAAGAAAAGCATCAAGTTCCGGTTCATATTGAAATAACATTCCTGGCTAATCCCAATACATTAAAGAAGCATAATTAAAAACATCAATCAATAGAATGAAAATTCAACTATTACACAACTGATTCCTTGAATAATACAATACAGATACCTTTATTAAAGAGAAGACCTTAACCATCTGTTCTTTTAGCATGGCTGACATTTCAATGTCCAATCTTCCAGCATCAAACTGATTAACTCTCGATATCGAAATGGGTATTATCGTCTGTGCAGATAACACATAAAAGAAATACCAAATACAATCAATAAACTTCATTACTACCCAAATTCAAAATTGACTAATATAGACCCTGATTAAAAAATAAAACAAAATAGATTCTGCATAGAATTAACACACCACGATAAATACAAGTCCAAAGTTTTGAAATTTGCTACAACAACATCCATCAACTAATCCAAATTCAGATAACGCACTTTCATAGGAAACGTTAACGTTCACATTGCATTTTCATTCAGCTAAGGCAGACTAATTTCATAAAACTCATCAACAAAATAAAATTCCCACACAATTATCCTACAATTTCACAGTCAGCGACGTCAAACTCAAATATGAATAATAAAATAAGTCCCTAAAACATAGGTTAGAGCCACCAAAGTTAACAGAACAAGAGCAAACTTGAACAATTACTGCTAATCTTTAAAGGGCAAGTAGTATTAGTTCACCTGATGTGAAAGAGCAAGAGATTCCCAACGAGGAAGAAGTTTTTGATAAGTATCAATCCACGCAGCTTCTGGCGGTGGTATTATGTTGGTGCCTGCAGCCATTTCCGATGCTGGATTTGCTGCCAGGGTTCCTTCCAAGCTGTAAACTTTTATAGATGATTCTCATAAAGCGTGATGCAGGGAGAGATTGGGATTGCTTCGTTCAGCTCCGTTCACAGTGAAGTTGAACGCAGCAGTATTGCAGACAACTCTTGTTTCATAGGAGGGTATTTTGGTCTTTCCAAAGCGTTTCGAGATTCTGAGGTTTTCTGCTTCAGTGTTCAGTTTTTCGAGATTCTAACAGCTCAACCGCGATCCATTTACTTAGGATCGGGTTTGGACTCGGGTTGATCCAAGTCCAAATAATACAACTTGTCATTCCCTTCTCCATTTTTAAAAACATGAACAGAATGTAATTCCATACCAATACGTGACCTTACATATTTAATAATTAAATATTATTATTTTTTAATAAATAATATAATCCTGCAAATAACTTAATCTTGTAAATTCGTATAAATTAGAGGTTAAAGAAATCAAATCAGTTCCTAAGTCAACTTAGCACACATTAAAATTCAAACATATAAATTACAATCGATTTAATTATTTATTTTTAAATTAAACGAACTTAATTTAACCCATAAAGTTATATAAATTTAATTTTTACGGGCCGAGCCAACCCTTCAAAAACCGGAATGAATATTTATTTATTATTGTTAAAAAAATTTCAAATGACTTTCCACCAAGGTAAGAAAACAAATGAACTTTACACTGAATATATGGTGTGACAAAATAAAAATAAAATATAAATATTATCAAAATTTGCTTTTTAACATTATCCAAAACAATTTTTTTTTACACACCCAATTTCTCCAAATTACCCCCAGGAACCCAACAAAATTCCTTCTCAACCTCACTAGCCAACTCCTCTTCACCAAACCTCTTCAGCCCCTTGCTCAAAACCTTGCCCACGTACTCATCAACTTTCCAACTACACCCCACCCCGCTTCTCTTCATCACCTCATAAATCCTTACCGTTGATTCCTTCGATCCAGCCCCAATCACCGCCTTAATCACTCTCAGCAGGCCCTTTTCATCACCGCCGTTGATATCCTCCAATTCCCCAAGTAAACGGTCAATCTCGTCCGTCATCCCGTTCTTAGCCAGAGCGTTGAGCAAATCACCTATCAAACCCAGGTCTTGCTGCGGGTATTCTCGCTGGAGAGTGGAGAACACGTGGACGGCGAGCGCGCACTCACCTTGGCGCATGAGCTCACGGAGGGCGGCGAGGAGATCGGCCTTGATTAGACGGGATAGGGAGGGGTAGGTGGGGGGGCTATCTGGGTTTGATTTGTGGGCTCGTTTAAGGGATTGGACGGCTTGGATTGCTTCTGTGCTTAAGATTCTACCTTTGACCAGGGGTCCACGGTTGCTTCGTGGGCCGCAGCGTGTGGGAAGATTGCGAGTGGTGATTATTGGTTTGTGTTTTGGGGAGTGATGATGAGAAGGGAGAAAAGTTAGGCTTGAGTGAAGAGTGGACGCCATTTTTGCAGAAGGTTTGGAAGAGGGGAAGAAATCTTGAAATAAGACACGGGATAATAACACTTCGTCCCTGATGTTTTACAAAATTACAAAAAAAGGGTATAGTTTAGAAATGCTTTACATTTGAATCCCTACCATCATGTCTAATTACGATTTAAATTGAAACAATAAAGTCCTTAAAATTTTTGTTTTGCCCAAACAGATGAAATACCTACTATTTTAAAATTTATATGTTATATTCTATTTTATTATCTTAATTAATAAATAATAATTTATTTAAATTTAATTAATACAAAATTTTACAAGCACATCCTGCAATTCAACGTGGCAAATCTATCAATCATTTAAAAAAAAATTTAAAGAAATGTTTAAGGGTACAGAGTAAAAACGTCGACAGCAGGATTCGAACCTGCGCAGGCATAGCCCAACAGATTTCGAGTCTGTCTCCTTAACCACTCGGACATATCGACGGATTTCCTGCTTTGTGTTTTCCTAATGTTTTAAATCATATAGTAGGGCCCAGTTACTTGGGCCGTATCAAGAAGACCCAGAAGAGCAGCCCAATAAAATTTCAAAGGTTTTCGTAGCACTTAAGAAATTGAAAATATCAGATGATCGGTGTTTCTTTACATTTCTTTTTGAACATATTTTTCGGGCATTTGATACCCAGTCCCATCTACGAAAATCAGGTCCACGAGGGTTCGTGAGTCGGACTAGATTTAGCTTTAGCTTGTGTAAAAATATTAAAGTATTATATAATTCATAAATTGAACTGTACATAAATCGTCTGAAAAATTTAGACTAATTTGCATATCCTAATTATTTAATAATTTAATATTATTTATTTAATAAAAATATAAATAAGTTTAATATAAATAAGTATACAGATCAAGACTTTAGCTCAACTTAGGTCCAAAACGTGTGTTCTATTTATTACCATAATCCTCTGGCCACCTCTAATGATATTAAGGCTAAAAGAATTGAAAAATGGGACAGGGAGATAAGATATTGTAAGGTTATCCAACTACTTACTTGCCTGTAATGACAGCAAGGCCACCAAATGCCAACATGTGTTGAAGTAATTATGCTTAATTACAGCTAATCTGTTTGTGATTTCTTCCTAATAATCTTATCAAACTTCATATTTCTTCACACCACCAACTACTTTCGTTATGCACCATTTCACTTGACTGATTATGGCAACAAATACCCAGAAAAAGTTTTGACCACGTAGTTCTTCAATATGTATTACATATGACTTGATTTCCACAAACACCCTAGCTAGAATGTTGGCTCAATCTGTAGAGCAAATGCCATTAATTAGGTGATGTTGGTTCAATAAATTAGGACCATGAGTATATTAATACACTCGATGACACTTTGAATGAGATGGGGTATGATTTCTTCGGCTATAGTTTTCACACCATTCTCATTGAATACGTATTTGCAGATAGACGCTTATCAACATTTCATGGTGCTAGCAAGATTTGTGGTTTTGTTTGTCTGGAATATGCATGCCATAATTTCTGATATCTGTATGCAATTGTTGTTAGATTTACATCATTATCAGTAAAAGCATTGAGCAAAAAATATGATTTAGCATTAAATTTTATAACTACTACACAAATTCCTTGATAGTGCTTCTGGTTTATGATAGATCTGCCACATTGAATTGCCAGACAACCAACAATAAGTATGCAATTAATCCTGCAGGTATCAAAACATTCCCTCCTCGAAAGGCCTAGTTTCTTACTTATACGGGCATTAATTTACGAATATGCATCATATTCTTGGAGAAAAATGTTTCTATATACCATAGCTTTGTTGCCAAATATACCATCACTGTATGCATACTGTAGGCAGTTTCAATTCCCATATTGCCTAGCACTTACATCAACATCAGATCCCAATAACTTCAAAGTGATCAGCAACTCAATCTCCAATTCTGCTAGCAAGCTTGACATTCGACCAATTATACAATGACAAATTTGATAGTATTATAAACTTAGAAACTTGTGATATCATTTCACTTTTTGAAATTTTCTCGAGAGATTCTTAAAGCAATTTCCCACTGATGGGATTTTGCGTTTATAGTAACAAAATAAAAGGCTAGGTTTTGACAGATTGGGGGAGTTTATGAAGACTAGCTTTGCTCTTAGCCAATTCATCCTGGTGGAATTTTCTGGATTTGATAACTTTTGATGTGTGATTCAGTATGCACTAATATTAAAATGATGCACGGAAAGAAATTTGCTTTCCAGATTCTTCAATCAACTATGAAAAAGGATACATATCAGATCTTTGTTACTCCCACCAAATGAAAAGGAGAGAAATAAAACCGTAAACTTGCAGTTGAATTCACAACGTAAATGTGCACTAAATTGCAAAATTTGATCTTGCCCTCCATTAGTATTTCTATCAGTGAGTGAAAAGTAGAATTCTCCCGGCGCCTGCAATTCCAATCTGGGATCATTTGTATAATATCTATTGTTGTTCATCTGTCATTGTTTCATTTACTATAATGACAACAACTACACTTTGTGATGATATGCTATGAGTTTCCACAATTTTGGCTTAAAACTGTTGCTAACATTGACATTAGTATGCCATAATGTTGATTCTCCTACTGCTGTATAATTAGGTTTCCATCATTTTCTTAGACCATTTATGACTAAACACGCATGTTATATTATTCCATTCAAACTTTCATTTGTGGGTTTACAAGAAATGTTATTTTACTTCACTTTGTTAGAGCATTGATTGGCCATATTCAGCAATCAAATTAATCATTAATTTTCAGCAAATTTCGCTCTTAACCTTCATGAGACAGTTGAAATACAGCTGCATGAAGCCATCAAAATTCCAAGAATACAGCTCATAATTACCAATATGTCTGGTTACAAGCATGATATATGGTAGAAGAAATAGTTGATTTCCATGGCAGCTAATTTCTTGGGACCTGCCATTATTGCTGTCTGGGTGAGATCTTGCTAAGTGACCCCAGAATTTCAAACTTAGCTGAAAAACAAATAATGCTATGCGCATATAACTTCAGCTTCAGCCTCACCATAATTGAAATTCAATCACAGTTTCCTGCATAAAGAAATCACAAGCACATGGAACATGACCAACCCTGTGGGCTTAAGGGGTACATCACTGTTGGAAAAACCAAGAGGTCAAGAAAAATAAAACATCAAACATACACTTCGCCAGAATTTCCTATCTGTTTTTTGGTAAAGTTGTGGCCATTATGTCTTGGTTCTCTACCTGCATTTATTGTTTTGCAAAATTTGTTATATTCCTCATGGACCCAGATGCAAATTCTAGTTAGCCAATGAATATTATCCATTTTAAGTCAATAATGTATCTAATCCATAGAAAGATCTGCTAAGGTTATGAAAGATCCAATGTATAAGACAATTGTACGATATCTGCCGGGTCATAAGCTTCCCTTGGTATTTATTTGTACTCATATCGGTCAATTTAAACAATATGCACATAACTAATTACGAGTGTATGTTTACACACAAAGTTATGCACGCAAGCTTATCTTCTAGTACCCTAATGCCGGTTAATGCACAGAACAGTATTATCTCCGAAAGGCTAGGATTCAGAAACTCTCCATTGTCGCATCTGAATGGACCTACCGTTCTCATTGTTAAAGCGATATGAATATCTGCAATACATGCGCGTTGGAGACGTGTGTTCGAAAGCATCTGGAAAACGATAAGAATTCCAACATTTAGGATTATGTTAAATAATTTTCACATGCTTTGAATCAGAATGTGTCTGTCAGTCGTCTATCTTCCTTGTTCATTGATGGATACAATTCGAAGAAAGCTTGAATCTTTATTAGTAAACCAGAAAACAGTTTTCCCATGCATTACGCACATGGATTTATTATAGACCCCGCAAAGTTAACGTGTATGTATGGAGATGTCCCTGCTTGTATTATAAACGTCTGGATTATTGAGCATGGTTAGAATTCAAGCCTCAGCTCCAGAATATGTTACAGGTTTCATGAGAAAGCAGAATGTTTAGAATGTGGGATTTTGGAAAAAACAACGTGAACGATGGAATTTCAATTCCAATTTCCTTCTTCTTAGCTTTACCAAGTTATTTTCACTGTAGCATTGGTGGCAGCAACTCGGACCCACCAAAGCATATGTATGCATAGACATAATATCAACACTTTAAACACATGATTAATTTTGTAAACCCATTTCATAGGTGCGCCTCCTCTTACTATAACATATTATAATCAAAACAAGAGAAAATTTTAAATAAAACGAATTTAAAACAGTTCTACTATATCAAAATAGGTGATGTGATGAAATTATTTAATTAATAAAAATAAAAATAATCATTTCTTAATAATAAATGAAAAAAGTCAAAAAAAAGATTTTATAAATTTTTTTCACATTAATTAAAAGATGAAATACTTTTAATTCATTATTAAAAGAATTTTTTTTTATTTTATTGATTGAATAATCTTACCATATCAGTTATTGTAATGTATTAGAACTATCTCAGATTTTCTTTCAAAATAATTATAATATTTTTAATTTTTTTAAATAAAAGATAAAAATGGTATTAATTTTATCCTTTTTATTAATTGCGAATTAGGATAACTCTTCCAAAGATGAGATCAATTGCTTGTGAATTGCATGCACTATTTTGCCCACAAGTAGTTATCTTGATGGAGGGACCAAAATTTTCTTGTTTGTAATTAAAGTGGAAATAAGTAGGCCTAGCTTAGTTAATGTGGCCTGTGGGGGCAAATGGGACACCATGCTCTCCATTCATTCACCTCATTTCTAATTGCTTTTGTCTTAATTTTGCATAATTTATTCTCTAGCGAATTATGTTATCATATATATATAGATAAAAAGACAAACTTTACATAGAAATTGATTGCTATTTTACAAACTTACCGATGGAGACAAATTGTGAAAGTGACTTGATCAAAGGGATTAATACCAATCATAATCATGGATTATGGATATGTATTAACATAAAGGTAATTAAAGGTAAAAGACAAATAGGCACATATTCAATTGACATAAAGGTGATTAAAGATATTATATTGATATCCAAACTAATCTTTTACAAAATTATTATACTTTTAATAAATATTACAATATTATTGCCACTCAAATAAACAGATGACGACACAGATAACAGTTAAAATTCTTAAGACATGGATATGATCATACTTCATAAACTTTTAAGATCACTCTGCTTGTCTTGTATGTGTGAAATAGGAAAAGGGATATTGTTTGCAAGTTTGTTGCCATGCAAAAAGAAACGAGGAGAAGATTCATGAAACCGGCATGAAATTTGCAATGAAAGAGAGATTCGAAGAGATAAAAATTGAACCACAATTCATGTGAAGCTTATAAGAAGCCATGCATGAAACGCAGAGAAGCAAAGGGAAGTTGTAATTAAAGTGGATGGCAAAAAATTGAGGCATACATTTAGCCACTTGGGCAAAAATTTACAGCATGAATACAAGTTTCCAGGATTTCATCAATTAATTTGTCTATTCTTGCATTCATGTTTTCTCTCGAAGCATTTGAATAATTCAACTCCTTTTATGCCTTGGTTTGGTGTTTTGACGTGTGGTCGTGAATTATGGTATTACTATAAGATAAAAGAATTAAATATTAAATTATAATTAAAAAAACGAACTTAGTTATAAATTAATATTATTAGATATTTTTTTAATTTTATTTTAAGAATTGAATGGAACCACTTCAATGTTAAACAAATCTTAAATATTATTGTTTAATATTCCTAATTAGAACTAAATTAATTTGAGAGGCCGGCTTAAATTATTGAATGATTTATAGTTAGTTAAATATTATTTCAAAGAAATACAATAGACAAAAGATTTTTAACTTTTAAGTGTGCATTTAGTATTCCTTCAAATTTTTTTTAAAAAAAAAACTAAATATATTTGAATAAAATTTATTTAAAAATATGCGTTTAATCGTTATATTTTTACTAATTTTAAAAATATATGATAATTACAACATGAAAATTATAATATGTCAATTTTAAACATATTTTTAACTTATATTATTAGCGTAATATTTTAATAAAAAGAACTATTTGTAGAATTAATAACATAAAATTATATATTATATATTATTATCGAGGATAGGAACAATATTAAATCATTCTAATTAAGCTAAGTGCTAAACACACCCCATTGAATCATCATCAAGAACAAAAAGCATAACAATAATATTTAAAGTTGCAAGTGATTGAGTTGATAGGATTTGTGAATGTAAAAATCAAAATTAAACCCTAAACTTGAACTAAAATAATCTAAAGTTGAGAGACATTTTCATATCATATCATATCATATCAAAGGGATTATAAGGAAGCATGCTCAACATGGGATTTGGCTCAAACTTGATTGGTTCATTTTGATCTCATTTTCTTCTTGGTGGATGACTGAGATAACAAGATAACACTCTTATTGTATGTGGAGATTGTTTATGGGCAGTTTCTGAATTTATGTTATAATATTATTGACATTAAAATAATATATAATTGAAGTTCAAAGTGTTCAAACTATGCTATTATGTTATTGAAGTGGCATGTAGCCTGTTTAAAATTGATGTGTACCTACCTACCAATGATGGTAATTTTAATATTGTGGCATGAGTGGGCTGCTTTCCAAGTGATGCAATGTGCCCAACTCTTAAAACACTTGTGATATTATTTAAGCATAAAAAATAGAAAAAATAAATAAATAAATAAATAAATATAAGAAAAAATAATGCAACATATACTTAGAGATGATAAGTTTTTATACTATCCAACAAATCAATCCGAAATTTACAAATTTGAATAGACAAAAAATGTTGTAAGTGTTTTATACATATATATATATATATATATATAAAACACAATATAATATAATTATTACTCATATTAGTTTTAAATTTAAAGCTATTTACATGTGATGTCACTTATATTACGATTAATTATTTAAATAATAATATTATACTATCATATTTATAATTTAATAAATTTATTTTATATTTAAAAATAATTATATTTATTATATTTTAAAAAATATTTTAATTATATTTAAAATAAAATTAACAAGTATTTAAATAGATAATATTATAAATATTACAAATATATGTTATTATATAAAAAAATAAATAAATAGTATGATTATAATTCGCTTAATAGTATAATAATTCTCTCAAGTTAAAATTTTAAATTTTTAATATAATTATTAAAAAAATTAATTTTGAATTGTTTTCAAAAATAACACCACAAAAATATACCCTTAAATATACCCATTAGAAATCAACTAAAATCCTAAAGTTTTCTGAGAACAAAAAAAAAAAAAAGAGAGAAAGAGAAAGAGAAAAAATTGTGAGAAAAAGCAAAGACTAATAAATAATTAAATAAAATTTTTCAAAAGACTTTGCTTTAGAAGACCAACATGCGGTAAGCGGCCAAGCTACTGGTTGATAACGTCCGTCAACGAGTCAACGCTTGAATTTTGTCGAGTCGGCACCAACACTAAACGTCGTTTATGTCCCCCAACTCCTATAACATGCAACGTGGACGAATCCTAGCACTACACTTTGAAAATTGATAGACACCGTTGGATTTCGCATGCGATTTTTCTTCTACACAATTATTACGGTAGATACGGGCGCGGTAACAAAAAGATTCACGCCGCCCCCGACAATTTACTGCCACTGTACAGTAAGAATTAACAAAAATAGCAAATTACTTAATTAATTAAACTCCATTAACATAGAATATAAGGCAATTTTCATATTAAAAATAATAATAAATTGTGATTTTGACCCAAAAATTTTTACCCAGTAAAACTGTACGGAAAACACGAGTAAATAGTTAATCAAAATTTAAAAAATTAAATGTAACGTGCATGTGCATATGCAATAGACAAACCACAAACATAACAGTAAGAAATGATCATGACTGGCCTGAAATTGGTTTTTGTTTTCCAGCAATGGAAAGAAGACAGGCATTTGATCATGATCATTTAATTTTCTGTTGTGTTTTCTTGCACTTTCTCGCAGTTTCACTCTCTGCTAACTTGCGCCAGGGATTCTGTACAAGTTAGCGAGTAGTCTCTTTAAAAAAGAACTTATTGTAATGAAAGTAATAGTTAGACAGAGCAAGGGGTGTAAAAGGTTGCCGGGGACACTCAGGGAAGGTGGCGGATGCCTGAGAAAAGCAGGCACTTGTAGAAAAGAGCTTAATTTATTCATAAAAGTAACTAAAAAATTGGCTAAATTGACAAAGTTTGGATTTTGAAACAATGTGGTAAAGTAATCATAGCTTTTCTCTTGCAGTAAAGGTAAGTATTTGCAGTCCAAAAATGAATAAATTGATTCTTTCTAGTTAGGAGCCATAGACAAATTGGCAAAGTAAGCTACAGAAAGGCCAAAGAAGCTTCTTTTGTGCATCAAAAAGACAAGCTCTTCCTCTTTCTCTTCTACAGCTAATTTCATTTCTCACTCTCTCCTTGCTCTCTCTCTCTCTCTCTGAACTTCTCCTTTATTCTCTTCTTTTCTTTCCGAACAACTTCAAGTTTTCTTCTTGGAATTGTTTTGTGAGTGTTTCGATTCATTTCTGCTTAACACTTTGATGTCTACTATACCTCTGGAGCATGATTACATAGGTTTGTCAGAGACTTCTTCAATGCAAAGAAGCTCTGACAAGCTTTCTTCTTCTCCTCCTTCCTCAACTCTCTCCACTGAGCAAAACAGCAGAAACAACAACAAAACTTGTCTCAACTTCAAAGAGACTGAACTCAGGCTTGGCTTGCCAGGTTCTCGGTCTCCTAAAAGGAAACCAGCGCATGGGCTGTCTATTTTTGGCAAAGATATTGAAAACAACGCTAATGGGTTTTCTCCTAGCCCATTGAAGAGTATAATTTCTGGTGCTAAAAGGGGTTTCTCTGATGCCATCCATGGATCTTCTGGTGCTGTCTTGTATTCTCCTAGAGGTGGTTTAGATGATAAAAATAAGATCATTAAAGAAGCTGATGTTTTGCCCGAATCTCCAAAGCCAGTTCAAGAGAAGAAGAATCAAGTTCCTGTTACAAATGAGCCTTATAGTGCTCCTGCTGCAAAGTAACCCATTTTTAACTTTTTATTTCTTTCTTAGTTTGCTTTTGTTCATATGGACATCGTTTAATCTAATTTATCAATCATTACAGACTTTGGTATAATATCTCAACTCAATTAACTCAGTTGAGTAAATTTGTTGTTTTCGCGGTTCAAACAAACCTAAATTTTGTTAGCATTAAATTCTGCTTTTCTGTTATGTGTTCGTCTCCTTCGTTATATCTCCCTTGTAAGTTTTTGCTTTCTGGTATATTCTTAATTAATCTTGTGTGGTTTTCTTTTTTTTTTTTTTTAAATTTATTGTTTTGCTTGGTTGATGCTGGTTTAATACTAACCATTTTCTTTCTAAACTTAATTCTGTCAAATCTTGTATAAGTTTTACCACCTTATTTCTAATTTTTCATGTTTTCATGGTGTTAGTCTCTTCTGTTTAGTTAATTATACGACAATTTCATTGAACAGCATATATAATCTCTTCAAATCGACTAGTTGGGCCCAAAATTTTTTGTATGCTACTTATATTTCCGCTCCTTTAGCTTATCTTTCCATTACTAGATTTTTTCTTCACCTTTTCTTCCTTTTTCTTTGTGAATTTTAGTCTTTGTGGTGTATTCTTAGGTGTGAGTACAGTTCAGTTGGATGCATTATTGAGCCAAGTTTGTTGACAGGGCACAGGTGGTGGGATGGCCACCAATTCGATCATTCCGGAAGAACACTATGGCCTCTAATTTGGCAAAGAACAATGTTGATGTCGAAGGGAAGTCAGGATCTGGATGTCTCTATGTAAAGGTTAGCATGGATGGTGCTCCATATCTGAGGAAGGTTGATCTCAAAATCTACAGTAATTATGTGGAACTCTCATCAGCTCTCGAGAAAATGTTCAGCTGCTTTACCATTGGTATACTCCCTCTCTCTATTTCTCACATATACGTGTACGTGTGTGTGTGTGTGTGTGTGTGTGTGTGTGTGTGTGTGTGTGAGAGAGAGAGAGAGAGAGTTCTTATAGGAAACAATTCTTAAATTTGTTGGCTCGTCCTGTGCCTGAGTGCTGGTATGGTTTAACATACTTGTTAATTTTAATTTTCAGTGTGCTAGAAAAGAATTTCTTTCTAGGTCTACTGTATAAATCAAATTGACAATATAACTATGTTGAACTTTAGTGGTGTAACAGTAAATTATTTAGAAAACATCACCTGCCAAAATTGATGTTTAAGGCACAATAAGTTTGCACACATCTATAATGTTTTTATGAGAAGAGTGCCGATATTGCAATTATGCTGTTGAAGAATTCTAAAGTAAATACAGTGCTAATCTCTAATCGAATATTAACTGTGCTATGATGGCTCTAACAAGCATTGACTTACATTTATGAATGATTGTGATGCAGGACAATGTGATTCGCATGGACTTCCTGGACGAGATGGCCTCAGCAAGAGTCATTTGACAGATCTTCTCCATGGTTCTGAATATGTGCTTACATATGAAGACAAGGATGGTGATTGGATGCTTGTTGGCGACGTCCCATGGGAGTAATTGCTTTTCACCACTTACGGCTTCTTTAATAATATCTAAGTTCCAGAAATTGCTAGTTTCTGGTTGTAAACGGATACATACTGTACAAGTTTACTTGAATTTGCCTATGGAATTATCCATTCCAACCTAATTCCTTGTATTATTTGTAGCCCATGAGGTCAAAAATCCACTTTGCAACTGGGTATTGCAAATCTCGAACTTAACCTATAGCCAACTTGATCTGAATCTTCTGATCCGATGTCTTACATAGTAGATCATTAAAGTTTACTGCCATACACAGCTGCAAAAGTATTTCCTTCATATGCTGTTGATTGTTGTTATTACAGGATGTTCACTGACTCGTGTAGGAGACTACGGATCATGAAAGGTTCAGAGGCTATTGGACTAGGTATGTATCATAGATTATTGTACAACTAGACTTACTTGCCGTTGAGGGTAAACTTCAAATCCCACTGCATTCATTCTGTCAGATTCTAATAAGTTCGGAATCCAAATTAAACTCTTATGCAAATATTCTGTAACTTTTGTTTGTTGCATTTTCGCTAGTCTTCTTGACATTGATCGGCTTGGTTGCAGCTCCAAGGGCCACGGAGAAGTGCAAAAACCAAAGTTAGCGGGGAAGTCTATTGAAGACTGAAAAGGAAACAAAAAAAAATGAAGGGTTTGCATCAGAATCCAAAGACCATGAAAAGATGGTGGAGTTAAGCTTTTTGCTCAAGGACCATACTATATATATATACACGAATATTACAAAACATGATAAGTTTGCTGTATTTAATTAGTTAAAATGGGGAAGACATCATCTAGACAAAGTTAGCATTGGAGACATCTATTAAGTTTGTTTAGTCATCTATTTTTGTTTCTTACCTTTTTATTTTCTGTGTATTTTAGTTGATGTATAAATGGATTGTTTGCCGATTGTCACTCCCTCTGTTCATTGCATTTAATTTGTTGCATTGTACAGGAAGTTTTGCCAATTTTTAACCATAAAATAAGAGATAATTTGAAATAATTAATATAAAATTTAAAATAAAAAATTTGAAATAATTAATTTTAAAATAAAAAATTTTAAATAAAAAATATAAAAATGTGTTTGACAATGCCGTAAAATAATTACTTCTTATATATTCTGAGCTCAGGCATGTTTAAGAACTTAATGGAACACAAATATTGATCATTAATGCTAGAAAGTATGGCATTTCATCTCTGTTAATATACTCCTTGTGAGAATTAAATCATTTCATCATCCCCACAATAGGAGAAAAAAAAAACATATTGATGCCAATGTTAGATGCATAAGCACTTTCACTCAAATTTTTATTCATTTACAGCAATAAAACAGAACCAAAACCTTTAAAAAAAAAAATTGTGGGGATCTGGTTCACCCCTTCATCCCATCCACTTCAAACTCAGGAACCCAAAGCTCTTCCCAACCATGTGAATGAAAATTGATCCTAAAACGTACTGTAAGATTACAGGAGATTTTACTGGTCAGGGCTAGTGCAGCAAATATTCTTGATAAATAAATCTCTCCTGGTTGACAGTTGATACCTTCATCTTCTTAAGCAATTGAATCTTTTGACCGTCAAAAGTGACTTCATAGTATCCCGATTTGGAGAGGTACTAATCTTCATCATCCTCACTGTTATCCTCAGTTTCTTCAACATCTTCCTGATTTTCAGGCTGGTCGTTGTCCTGTTTTTCCTTTTCACCAACAGGCCCTGGAGATAATAGAGAGAAGAAAACATGAAACCTCGTATAAAGGGCCAGATAAATGTGTGGGAAAAAAAAAATTGGAAGGGAAGAATGAGACAATCAGAACATGCAGAAGAAAAAGTGTAAAGTTCGAGAAGAGACAATTATTAGAACCGTAGATCAACCTTAAGCAGAGTTTGTTGTAAGAAAGAAAGGTATAAAAACAAAAGGAGCAAGGAATCCCTTGGAAACCAATTTCAATCAAGTTTATACATGTCAGTCATGTCATTAAACACCAGAGTAGGGTTCTGATTAATTGTGGATGATGAAGGAAAGTTATGTCAGCCACAGACAAGATATTGGAAGTGACATGATGAGAGAAAATAGTAATCAGAGGTTCGGGGCCCAAATGCATCAATAAAATAGGCTGATTAAGCTTCGGCATTAAAAAGGATTGGTGGTCAAATGCCCCAACCATGTCAATGCTGACAAGCAGAGAGTAACTCAGATGGCAAGTTTCAAGCTATTATTAAAGATAATATCTTCCATTACTTGTTAATCAATATTGATCATCTTGCCTTTAATATAGCAATGAAAGCAAAATAAAAACAGACATACCATATTCATTGAAGATGACTCCACCAGAACACAATCCTTCTTCAACCTTCATAAGCTGTAAAGTCATTCTGGGTCCAATCTCCTGAAGCTTGACAGCACTCTTCGTAGAAGCTCGGTTAACTCGACCAAGATCACTTGCCAAAGTCACTGTTGCTGCTTCATCATCAGGTTCACTTTCTGACCCGTAACCAGCCCTTCAAATAATAAATGATGAAGACTGTGTTAGATGTGTCACCAAAAAGAAGGAAATACAAGCATGTTTTGCATTCGCCCAAAATACTCATGCAAGAAGTTTCAAGCCTCAGTGACTTTAAATTAGAACTACAATATAAAGGGTAGATAATAATCACGGAGCTGAAAAAAATTCTTCAACCAAGAGCTCTACCATAATGGGACCTATAATTAACAAACTTTAGATTACAGGTCCCAAAATCAATCAACAGATCAGTAACGTGGCTACAGTGCACAATACTGTTGAACTAAGGATAAAAAATTCAAACTCTCTGCTAACTCATACACAATAAATTTAAGGCAAAAACACACACTATCACTTTGACATAGTTTGCCTTGACTTTAAGGAAAAATTAGAAAAGCGTATGCATAGAGAAGCACGGATACTTACTTGGTAACAAAATCACTCACATCTTGGAGACTCCTAAGATCAGGGACTTGATGGTTCTGAATAAATTTTCTAAGTCTACGAGAGACACCCACAGGCTGCAGTCTGATAGAATAATGGCGGAAATCAATAAGCTTTGTGTCTTTATTATAGTTAAGTAACACAATTCTCTGGCAAGTAGAAAGCTTGACCTGAAACATCAATATTAAAATAATATTTAGCACAGGAGAAAACCCCAGCTGGTTGTCATTAAAAATTATGTTGTCTAAGCACTCACAGTGTTAATATCAATGGCCGGAAAGATGTTCTGAAACATTATAGTTGTGAGCTTTAAATGTTGATCTCCAGTTCCAAAGCCAGAAAGAACAATCTCCCCAAAATATATTCGAAAAACAATGTTAGTGGAAGATAGTGAAAAAAAACATGAGAAAAATATGCAATTCGTGCAAAACATTTTATGAATACAAGTATTGACTCAATTCTATTATAAGTAGAGTAGCACACAAATTAACCAAATAAACAAAAGAGTAAAATATAAACCAGACACTAGGGGGCTAGACCCACCACTCACAGGTCAGGCATTGTCCTATTAAATTCGTGAAAAGAACATCATAGTTAGAGGCGAGGAGAAAAAAAGGTCTTAATAGCAGGGCAGTTCATAATGAAAAAATTATAAATGCAGATACATATGAATCAGTATATCAATGGCAGCAGCACTGACCATAGTTGTGTTGAGAGCAAAAGATTACCAAAGGTGCATTTTTGAAAAGATCTTGGGGACATCTAGGACGCAACTGCGATCGAGCAATATCAACAGCTAAAGAGTACTCATGTATTTTGAATGTAACAGTTGGGCCCTGTGGAGTCCTTGCAACTCTCAAGTAGGGTGCAATTTCAGTCTTTGACAATATGAGGAAATGTGTAACACCCATTGGCCCTGCAACATTCAGAAAGTCCTTGAGATTATTCCTTTTCTTCTCCTGCAACCATACGATACAAAAATCAGAAACAATAATTATAAATGCCACCTTGTTGTAGCATACACATGGTAAGTATAGTTTTATACACAAATAAAGGTTTACCTTAAGCTTGAGAGCAGTGTATGGGAGCATCAATTTTCGTAAGTCCATTTCAAGCTGTTTAAGAAGACCAGGCAACTTGCCTCTTGAAAACACAAAACTCTTTGGGATCTTATCTCCCGTTACATGATCCACAGTCGGCTGCTTCTTCTTCACAACTGGCTTCACAAACCCCTTCTTCTTATTCTGTTTAAATATAGAGTATGCAATGCAGGAACATTAAAAATAAATTAATGATGATCATTATTATTATTGATTGCTTGCTTGAATCAGCCATATCCAGTTGCTGAGATTTTTTTCTTTAAAAAAAAAAAAAAAAGAGCTCAGTATATTCAATTTCTCATGCTACATCTTTTACTTATGTAATGCCAACAGATAACATAACCCTATCAGCATCCTGCTTTCACAGCAACCAAACAGAAAGTAAAATCAAAAGTCAAGCAAACCAAAAATAGAATGAGATCAACTTACATTGCGAAAACGAGCCATGCTGTGTCAGAAATCGGATATCTCTCGATTAAAGCTTCAAACTTTCCCGATATGCTTCCTCCTTGAATGCTGTAAATAAAAGTAAAACAGCAGAATTAGCACCAAAAACAAAAGTATTGGCACAAATTAGGGATTTTGACGAGCTATTTTTCCCAATTGTGTATTGACCAAAAATACTTACAGCTAACAAGTTGAGTCAGAATTGAAGAAAGTACGCAAATTAGATGAAGAGACTTGAATAAATATCGAAGAAATTCGAGAACCAGCGCAAGAAGGTGAAAATTTAGGGTTTAAGGAGCTGCGGAGGGGGTGTGGACGGGAGTATGGGTTTCAGACAGAATAACTAATCAAACGATGCCACGTGTTGACTTCTGATTTGAGAATTTAACTTTGTTTTCGGGAAAATTGACAATATTTACTTAAAAAAAACTTAATTAAAACCTTTTCACTAAAAGAATTTATACATTTAATAATTTAAAAATTAACTTAGTCTCCAGTCTTATTTTTAAATATCAACTAATTAAATTCTATAAATTTAATAACTTGAGAGAGAGAGATTAGACTTGTTGAGGTAACGGAGGGGCAAGAGTAAATCTAAATAGAAATATCACAGTAACCCCACAAATTAAGAATGCAGGCATAAGAAAACCAATTTTGTGAGAGCCTTTACCATAAGATAATCAGCAAAAATGGTAATTTATGTTAGAAGAACTAATGAGATCATATGATCAGTTAACCGAGTGAACAAGAACAAAAACAGTAGCTCATGACACTATCTGATGACTGATTTGAACGGCTATAACCAAAATACACTGACATTAACACGTCTCAAATTTTGATCCCTGTGGAAGGCTGTCTACAACAAGGTGCATTCTCATCTATTCCTCTGGTTTTTTATGATTGTCGTTCAGAAATTTGCAGATATACCATCTGGGTATAGCCGTTAAATACAGAGGTTTCAAGCCTACTTAAACCAAGCCGCTGGAATAAGCCAAAGCGGCCATCTTCAACAATTGGACCAGGTGCACGAGCAGGATCATATCGTGTTTGATGAGTGAGGGAAGGGCCAGCCACCGGGGGGAGCTCCCAATAAATGTCTAGAATTGATTCAACAAACCTGCTGTTCTGAAAGTGTTCGGTGTAGGAGATTGGTTTGTTACTGTGGTTAAAGTTATCTCGCATCTCTCCTCTCACACCCCACCAAGTTTCATCTGGCCCGCATAGTTCTTCTATATCCACCGCCTTCTCCCAGAATTTCTTCCTTCTTGCTCTGATTCTTGCTTCATCACTATCTCTAAAGCAGCTGTGTCCACCTCCTGGATCAAAAACATGAAAGGTTGAACAAGTTAACAACATGTTACGTGTAACCTTCCTTTCAATTTCTGAAGAAAAAATATTTGTATAGCATTAGAGCAATAATAGGTTCTCACGGACGTATGTTTATGGAAAACAATCAATAATCCGTCTAATTTATTTGAAACTAGCCTGAGATCAGTCATTGAGAAAAAGAAAAACTAAACAAAATCATTAAGGCTTGCCCATGGATTATTGATGAAGAAACTGAATAGGGCTGAATATTAGTTTCAGACATGGGGAAACAAGTGTGAAGCACGGCAATACAAAGTCCGTGTCCAGGGAATGGAGGTATATGGCCTTATTTATGGCACTTACAGACAAAGGAGAACTGATGTAACTTGTAAGGGCTATACCACAAATGCAAAAGGACAAATGACTTTGACAGACTAAAGTATTAATCAACCCAATTTGGCAAAATGATAGCCAAGATGCTGTCAATCTCAAAAAGTTGGGATTAGCTGTTTCAGTTGAAACATATTCTCTCTTTTTTGAGACTATCAACCAAGCAATATACTTATCTACAGTAAAAATTATCGTCAAATTGTTTGTCGCAATCATCTTTCTTAAAGTTTGACTATTCAATTTGTCAAATTCACTTCTTTGGGAAGGAAAGATAAATTAAAAACAAAGAGGATTCATCGAGTTTAAAGTTCACGAGGAAGATACATGTCACAGAATTCAAGGCAACAATTCACATGCAGCCCATAAAACATTTAGTAGCAAGGGGAGAGACTGCACCTCTAATATAAGACTGATCACATATTTGTCTCAAAGAATAATGGTCGCCAGTTCCAGTATCATAATTATCCTCAAAAACAAGATGTCGAAAGCCTGCGTTCAGAGCCTGCTTCAGCCTTTGATGAAAGCATGAATGAGGACAAGTTAGCATCAAGCAAATTTAGTGAAGCATGAATGAGACATGTAGTATACAAAACAAACAAAGTGCAAAGTGTTCTTATAATCAAATACAGTTAAGACTTTTAGTACCTTTTTAATTCATTCTGATGGTCATCAAAAAAGATAAGGACTCGGCTGAGATTGGTAATGCCATGTTTCTTCATGACAGTCCCCCAATCCATACTACCAAAATCCACAAAATCTTTTCCCGCAAAATATGTGCAGTTTTCATCAACATAAGCCGGCCCCTTCTGTAGGTATTTCACAGGATGCCGAGGTGAAATTGAAATAATTGGTTTATCTGGATTCGCTTGCCGCAAAACCCAAGTTGAATGTCCCTTGAAGGCACCACTCTCAATCATCAGATCTGGCTTCAGCCATCGAGCAATGAACCAGAGCCCAAAGCTGTGATCAAATCCCATCCCATACATGTTGTTTTTGATTGGCCGAGTTTCATATATTGGTACAAACTCTTCCAATCCCTTTATCATATCCTTGGATGTCCATTCAACCATTTTTCCATGTTTCGATCTGCCTTTAGACAAGGAAAAGAATTAAATGGTGCAGATCATAAGCATCCGAAACAAAAAACAACAAATCAAAATCAAGTCTTTCAACACAACCAAATTCCACAATTTCAAGCTCAGGGAGAGTAAGAAAGGAAGTAGAAATTAACATAAAAGTATACACATTTATATTTAGACTAATAATATCTGTAAATCAAACTGGTTAAAGATCCTCGCAAAGAACATATACAAGGTAATATCCAGATTTAAATTACAAAATGAGCCATGGAAAAGAATCAATTTTCTGAATTAAACTTAGAAAGTACAACTCAAACTTACAACAGAAGCAAACTAGTCAACTTGAAC
The DNA here is from genome assembly GCA_032401905.1 of Swietenia macrophylla. Lineage (NCBI taxonomy): Eukaryota > Viridiplantae > Streptophyta > Magnoliopsida > Sapindales > Meliaceae > Swietenia > Swietenia macrophylla. The sequence continues at coordinate 1,410,136 of CP135575.1, read as the reverse complement.
ATCAACATTGTAGACACTAGCATTCGTAACCATGAAAAAAAAAATCATTAATATTTCAATAACTAGCTTTCTACAAGATCCCAAAAGGGTTCTGCACCACCTAATAGCTCCCAAATTTCAATAAGTCCCCGACCCATCATAAAAATTGCAACTTTATACACCATCAGCATACAATATTAAGCCAAAAACCAATACTTTCATAAGGATATTCATGTCAAATTAATTTAAAATGCAGATCTGATAAAACAAAAAGGCTTTTTCATTACAATAATAGTGAACAGAGCAGAGAAACTTACACCAGGGAACACCGAGATATCCAAAATCCGTCCCGACGCCGTCGGGACGGAAAAGCCCGGGCCCGATCCGAGATAGAGGATCGTAGGGGGAGATGCAGACAAGCTTACGAGAATAGTGGAAGACTAACGGAACGACGAAGAACAAGAAGAGGATGCAGACGAAAATAAATGGAGACACGTGTCCGATGCGAGACAGGTAATTGGATGCCAGAAGAGAAATCTGTTGTCGTTTCGTCTTGGACTCATCGTCGTCGGAAGCGGATCCTGGAGAGGAGGCGACGGCGTCGGAATCAGCGGCATGGGGAGGGGCGCGGCGGGAAGAGACTGTGCGGTCGAGCATCGCGGTGGCGGGAGATAGGGAACGGGGAGACTGAGGGTGACGGAGTGTTGTGCTGTTCATAGTGTGTAGTTTTTTGAGTAACCGAACTGATAATTATTGGTTTTTTTGTAACTGTAACTTAATTATACGAGAAATGAGAGTGTGTTGGTAAATATATTTAGAAATTAGCACTTTTTGAAATATTGGAATTATTAGAGGGGTGTGTTTGAAATATATTGATAACACCCTTCGTGTGTCACGCTACATCTGCGTGAAATGGAGGTGAATTTGATTTTGAATTATTTAATAATTACGTTAAAATTAAAAATTAAAATTTTAAATTAACATAATTATTAAATAATTAAATAAATTATACTTCTATCATCAATTTAATATTTTTAATAATTCTCTTGTCAATTTAATATTTTTATATATTATTATATATTTATATATACTTATACTAATTAGATTTTTAAAATTATAAAAAATATAATAAATTTATTAAATTATAAACGAATTAATGTATTATAATTATTTAAATAATTAATCATATTATAAATAAATTTATATATCAAAAATTTTAAATTATTAATATTAATTGAATATAATTATTAATTGTGTCATATCATATTATTTATTTATTAATTATATTATTTTATATGAATTTGAATGCACAAATTCATGTTGAGTTAATTTTAGTTTTGCAATAAAAAATTACCACCCATAATTGTTAGTTTGTTTTTTTTAGAAGCATTTTATAACAAGAATTTCACATTAAATAAAAAATAAGTATTTTTGAATTTTATAAGGATAGAATATCTACACTCTAAAGAATATATCTTTCGAAGAGAATGTAATGGCCTAATCCGTAATAAGTGATATCAGAGTTAAACTCATTCTAATTTTAATATCTCAGCCAAACACCCATGTATATCGAATGTATTTATAAAAAATTCATAAATTTCGAAATATAACAAAATAGATATATAAAATAATTGACCGTGACACTCTCTCATATTGGATAAATATATATATATATATATATATATATTTAAAATTTTATAAAAGTAAATTCTGCATATTCTAATAAATATGTATTTTGAGACAAAAGGTAATGGCCAAGCTTCTTAGAGCAAAATCAGGTTCAAATAAGCATAATCTCAAAGAAGAGGGCAATGAAACAGCATAATCTCCTCGTACACACTACATCTAGAAGCATTTGGTTCCTTAATTCATTCTTAGATATTTCCATACACCCTTCACCTCTCCAGACCTCGGTATTTCTCCCATTTCCTCTTCTCCATCCTTTCAAAGTTGCCAACAACAGTTCGTAAACCTTGTAATGCTGCATATCTTCTGATCTTGAAAGCTTAAACTTTGTCAACAGATATCATAACACCAATCTACATGAAATCGAAGGAAGAGAGTTCCTTCCGGAAATATATATAGGCCATGCGTCCAACATAAGATTTCTATTCAGAGGCTTTTGATCTTTGAATGAGATGAAGTTCTCAATATCTACAAACTTGAAAGAATGCTGCCAATACTCAGATTTTTAGTATTGAATAATTAAATAACCAATCACTTGATTTTTTTAAAAGTACTAATACGCTATAAATATACAGCAAGCTCTATATATTATGAACCCCACCCAACAACAATCTCTTTACACCAAAAAATTAAACTCCACCATATTCAATCAACCTTCTCTTCTTGTTGCATTGATCATAATTCATAAGTGAAATAATTGAAACAGAATTGAAAAAGGAAAACAGCAATGGATTCTCTAGACTCTCCAAATCCATCTTTTGCAATAAGAGAAACACATGCAGCACCTACAACACAAAACAGATTCCTCATAAGCATTTACGCAAAAGAACCTTGGTTCTCTACATTTCCCTACACATCACCTCATTTCAGCTGACCAATGTTACTGCAACAGAAGACAAAAGCGAAGAGAAATTATAACATTACTGTGGAAAATTGGCAAAATTTTGGTGACATTGCATTATATTTCAGGATTCGAGTAATTGGCAATACGCTAAAATAGAAGCAGGAAGATATATAGAGGCTTATACTTGTTCTACTTTTGTTTTCATTAATGATTCAGTGGCCTGCGGGACCAAATTTTTACTTGTTTTTGTGAGAAATAGTATTCAAGATCTCAATAACGGAGGCACACCAAACCTGCACAGAACTGGATTTAAGTTGGGAATTTTGTAAATTTCTCTTATAGCTTTGCTGGAAGTTGAAATACTTCCATGCAACTAATTTCTCCGTTTCTCGGCGAACTTAGTAATGAAAGTTGCTCCCCCGTACCTGCATGCCAGCTCTTTGGTTTAATGTTTGCTATTTAATAGCTCCCTTTTAGAATTAAGATTATTTCTGATTTAAAAATTGAATCATATATCTTTGTTCTTGAATGTGTGTTTAGCAGATGAAGCATGTGGAACAAATAACTTCGTTAGCGATCAATGTTTCTGATGATATCCTATACTCAGCTTCCCTTGATAAGATAGTAAAAGTATGGCGGATAAGGACTTCAAATGCATTGAAGCAATCCAAGCACATTCCGAGCCGTTCAATGCAATAGTTGCAGCTGATGACGGAGTCCTTTACACCGCCTCTGATAATGCCACCGTCAGAGTTTGGTGTTGATATTTCTGCATCGAAAAACAGCTCCACACTCTCATTGTAACCCTACCAGCTAAGTACTTGCCCATGAAAACCCTAACCCTAACCCTAGATGATGGGATATTGTACAGTGGCTGCACTGATGGCAACATATATTCCTGGCACAAGGGCTGGTTCTCGGGACAACTGCAGTACGGCGGTACACTCCAGGGTCACCCTCATGCGGTAATGTGCCTGGCTAGTGTGGCAAATCATTTGATCAGGGGCTCAGCTGACTCAACCATTAGGGCTTGGGCTTGGGAACAAGAAGGAAGACGTACAACGCTAACCGTTTTAGTTGGACACAGAGGGCCAGTTCGAGGCGTCGCTGCGTTTTTGGGGCGTTTAGGGAAGGGAGCTGAGGATGAATACTGCACAATTTGCAGCGGCAGCCTCGACGGAGATAAAAAATTCTAGTGGGCGTTTGAATAAGGCCAGTGGTCATTAGCATTTTGAGCTGCAAGAAGCATAGCTTTATACATGGATATTGCTGCAAGCAACTTAATTAATGTACACTATAAACTAATTAATTGCTATTCTTACTATTTGGGACAAGAATCTTCTTCTTGTCTTTTCTTGGTTAATTTTTATTTGTTAAAAAATTAAAAAAAAATAATAAAAATTAAATCAAAATAAAATTTTAATTTTTTATTTTCTTTTCTATTTATGTATCACTAAATTGTTAAAAATTAAAAATAAAAAAATTAAGAGAAAACTATTATTTTACTCTTAAATGATAAAATTTTTGGTTAATTATGTAGTTTATGCAATGATGTGGATCCTTAAAGGGAGTTTAGGTAATTAATAATACGAGGAATAAAAATTGATGCAATTTCTAGATGAATCAATGAATAATTGAAATGCTAGACTTATCTTGGAATTGTGAGTAATTGTTGATTACCATTTAATTAAGGATTTGAGAGTTGGGTTTCAAGTAGAATAAAGTAGCAAAAGCAAAGAGAGATGTACTAAATCCCCATTAACACTACATCTATGATTACATAACATTCTATCTCACAATTGAAAACTATATTCATAAACTACTGAGATCGGGAAAATTAATTCAAATCTTCTAAACAATTGTAGTACAGTCATTAAGAGATATATATATATATAAATGTATGCATGCATGTTATCTTCTCCTACTAAGAACACAAACCTTATCTTGGCATTTTTAGCTTGTAGCTCTACTTGTGTTCACTGCTGGTGCATTTCCAATCCATCATTTTCAACTTCATTACGACCAGAATTCTCCTTCTTCATCAAACGATAGAAGATAAAGCAAAGTATACGCAAACCAGAAAGAATGGCGATGATCACCAGAGCAGATATAACGTAGTCTTTGATTGAACGATGCCCTTTGCACCCGAAGAAAACGCCAAGACACACCATGGCTGAATAAACATATGTTGCAGTGCTGCTACAATGTCTTAATACTTATAATAATAAGAAGGATTTGATTATCTCCCATGGGGTTCCTTGTTTGATCTTCAAGTTTCTCGGTGTACTCTTCTTGCTACAGAGGCTAGGGCATGATAGCAAGCTAGCTTCATGTTCTTGCCTTTGTATCTTTTTTTTTTTCTCCTCACTTCTTTGTCAAGCATGGTATAAGATAATGGTTAGGGCTTTCCCCACATGGGAAAGTAAAAACACAACAGAATCTTTCTTCTGGGCAAATTCCTTTGAATCCATCTTACCCTTTTGTGATTATTTTATTTTGCATAAATTGAAACATATTTTTTTATAATAAAAATTGAGTGAACTTGAGACATTTGATACTTTGCCTAAAAACATAAATTAAAGATAAAAAACTTAATAATTATATTTAGCATTCTCTTCGTGTGCAAGCGACAAAATTAAGAATTCTGATAATTGTATTTAACATTCTCTTCACATGCAAGCGACAAAAACATTATATTCATGTGCAAGTAGTTTTGTCACTTGCAATTAAATTAATTATAATTATTTTTTAATTATTTGTGTGCACCATAATTTAAATACTAAACCGTTAAGTCAAATTAGTTTTGATACTAAATTGAGTTTACAGCTTTATTTAAAAACTTAAATTTTAAAGGTAAATATTTAAAGAGTTGTATTTAACAAATTTAAATATATTTTAAAGATAAATTATAATAATTTTTTTTTACTAATAACATATATTTTAAACCAAATGGGGGATTTTTCTTGGGCGTTAAGAATGATAATAATAAATGCAGAAACTATGGCTGTCAGGGGCTTATTTGATAAAAATATGAGTAAAAGGGACCCAAAAATTACCAGTGATTGTCGTGAGAAGCCCATCACTAAGAGTTTCTTAGTTGGGGACTTATTTGTATAAATGAAGAAAATACATCTTTATTTGTGAATACTTAAACAAATTAGGTAACTTAATGTTATTACTCCGTGGCAATGTCCTATCCTAGAGTAAGATAATCACTGTGTTCTGTTGAGTCACCACTTGCACACGTGTGGAACAATCCTCGCTCCCACACTTCAACCAAGGGGGCAGAACGCACAATAGACTCGAATGTTAAGTTGCAGGGCTTTCTGCAGGTGCGCCTGTTTAACATTCTTAACACTCAGTTTAGTACCTTCACATCATGTAATGAACCATATATGTTTACGTTTGTTCTGACAATTCCCATTATTTTGCTTTTATTTATGTTTTTTCTGCATTTTTCTATTCTGGGTAGGGTTTGGTTATTGAATTTAAGCTTATTATCTCTGCAGAGCTGACAGGGTTGACCGTTTGCTGAAATTTGCGAGTGGTTATGTGAAGTCAAGGCCGCTCGATTACTTTCAGGTTTCAATGCTTATTTTTGCTTAATTGTTGATGAATAATGAATGTATTGCTCACTTACAAACTCTGTGTGAAGAATGATGGTAAATTTAATTCGGATTATCTTAGTATATTGTTGCTGTTTGGACTTACTTATGTGTACCCTTTTCGGGTTTTTGGCCGTTTCGCTGTTTTTGCTCTCTGATTTGTTGAGAGAAAAGCTTAAAATTTGTGTAGGGATGAAAACAAGAGAATGCCCGTTCCTTTCTCTCTTTGGGAATCCATTTAAACAAGACCAAAAAATAAAAAGTTCTTCCTATTTTCCTAAACAAGTGCTTTAATTTGTATTATGTCATTATAGGTTTCTTATGTGACTCCTATGTATTGAAAGCATGAATTATTGCTCATAATGCCTTTGAATTGGTGATCTAGAACTGTATTGTTTTTCTTTTGTGACAGGGCCGCTGTTCATATTATAGTTTAAGCTGTGATTGGATGATGGATGGGAAAAAAGGTAAGTCGGGTGCCGTAGACAGGAAGAAGAAGCAGAAAACATTTAATCCTGTGTGGAGACCAGTTTCTATGCAGGCTACTATCAATGAAGGTTTTTTCTTTAATCAATTTGACCTACTTATCAAATCAAACTAATTTCTTTTTTTTTTTTTTCCACGCTTTTCTACTGATCATAGCAACCCTGTGCAACTAGAGTGTGAAGATGCAGGCACACTAGCACAGTTGTGGACTTGTAGTACTAACAGATGTATAAGCCAGTGGGCATGGAGCTGATAATTTCTCGATTCTGAAACAAGAGAGGGTTTCTCTTTTTCTTTAGCCAGAAAATCATTAAATCAAATTCCATTACCATTTCTGATGAAAGAATTACGCAATTTTCATCTCTGCATAGTTAATGCTTCAATTACAGTAAATATCCTATCGCTTAATAGTTTGAATGAGGACTAAAAAAATTTTTATCTACTTTTTTCAACTTCGTACAATGTACTGGCCACTTTGCAGACAGTTGAAATGATAATAGGATTGTTTCTGGTTCATTAACATTTGATCTTGCTGATCGGTCATTTGATGTCATTTTCAGAAATCTTGGTAAAGGATATCACTGAAGATGGAAGTCAAATTCAAGAAGTGCACCACAGCATATCAAGCAACGCTTCGGATGCTCTACTGGTCATGGAGGTTGCCGAAGAAGTGAATGAAGGGCCTGACTTGATGCTTAGTTCTGGTGCCTTGCAGGATAATATTAAGGATGAAACTTTGGAAGGAGAGCCAGTTACTCTGGGAGAAAAGAGTTCAGTTTCGCTTGAGGTATAGTTTTGATTGTTGAGTTTTGAAAACATGGCCTGTCAATAAGAATCCTCAAAATAAGACCAATTTGCACAATGGTATTTTCACTCTTACTCTAATATAACTTCAGCTGGCCCTTTCCATGCTGATATGCTATTTTTGTTAGCCTGAATTGACTTAGTAGGGATGTTTATCGGTATCAAAGAACCAGATGCTTGCAGAGATTTTCTAGGAAGCCTCTTCAGTGAATTTATTATGTACATATTTGTTTATTTTTACCAAGATAGTTGAAATGGTTGCTGAACCTGCCACCAAAAGTAATTCTATCTTTTGTTACAGTATATCTTATGCACATCAAGACTCAATGTTATTTTCATATGACTTAGAATCCTTCTCTACATGTTAGCCCATAATATTCAGTTATCAGTTACTGCTACACATTTTCTTCGCTTAATTCTGCCCATCTTAAACAAGTAGCATAACGCTAAAGGGTGTTATGAACACTAGGTGTAGAGTAATGTTGAAACTGAGAGTTCATAACATTTGGTCTCACTTTCTGTGCTTGATATGCAGGTTGGTGCTTCTGTAATTCGGTTTGTTAAAGGAAAAGAGTAAGGAATTCTGCATCTAAACCTCTTTAAGACTCAAATAATGTCCATATTTCTTATTCTTTCTAATTTCCTTCCTCAGAGGATCTACACAGAGAAAAATTGAAAAGGAGATGGGAGTTAAGATTATCTTTCCATCACCAAAAAAGGAGGATTCTATCAGTGAGTTCTTGTGGTGTTTGATAATTCAACTCTGATTATTCTGTAGTTATTGTAACCAAATTTTCATGTTATACTATTTACTTTATGATAATCTAATTTGAAAAACTTCCATCACTATCTAATTTGCAGTCATTGAAGGTATGTCACTAGATAGTGTAACTAGAGCTTCAGAAAGGATACAAGCTGTAATTGATGAGGTTAGTCATACTTCTTTATTGTTTATTAAAATTGTAATAATGTATGTTATTTATTGCGCAAAAAACTTAAAATACCTAGTTTAGTAGTCTACTTTTTTTTTTTGCACCTTTTCATTACTGAATTGCCCCATGCCTTTGAAATTATGTGTATTTAAAAGGGATGTTGTAGGGTCAGTACATGCATTAGCTATTGCTTATCATGTGAGAAGAAATATTTTATAATGGTGTTTGGCCCCTTTGCATAAGTGACCAAAGAATCTCTTGAAAGGTTTTACTTTAGTTTGTTTTTCCTATCTTTCATAACTTTCTTGTAGCAATTTTTTTCCTAATGTTTGACATAAGCTTATTAGGAGGCATTTTAATAGAGAACATTATTATTATAGTTGTTTACTTTTTATGAAGTTACTATTGTGTATTGTTTTCTTCATTTTTTACACATCGCTTTTAAGAAAATCTTTAACACTTTTCTTTTGGTTTAAATCACAGGCAGTCCAAAGCCCAAGTCTTGACTACTCTCACTTTGTATCACTTCCATTGGCTATACATCCAGAATTGGTTGATAAGCTTGTTAATTTTCAAAATTCCATACTGGGAATTAATGATGCATACCTAGATGAGAATGTGGATAGTGATTCAAATGAAGATACTTCTGACAATGAAGATAAGGAGCAACAGGCAGATAAAGAATCTAATGTTGCAGTTGAACTTAAAGTTGGTAACGAAAATCATGTTAAAGTGGATATAACTAGCATTCCTCTTGTTAGTTATGCACCTAAGGCATCAAGAGCTTCTACTTTTCCTGGTGAGAAATTCATTGAATTCTGGTGTGCGTTAATGTTTAACGATCTATACAATCTTTTCTGTGGCCTGTAGAACATACTATTATTCTGTAGTTGGTGACTGGAAGTGGCATATAGATGATCAGATATGCTGAATTGAAGGCACGTGTGTGTGTGATTTGTTGGTGCAAATGTTGTGTCTGCATGATAGGTTTTGTGAAATGGGTACTTGCATGTCCTTTTAGTAGTATATTTGCTTCTATGGTCTCCCTTCAGGTTCAATGGAGATCATTTGCTATAGTTCTTCTATACGTCATTAGTTCTTTCTCCCCTCGCTTACTCTGGCAAAATCTCACTGATGTATGCTGGTATTTAACAGGCTTAGGAATTGACAAATCAATATTCATTAAACCAAAAACATTTCACTTAACTTTATTGATGTTGAAGTTATGGAATAAGGACCGAGTTAATGCAGCTACCGAAGTTTTGAAGGTGAATTTCTGTTCAATCAGATATTTATCTGTCAATAGCGGCATTCTTAGTAGTCTTATGTTTTATGTTTTTCCCAGAGTATTTCCTCAAAGGTGATGGATGCTTTGGATAATCGTCCAGTCTTTATTAGACTAAAGGGAGTGGTAAGATTGTATTCAAGTTCAATTGCAGCTTGTAAAGTTTGTTAGTGCTTATTGACATGAGGTGTTGAGATGCTTTATCTGACAATGAAGCGACTTGATTTATAAAGCTTCAAAGTACTGATCAACTAAGCATCATTTTCTATGAGCATTCTATTTATGGCATGGTATTTCATAATTTTTTCTCTCTTGAGAGGTCAGCAGCACTTTGTGAACGTCTTGTTGTCTAACCTACCTTGTGCATCTTAGCTTCCTTTGCCCGTGGATGAAGGCAGAAACCACCTTATGTTTGTTATAATTTTACTTATGCTGTATGGCCCTTCGTTGATTTTAGAATTGCATGAGAGGTTCTTTGGAAAAAGCTCGTGTACTCTATGCACCAGTGGAAGAAATCGGTGACGGTGATAGACTTGTCCGTGCAGCTCGTATCCTCATTTTGTGTTTATTGTTGTCATGAGTTTCTTCCTCACTATCTGTTTCACTTAGAAAAATAAATAAATAAAACAAAATTACCTCATTTCATTAAATTTAAAGCTACCATTTTGCTTCAATGGAATCTTTTGAAACTTCTTGAGCTTTCTTAGAAGTCATTACTGATGCATTTTACGAAGCTGGACTTGTTTTCGAGAGAGATTATAACAGAAAGTTAAAGGTACAATATATGACCTTTAAAGTACTCACTTTGCGGCCACTATTATTATCCTGTGTTCTACTTGATTTTGATATGACATTATGTTTTCTTAGTTTTGAATTATTAGTATTTGATGTCATTATCCTTAATTGCCTTTTGAGTTTGTGCATATAGGCTGATGAAGTAAATATTTTCTGAAAAATTGCATAGTAGTTTATCAGCGTAAATCTTTCATTCAACCTTAAAAACCACATTGTTCATGACCTTTTAGTGCTCAATGTGAGTACTCATCGCATTTTTGCTTCTCTACATTTTTTTTTCAGCTAAATGGTTACATTGCAGTTCAGTCTGGAAAATATTATGACTAACAGTTGGTTGTTTCCTCAAATTGCAGTTGCATGCCACATTGATGAATATAAGTCACAGAAAAAGGTTCCAGTTATATTTTTATTTATCCTCTTTGTCTCCCTCACCTGCTTCTTATTCTGGTGCTTATTAATCCTTTTGGTTTCTCTTTGTCTCTGGTTTGGCTGATATATAACTGAAACTAAATTGGATTGTCCAGACGCAAAGGGAAGAAAGGGGTCGATTACTTTGATGCACGAGACATTTTCAAGCATTTTGGATCCAAGGAATGGGGAGAGTATCTCATCCGTGAGGCTCATCTGTCACAAAGATTCGTGTTCGATGAAAGTGGATATTATCATTGCTGTGCTTCAATACCTTTTCCGGAAAACATGCAAGTAGACTGATTCATTTAGGTTGAAGCTTTGTGACTTACTTTCATCCGAATCGAAGCTCTGACAGCCAAAAATGTACAGATTATACCATGGTGACGAAGCCTATTTACATTTTCATGCTTAGCTTTGTGTTGCATATCTGCTTTCAGGCTTTAGCTTATGAATTTGTTAATTTCGTTAGTATTTTGCACCATATACATCACTGAATAGTGCTTGGCAGACTTGTATATGTTGCTATGAAGCAAATGCTGCAATACTTTCCCTTGCTTATAAGAAGTGCTTTTCATACAAAAGGTAATTCTTTGCCGCAACAGAATCAGTAAATTTCAAATCACTATGCAAGCTTGTAGAATTTGTTTCCTGAAATATTCTTCCATCAAAAATCGAGAAAATAAATTTATTTAACATGTGAAAACACTTGGATTTCACCCTTCCACCTGCCCCCACGACAAAGAAAAAGCCTGCCAACTTGTTTGCTCCTGATCCAACCCCACATGTCAAGGGAAAAAAGCACTTCCATAAAATTACTTCTGTCAGATCATGACGAGGCTTGGCTAGATTTTTCTCTCTCTTCTAGAGCTTTCGCCTCATCTCTTCTGTTTGAGCAACTATACTTTTGTTTAAATGTCTGTTTCATGTGCCTAAATTCATCTAAGAAAACTTTATTTAATACATCTGAATGAAGTGAGCAGTGATGAAAACACATGCATCATCTAGCACTTAATCCAAAATCAAAGTGAAGAAAATAAAACATATTCAACCTCTCTCACTTATTGATCCCACAACTTATTACCAATCATTCTCAACAATGCCATTGGGCATGATTAAATTTGTCCACAGATCATTAAAGATATTGGTCCCAGCTGTGCTTTCTTATTTTTATGTAGAGAATTCAGAACAATTTCAATGCTCTTAGCAGGGCAACAGAACTTGGATGGCAGACAGAAAGCAATGAGAATTATATGCAACATCCAAATCGCGTAATGTTTTTGCATCGTGCCAACACTTTCATGAAAATTTTTTTAAGAAGTTTCACTCAAAAATTGCATTCAAATGGCAAATTCATACCTTGTTTTAGAGATCTTATCATTTCAAAAGTTTGAGTGGTTTGATAGAAAAGTTATTGCATAGCATACAGAACAGGCAAACGTTTGCTAATTAAAGATTGTAATTAGGCTTTGAAGTTATTTGTCCTGTGACAAATGTCAATTCCATTTGATTAGATGCCCAAAACATGCAATTTGAAGCACAACATGTGATGCTCGACTGTCCTGTCTGTTGACTCAAAAAAATTTCATGTAAAATTTGAACCATCAACGCTCATTCCAAGATGGCAAATTCTCGTTTCCCTCTAATTGACACTTTGGCAACCTCAAAAGGCACGAAACGAGAAGATTCAGCAGTGAAAATTTGGGGTATGTCAAAAGTTATCAACCAATGGAGTCTTTCTAGCCATTTACACCCACTTTCAGGTTACCACAAAGAAAAAAAGAAGCACATAGTGGTTATCCAAAAGCACTTTTTAAGGGATATAAACCCAATAAAAGAATTAAAATCCAACAACCCACATTATAAAAATGATTAATGATGACTTAATTAATCTAAAACCCAACTGTTTTACAAAGTTTTGCATAGTAAACCAACAGACAAACCAAAAAAGTTCTTAAGATTCCTTGCTATCATCTCCATTTTAGCAACCACCTCCTTCATAATCCAACATAATACATTAATTTTGTATCTTAAACCTCACTATTTTAGCACCAAACAATGCTATCCACTCATTTTTCAAATCTCACAGACCAGTTTTGCTTCTGGTCGGTGCAAATTTGTGGTCCAAATTAGCTAGTCATGACTCCCTCACCCCCATTATTATATCATTTCTTCTTCCTCACATGACCCTATCACTGTTTCACTACTCTTTCTTGTTCACATGGAATTATCATTGATTTGCATCCAGACAATTCTATTAAAGCATGTTGTTGACAGCTAGGATTGTTGCAAGAAATTTGATTGGACATGCATGGATGGATATACTTGAGCTCTTTCTTCCCATATTCTCTTTCTATTAATCCTTTTCTACAACTATACGCATACATACAATTCTACAGCATTAATACAGTATGAAACTCGTGAATTTATTTACAATACCTTATCTTAAAAACATTATTCTTTTATTATAAAGTTTGTGTCATGTTATAGTTTGGTAGTAGTATATATATATGAGGGAGCTTGTAAAGGCTTTTGTGCTCTGACCGAAGCTAACTTTGCCCCCATCCTTATCTTCTTCTTCCTTCCATCCCTCCGCTTTCAGCATCGACAGTTTCTCTAAGTTGATCAACAATGGCGATTGCCTTCGGTCGCTTCGATGATTCTTTCAGTTTAGGCTCTTTCAAAGCCTATCTTGCTGAGTTTATCTCGACTTTGCTCTTTGTTTTCGCCGGCGTTGGTTCTGCTATTGCTTACAGTACTTACTCATCTCCCTTCACTTCTAGCTGCATCAGCTAAAGATAATTATAACATTATTGGATCTTAGACAAAACCCTAGTTAATTGTGATAATAACTTATGGCGCCCATGCGAAGATATTTCCGCGGTTTGACTTTGTTTTCTTGTTTTTGTTTTTCACAGACAAGTTGACAGCAGATGCAGCACTTGATCCAGCGGGGTTAGTAGCCATTGCTGTTTGCCATGGTTTTGCTCTCTTTGTTGCGGTCTCGGTTGGTGCTAACATCTCCGGTGGCCATGTCAACCCAGCTGTCACCTTTGGATTGGCTCTCGGGGGCCAAATCACCGTCCTCACGGGCATTTTCTACTGGATTGCACAACTTCTGGGCTCAATTGTTGCTTGCTACCTCCTCAAAGTCGTCACCGGAGGATTGGCAATTCCTACTCACAGTGTTGCAGCTGGAGTTGGAGCAATTGAAGGAGTTGTAATGGAGATTATCATCACATTTGCTTTGGTTTACACAGTTTATGCCACAGCAGCTGACCCCAAGAAGGGGTCACTGGGAACAATTGCGCCCATTGCAATTGGTTTCATTGTTGGTGCCAACATCTTGGCCGCCGGCCCATTCTCCGGCGGATCCATGAATCCGGCCCGTTCCTTCGGTCCAGCTGTCGCAAGTGGCAACTTCCACGACAACTGGATCTACTGGGTTGGGCCACTTGTCGGTGGTGGGCTTGCTGGGCTCATCTATGGCAATGTATTCATGTCCTCTGAACATGTATCCTTGTCCAATGACTTTTAATCTCTGTGTTAAATTAAATTCACCTGCCTTTGCCTTTTTCTTTTTGTAATAAAAGAAGGAAAAAGCAGCTTTGGTTTCTTCCTTCTTTTTCTTCTTTGATTAATTTCTTTGTTTTATCATCTTATTTTCTTTTCTTAAAGTCTTGTTGTGGTCCATTGTCGCTTTACGAGAATGGTTGAAATTAAATTGGAGGTATGTCACTCATTATCTTATCACGGTTTTAAGAACAATCGATTAATTGTACTCACAAAACTAAATTTTAAATTTAAGATCAATTACATTTTATTATTTATTTTTTAATTCAATATTCAACTCATCAAAAAAAAAATTATATTTTAAGAATTTATATTAAATTCTTAAAAATTCAGGATCATTTTATTATATGCTTTATATTATTTTGATTTGTTTTTATTCGATGAAGGAATTGATAAAATAGATTTAAAATTGACTAAGAGACTTTGAAATTTAAGAATGCATATGAGATAATAAGTTAAAACATAAATGATAAATAAAATTAGTGATTGATCATATAAATTTTTAAGATTGATTTATCCCAATTACCATTAATAATGGAATTAAGATGCAAAAATGATATCAAAATTCTTCTAATTGTCTCATTTAGAACATTAAATTGACATAAACACATTAATAAATAGGAATATTATTCTCATAAGTGGGACTTATTCCAAATCCCAATAGAAGCCATGGAGCTTCAAGTAGTCCAATGGGCCGGAAATAGATGGGCCGAACGAATTTAAAATGCTGAGAATAATGACAAGGATACCAAAAGAGCTACTCTAAACTCTGAGTACGCCGCCAGTATTGGGCTGGAATGTGTGGGTGTATTTAGGATTGAAGTGTGGAATGTGTTCAATGATGTGATTGGCTTGTTATAATCTGATGGCAAATGCTCAGGTTTTTCTGTTATGTGGCCCAGTTTTAAGGTTTAAATTTAATTATAGCCTACTTCAAAATTTACTTTTCCATGTAACTAAAAAAAGATTGATTTTGAAGGAAAATATTCTTGATGGGCGAACCATATTTCACATACTAAAAGATTTTTTTTTCTTTTTCGATAAAATTTGTGGAAAATGTTGAAATTTTAACTAAATTCTTGTTAGAAATAAAAATTTTTTTTAATAAAATACATTAAGGTAGTTAAAATTTTATCTAAACTCTTTTGAACTCTCTGGATAAAATTTATGAACGAAAATAATCCTAAAAAATTTATATAAAATACCAATTCATACTAATTTTTCTTAATAAAATTTCGTCAGAGGAGGTTGAAGTTTTAGTTAAACTTTTCGAGAAAGTTTATTAAAAGAAATCATTCATTAACTTTTGAGATAAAATAATTTAAAATAAATTTTTTTATGTCGTAAATAATAATCAATTTTGTAGTGGGTCAAAATTATATAGTGAGCTTGAAAATAAAATTACTTAAGAAAAAAATTAAATTTTTATTATTAGACCTAAAAAATTTTCAAATTAAGATGCTTTTTTTTTTCTTAATTTTACTTAATAATTTCTTAGAAAACATTATACAAGTTGTACAAACAAAGTTGACATAAAATACTTTAATAATTACGTTCTAAAACAATTAATAAGATTATTAGTCTAAAATTTAAATAATTTAAAATATAAAATAATTATTTTACCCTTTTAAAGTGAGAAGTATTTTTTTAAAATTTTTTATTAAAAAAATTAAATTATTATATTATATTAATATAAATAATATAATAGAGGATCAAATTATTTAATTAATTTAAAATATTTATTGTTAATAAATAAGTTTTTTATTTTAATTATTATATTTTACATAAAATAATTTTATCCTTATAAATTCCGAACAAAATCTTTAATTACAAGAAACAAAAACACGTTGTCGAACAACGGTTGCATTGCATGCTGAACTTCAACAAGTCAACGGCTGGCGGGAGATAAACCCTAAGCAACGTCAGCCAACCTACCACCTCCAGCTTCCTCATTTCAATAATATATTTTACTCCCTTACCTCTCTTCCTCGATGTCTTCGCTTATTATCTTTCTATTTATACTTTCATCGGCTCTTACTTTAGTTTTTCCTGTGTCATTTTTTTTTCTTCTTCTGCTCTTTTACTTTCTTCCCAATTCATGGTTTCCCATTTGTCTCTCCGTCCGCCCAACTTCTTCTACTCGTAAGTTCTTTCCCTCTTTAGCTCTCCCGTATGTATTTTAGATGTGGGTTGTACAGATTTCACGTTAATATTGCAGAATATTTGAGTTTACGGGTGGAAATCTGCTTGATGAGTGATGTGTTGGTGACTTTATGATTCTTGAATTGATTTGAAAATGGTTATGGTGATTGGTTCTGGATAATTCTTGAGCCAAGTTAATTTCTTAACTTTGATGGACTTCTCTGTTTTCTGCGACTTTCTCAGTAAATTGAAATCGAAAGGAAAAACTTTTCTTGGTCCATTTGCAATTTTTTTCTTATCTTTTTATAAGAGTGATAGAGGTCAAGGGCTCATGGGTCTCAAGTCTACTATTGTTTCATTCTGGATAAGGTTTTAAGGAGGATCTTTTAGGATTTATATCACGTTGGGTGAAAATGCAGAAAATAAGCATTTAACATATGGCAAAACTCACTAATAGTCTTGTATAGACTCATCCTATGAAGATGATTGATAAGCAATAGTCAACAGGATGACGATTAAAGTTTTTATCTTTGTTTTTCCTTTTAATTATGTTATTCCACTATTCTTTTGAATTCCAAAGTTGAAAAATTAGTCATTTAATTGGTGTCTATTTTTTGTTACAGACATTCCTTTGGGTCAGAAATCAGACGCAATAGAAACGGAAGTGTACTCAACTCATCGGTGTTTAATGGAAATGACCAAGAAAAATCTCTCTTTTCAAAGAGTAATCATTCATTTGAATTTTTATTCAAATATTATACTGTTCCAAGTCATGTATCACTGAGGGCATTGTCATCTTCAACTGCCTTCGCTTCCGCTTCTGATCAACTCAATAATGAGAGTGAAGCACATTTATCTAAAGCTGAAGGGGATGAAATGGAATTTAATCGGGTGAATTGCCTTGTCTGGGTATTGCATGAATCTGCTAAGAGCTTTTCACTTGCAGTTGAGTTACTTGAATTGACTGGAAGCAGTATGGAGCTTGCAATGGCTTGGAATGGGAAGGATGTGCATGGATGGCATAAACGTCTCTCTTATAATGTATGCACAAACCACATTGCAACACTAACAGCCAAAAAAATAGTCCAAAGCATTGTGTCTGTTGACATGGCAGAGTCTCAATATCATAACTTGATGATCCATATTCATCTTGATAATTGATGTATACATTTGCATGTTTCTGCTCATACTTGCAATTTTCCTTGAATAACTATTACAGTGATATGTAAGTTGAGTCGGGCTGCAATATTCTTTACGAATCATTAGAAGACATGAGAAATGGAACAAGAATCATTGACTCGTATGGTTCTTCAGGTAGCAGTTTATGCTTTATTAAAAATGGCGATTGAAGTGGAGAGTTTGCTCTCTCGTGGACGTCACAACAATCCTGCTCCAGTGAAAGAGATGTGAGTGATTAACTGCTGGTGAAAAATTACCTAAATTTATTTGCATTTCCAGCATGGTGGTGTTAATTTAAATTTGATATAACACCAGCCCCAACATATCACTTCTTAGTATTCTTGTGTGGTTGTCGCTGAAATGCTGATTAACCATGACAACTATTTCTCCTCTTCATTTGCTTCAGCTTGGGCTCTAAGATAATTGCAGTGGGAGAGTACATTGAAAATCAATTGAGCGTGAGGCACTCAGAATTGGTACAATGGTTTAGAATCGTGGAATTACCTCGAATTGCTGGATATTTCAGTTCTTTATTAAAGAAGTGGTCTATGGAATATGCTGGAAGGTTTGCTCAAAAACCTCAGCTTCTAGCATAAACTTTTTGGTCATTCGCATATATATGTTAATATATGGGAATGATATTCCAATTCGCTTGCCTGTGCATGTGAGTTCATGCTTATTAGCAATTCATTGATTGATCAACAGTTAGGAATTTGACCTAAACACAAAATTTCAGTGGTGTTGCAGGGATAATTGTTGCAATAAGCTGCTGTGCTGCAGTAGGGAAACTGGGTTCCGGGCGTAGTTCCTGCCCTTCGCTTAATATGTCAATTGAGGATGCATCAATTGAGCTAATGAATATTTCATGTAATTTCGTATCAGTGGACAAGCTGCATCACTTAGCAACCGAGGCAGGATTTGAACCTGAATTCCTTGCCCATTTTGGTAAAAAGGTTCTTCCCAACAATAACACTGAGGAGCTAGAATTTTGGATCGGGTTGGCTCAGAAGAAACTCTTATTTGCATTCCACAGGGAGACTGAACTTTTAGGGACCAAAATTTTACATGAAAAGGTTGGTTCTATTATTTGTGAAAGTCTTCCTGGTTTTTTTAATTTTTCTTTTTTGGGAAATTATTGGAGGACTAGTACTATATCTCTCACATTTCACTGCTCTTAAGGACCTTGCTCAATGGTCAATTTGGTCTGTTTCTTTGATTCATTTGGAGTTTGTTGCGCTCATGGTTAAACTTGTCAATAAGGTGGTTATGGATATAAATTCGTATATTCAATATTCAATATTTGAGCAGTTGGCTTAAAAATTTTGACAGGTTCAAGCAGACAGTTTGGCTACACTAGGACTTTTTGCATACTTGGGAAGAATGACTAGAAAATTCTTGTTGGCTAAGGGCATAAAAGATCTTGATGATATGGTTAAGGATTTCCTCAGGTAAATTAATTTATAATTTGGTTGGATATTATAAGTTCTGGTATATCTATAAAAAAGAGAAACATAGGATGTCACATAATGCTATTACTACAGCTACTTGGAGTGCGGTAGCCTTTTCATTTACCCAGAGTTTTGTTCTATCTCAGTGTATCAACTCTTCATGGAGGTAAGATTCCACCAATTTATTAGAACTGGAAATGAGAATTATGTAAATGCGTGGACATGCCATCTTTACAGATAGTAATCGATGAAATTGGGTGGCTTGACTTTTATGCTGCATTTCCTTCCCTGTGCAATCAAGAAAGAAGGTCCAAACATCATACTATTCAAGCTGAGAAAGAGCTTATTCTGTCAAATGTTTTTACTGTTTGCTATGATGTGTTCTCCGGGTTTGCTCACTTCATTCATTCCACTCAACGTCCTTTGGAGGCAGAATTGCTTGCCTTCTTACTCCGGAGGTAGCCAAAACATTTCTGTCATTTCCAAGCTTTATGTGTCTTGAATTTCATGTATAAGTGGTCAATTGTCTTCTAAGATATGGTGTTATCAATTTTTCAGCCAAAGCTTGCTAACTGTTTGCCTAGATGACTACTGGGCTGCTTATGATAGATCAAGGTATGTTAGTGTCTGGATTCTATGTTTTGTCTGATTTTTCTTTTCATTGGCTGAAGACAATTAGAGAGAAGGTTAATGATTGAACTGGGGTTGATGCTCTCCAGTAACGGACTGCTAAAGATTGCAGAAAAAGGATCCTCTGGCGATGTGCCATCTTTGGGAACTAAAAGTACTACCAGGTTCTCTGCAGCTCCTGAAGCAAAAGAAAATTCGACTGAATTGGTGATGCAGGGAAATATAAAGAATAATTCTCACTGTCCATCTAATTTGACAAAGGTATGGCTATATGATAATAACAGTTTTTGCCAGGTTGGTGTGTATTAATTTCACTCAACCGAGCTACTGGTCGTGAGGAGATGTGTTCTCATTGCCATCAAAAATTAGATTTTTGTTGATGAAACTAGGAAAATGGTATTCAGAGTTGGGACGGTCGACATATGCCTAAGGATCTGAAAATTAGGGAAGTTTAGAGAAACATGGTCCATTTTTGGTTTATTGGGAGAATAAAGAAATTTGGTGTTCAAGAGATACCTTTTATGTTTTGCTGAAGCTATTTGTTATGAACGAGGCAGACCAGATTGTGTTTACCATGTTGGAGTATTGTGTAATGGCAGGGCAGCAGCTCAGACGGGACAGATGCAATAATGTTAGTGGACAGTACCCACCCTGCAGAATCAAATTCCTTGCAAGACGGTTTAATCAGGAAATACGGCATGGAATTGATGTCAACTAGCTTGGTGAAGACTATTTCCTTAGTCAACAAGCAGAATTATCCTAAAATTTCATATGTTTATTAATCTTTTGTACTGCAATTTGAATTCCTTAATAGGATGTTTGGATGGGTACACAATTGCTCTGGATAGATATCATGATGTCTGTGGAGCTACTCCTAAAGCAGTTGCAAGGGCACAAGGTTACCATGAGGGAACGGAAGAAGATAAAAAGAACCCTGAATGATATTACGACACTCATCCCGATTACAATTCTAATGCTACTTCCTGTAAGTGCTTATCTTATCCTCTTTTCATAATAATTTCCCTGTCAATCACCAATAAGAAAGTAGCTAATTGGAATTTTTCTTGCGTTTTGTCTCAATGAACAACAAAGAACTAATATCCGACTGTTCATGTAAGATTTGTTCACAATCGAGAACTGCCTTTGCCATAAATGCATCGTGTCTTAGTATAACATTTTTCCTCCTCTCTCTCTCTCTCGAAGACACATTGTATGTTCTGTTTCAAGCAGATTTTATTAAAGCAGCAAGAAAACGATTAATAAAGATCTGCTTGCATCTTCTCTCCTTTCCTCTCTGACTAGGTATCTGCCGTAGGCCATGCTGCAATGCTAGCAGCTATCAAGAAGTATATGCCATCTATGGTAAATCTTGTTCTCCTTCAATTATGGAGCTCTCTCTCTCTCTCTCTCGTGCTAACGTTTTTCATTTGCGATTTACCAGATCCCTTCTCCATATTCTTCTGAGCGACTGGATGTTGTGAAACAACTAGAAAGAACTAAGAAGATGGAAGTCCAATCATGGGGCAACGTTGATGACCCTCCCACAACGCCATAACTATTTATTTGTTCATAATAATCTAGCAGTGTAATAAATTGTGCAGTAGCTGCTTATTCTTTGCAATCTGCTCATTCTTCCAACAATGGCAAATATGTGGATGCATGCATGCATGGATGCTGATAACTGGGATGCAACTCCTTCATAAAATAGTGAGATTTCGTAAAATATGATATTCTAGATTAGTTAATTGACATGTTAAAATGTGATTTAATTTTTGATTATTAAATATTAAAATAATATTTTAATTATTAAGCAAGGAAAGTGCGTGGAAGGTGTGATGGTCCGTACTCCTTTTATAAATAATTCCAAAATTACAGCAAAAGTTATGGATGAAAAGTGGGATTATCCTAGCGTGCGCCTGGAGGACTGACGACCAAACTCTCGAACATAAGCCACAAAAATGACACGTCGGTGAGTCACCCACCTAGTCATCGGGCTACCTGTCTTTGACTCTCGGAAACTCTCTGTTCTCTTTTCCTTCTCCCTCATGTAACGTTCTCTCACTTTTATTTTCATTCAAGTCGGCGAAGAAAAGCCATTCAATTACTCAATCGATCAAGCTGGTCTATTACCCATCGATCGATCTTAAAGAAACCCATATCAATTTTTGATCAATTCTCTTTCGTTTTTGCTTCTGGATG
The DNA here is from genome assembly GCA_032401905.1 of Swietenia macrophylla. Lineage (NCBI taxonomy): Eukaryota > Viridiplantae > Streptophyta > Magnoliopsida > Sapindales > Meliaceae > Swietenia > Swietenia macrophylla. The sequence goes on along the minus strand of CP135575.1, from coordinate 1,388,141 downwards.
AATCATAATATATAGAAAATTTTGTGGTGTTATTTACCACTTTAATAATAAAGAAAGGATAAAGATTTATTTTGATTTATTTGGATTTTATTGAATTGGAGTTAATTGGGTTTCCAAGATTCCTTTTTTTCTTTTTTAAGTTTCTTTTTTGTGGATTTGATTGAATTGGGGAAAGGTAGGCTTCCAAATTTAGGGTTTTGTCGTTTTTATTGAATTGGATTTAATTGATTTGGTAGCCAAGTGGTTTTCAAATCAAGGTCAGCTGTCAGGTGGGTTTGTGAAATCAAGGCTTTTCTGGGGTAAATTGAGAAGATGGATTCGAGTCGAAGAGCTGTGGAATCGTACTGGAGATCGAGGATGATCGATGGTGCCACGTCGGATGAAGACAAGGTGACACCTGTGTACAAATTGGAAGAGATTTGTGAGCTTTTAAGATCAGCTCATGTGAGTATTGTTAAGGAGGTCTCTGGTTTTATCTTGAAGCGACTCGAGAACAAGAGCCCCATCGTTAAGCAGAAGGTAGATGTTAATTTACTTCTCGAAGCGTTATGTTGTCAGTTGCCGTATGTTCAATGAGATTGAAAATTTATTCAAGTCGTTTCGTTGTGCCTTTTTTGTTAAATTTATTGATGAATTGAGTTTTCGTGAATTGAATTTACAATTTACTCTCTTCTTGGTTGCTAAGGAAAGAAATTGTAAGAAAACGGATCTTTTGAAGCTGTTGTTATCGTTGGTTTCTATCGTTGCAAGTGAAAATTTTAGTGCACTTGAGCGGTAATTTATAGTTATTTAAAAGCTTATTTCAAGTGGTGAACATAAGACCCTAGAAGGTGGTTGCTAATATATTTATTTACTCTGTAAAGGTGAAGTAAATATTTGTTTATCAAACACCTCACATTGAATTTGGTGTACTAATTCTTCTTACTAAAGTGAATTGTAGTGTTGCATGTAGTATTTACTTCCTTTTTAATTAAGTGATCTTTGCACTAATAGACTGGTAGCTTCAAATTCCGTGTTTATTTATCATCATTTACTTGGATCAGAGGTTTATATTTCTGTGTATTGGGAAGATATTGCATAGATACCAATATTCTCTTACATATTTGCAGGCATTGAGGTTGATAAAATATGCCGCGGGAAAGTCTGGTAATGAGTTCAGTAGAGAAATGCAAAGACATTCAGCTGCCGTTCGTCAATTATTTCATTACAAGGGACAGCTGGATCCGTTAAAAGGGGATGCCCCAAATAAGGCTGTGCGGGACATGGCTCATGAAGCTATATCTGCTATCTTCTCTGAAGAAAATAAGCCTGCAGCTGCAGATGATCTTAACAGACGAATACAAGGATTTGGGAGTACAAACTATGAAATGCCATCAGAAGATAAGAAATCATTTCTTAGTGAGGTAGTTGGTATTGGAAGTGCATCCATCAAGCAGGGACTGAGTAATTTTGCTCAAGGCCATTCTCTGAGGAAGACTGATAATGGAAGTTATAAAAGTCCAAATCTTCAAAGATCGTTGACAATAGAGAATGACTACTCAGAAAAATATGAACCAGCTGAATTACGCAATGAAACTGAAGTTAGTTTTGGGATTTCAAAAGTTGGTGGATCTTGGAACCAGGATTCTACAGTAATGAAGGAAGACAGATTAAATGGTGACTCTAGTACAAGTTATTCAGAGAGTAAGACACGTGAAGAAAAATTGTTGGAGACCATTGTGACATCTGGTGGTGTACGACTTCAACCTACTCGAGATGCCATTCAGATTTTCCTTGTGGAGGCTGCGAAGTTGGATGCATTGGCTTTGAGTTGGGCTCTTGAAGCAAAGCTTCAATCTCCATTGTGGCAGGCATGCACTTTTCATTGATTTATTGGTTTTGACATGAAACACCCACCCTCCCAACAATGCTTGCACCCTCTAACACTTCATTATGATATTTCTTTTAATATATTTTTAGAACTGAAATCGTAATGTCTGTAGATATTTTTAATATTTTTAATCTAGAAGTTCTTTGATTATCCTGGATCTTCTTTTTCAGGTACGGATGAAAGCTGTCTGTGTCCTTGAGTCAATTTTGAGGAAAAAGGATGGAGAAAAGTTTTCAATTATCGCATCATACTTTAGTGAGAATAAGGACATTGTCATTAGATGTTCAGAGTCTCCGCAAACTTCTCTGAGGGAAAAGGCTAATAAGGTATGTGTTTCTTACAAATGAATTATAGGTTCTTTTATTTTTGTGTCCTGTTTTTTATCAACAGAAAGGGGCATCATATTTGAAAACAGAATAAAGAAAGGACATCATTTTATTAAAACAACTTTTTATCATCATTTCTTGGAGCAGGTGAATATTGATGTCTAAGAATGTTTTAGATCACACCTCTTTTATTTCTTGGTAAATTGTTCGGACCATTTATTACAATTTCCCAATAATTTAAGTGTTATAACGACTTGCATGTGATGGTAACAGTAATTAATAGTATGATTTACCAAGAGCGGTCAGTTTATATCATGCTGGAACATATGTTAGCTTCTTTAATTATGTGCGCACGTGCACGCACGTGTGCGTGTTTTAAAAGGCAATGTGCTCATTGCTACATTAACTACAGATAAGGTAGCAGTAGTATGTTCCTTGTGAAATTTTCTGCCACAACATGCCACATTTCACAGTTATCATAATTATTATCATAAGTATTGGCCCACACTTTACAGGTCTTGAGCCTTCTCGGTGGAGAGCAGGCAGGACATATGGTAAGTGGTTCAGTCGGGCCAGTGAAGGCCAAGACCAAAACTGTTGTTCACTTACCCGATTTAATAGACACGGGTGATCCAGAAGATTACAGTGGGACAGATAATTCTGCAAAGAGTCCAAGTGATCAAAACATAGCCAGTCAATCAACACCATCAACCCCTCTAATCGATGATTTGTTTGGAGACAGTCCGGGTAATTGTGCCACCATCAGTGAACAGAAAAATGACGATGACCCCTTTGCAGATGTCTTATTTCACACTAATGAAGGCAGAGAACAATTTGATGGTCTCTTTTCTGGGATGACTGTTGATGATAAGCCAGGTGCTAGTGGAAATCTCGCAGCAGCAGCAGCAGCTAAAAGTGGACCTGAGTCATTGGATATTTTCGGGTCTCACTCTGAAATTCTGCAAAAGCAAGAGAATCAGAAAAACAGTGTTAATGATTTAATGGCTGGTTTGTCGCTTAATGAAAATCAACTGAAGCAGAAAGGAGCCTTTTCTGTGTTGCCATCTGAAGCTATCTCGTCAGATTCAAGCAGCAATATCAGCCAGGTCTCTAATGATGCTTTGAGTGGCCTACTTGGTTCTCAAACAGCCGGAATGAATGCCAATCCAATGTTTCCCTTCACTGGCATTGCATATAATTTTCCTGCTAGCCTGATGTTTAATCCATCTATTCAGCAGATAAATTACAGTGCCATGGGGAATTTCTTTGCCCAGCAACAGTTTCTTGCTACAATGTCTAACTTTCAACACCTTGGTAACCTGAATGTCCAAAATGCTGGTGTTAGCCCTGGGGTGGGAAATGGGGGTGCACTTCCTGATATATTCCAATCAAACTTTCCAAATCAAGCTCCTACTTCTACAATGAACAGTTCAAAGAAGGAGGATACAAGAGCATTTGATTTTATCTCAGTAAGTTTAAGTCCTGGCTGCTGATCTTTTATTTGTAGTTTTCATCTTTATTTCTTTTATTGACATTATGTTTACAATTATGAAGTTAAGCATGAAGGCTAAATAACTTATTGTAGTTGTAGCCATATTAGTCGTATGGCCAGTGATTGAACATTCATCCTTGTGCCCCAGAAAGCAAAATTTCTTCATTGAAGTGGCTTAAATAATGTTATCTTATATCATACATATAAAGCATTCTACTTAGATCTTTTTTATTTCTATTATGGGAGTCTTAACATATGTAGTTAATATTTGATACTTGGCTGCAGTTTTATGTCAGCGGCACTTGTAATGTAAATTGTGCCAAATTTTTTCACCGTATCATTTGCCTTTTTGTGTGATAAGCGTCTTCATGGATTGGACATATTTTCTTAGGAAAATGAACGGAGTTTAACTGAAAAAGTTGACATCATTTAGTTGTTTGTTTGATTTAAGATGATATAGTTAATAATGTTGTGCATGTCTCTATGATGTAGGACCATCTTGCAGCAGCTCGTGACACAAAGAGGGTTGCTTGAAATTTTTGGGCTTATTCTCGTCGAGGCTTATTTATTTGAGGCATGTAGGTCGAAAGCAAGTTGTTTATCTTACAACTCAGATGGTTATCTATTTTTTTCGCAATAAAAGAAGAGAGATATGGTTGAAAAAACAAAGAGTAGAATAGAATAGCTCATTACATTGTTGGTATTTGAGATGCAAGACGAGAAATTGCTGTGCAATTAGATTTTTATATTTTTTTATGAGTGTAAAACTTTTGCTTTCATTTCCTTATGATGAATTTGTAAAGGCCTTTTATCCTCTCTTGTTTTTGTTTTTACCATAATCACAAGAAATGCTTTTCTCGTGGTAAATCCATCTCGGACAATATATTCAATAAAAATCAAGATATTTTTGTTTTAGTTAGTCTTAAAATTCGATATAGCCGGAGTAATATTCTTTTGAGATGGATATGGTTAGCTTAGGTAAATTGTGATATCAATATGATAATAAGATGTAGTTTCAGTAATTTTAATTTTCTGCCATAGATTCTCCTTGTTACACACAGCTTCTAGCTTTCTTTGAATGGTGATCAAGTTGAAAAAACGTGAACGTTGGAAATTCAGTGATAATTTTTATCTGCTAAAGAGGTGTTAAAGCAGATTCAGGAAGCATATATTCTTTACGCCACGAAGAACAACCGTAAAAGGGTATCTTAAACTTTCAGAAGGAAAGAAATTGGACAATCACTGGAGCAATCAGTTAGTATTTACTTAGAAACTGCACCAACAGCATCTATAGCATTATCCGATTCGTCAACTGGTATCTCATCTTTAAATAGCAATTTAAAGTTGGGAAGAACTTTAGGAAGTACTGGCAAACCTGCAAGTCAATACTCATCAAGTCAACAGCAATGCTTGTGCGTCGCATCAACTACAGGAATTTTAGAGTATTTCTGGCTGAAGTGAGTGAGAAGAATGTGATAAGCACCGGCAGAGGAACCGACTTCAATCGTTTCCTTAGTCGTGCTGTGGTTTATCGTTATAGCCTCCTCCACCATGCCATCCTCAAACGTTGCCTGCCATATGGTAACAGACAGCAATCAGCAACCATTTCTGGGTTCCAGTGGCCTTAGATTTTGCTGTCTATTTTCACTTTGTTCGAAATCCTAAAAAAACATCAAGTTTTTGGCAAGATTGCGTTACCAATGACAAAACTTGCAAGAATTGTTGCCTGTGGACAGTGCACCACAGGAAAACTAACCAAGGTCTTCAGCCCCGCTTCATTCACACTTTTTTCAGGCATTTTAGCAATGGAAAAGCCATGCTGTTGTCAACTGCAACGCTCGGTCCCTTCCAAACACTCTGCCTGCGGCTACCTTCATCAAACAAATTAGACTAAGTTTGGAGTGTAATTTTATTATTCATTCCCTCGTTAACCGGTTCCTTATTCGATTCAGAATTGCACTCAATATCATTCCATGAAGCTTCTCCAGCGTACCTAAAATGAACGAACGAACTGCATGTCTAGATCTTCAAGTCTTGGATATGCATCTAGGAATCTCTTAAGCTGTTCAGGGCCTACAACATGCAATGGCTCGTGAGGCATGCTCTTCAACAAATGGCGTCTAAGAGTGAGTATTCTTGTCATACCCGCCTGATGATCAGCATGAATATGAGAAATCCAACTACACCTTAGATTTCTAACCTTGCTGTCAGCACCCTTTACACCGTATCTGTTCCCAAGGGGCACAAATCATTGAATTAGAAAAGACAGGATTCCTCACTACCCTCAAATTGAAGCCAAAGTCCTCTCAACTCCAATGGGAGTCGGATTCAATTCAAATAAACTAATGAATATAGATGAAGCAGCACACAACTAATAATCAACAAGGTGAACACACTTTTCAGTTGTCCTTCCCTGCAATATAGGAGCAAACATCCTATGGAGAAAAGATTAACATATTTGGAGTTGACATTCCGCAATCTAGTATGCCCTTGCTCATTAATATCATATTTTATCGCCCATAAATTCAATATTAGTGATTATAACATATTAAATAACAGCACCACTTTATCATGAAGCTGGAGTAGCTCAGTGGGTTAGAGCGTGTGGCTGTTAACCACAAGGTCGAAGGTTCAAGCCCTTCTTCTAGCGTTTGACCCTTTTTGCAGGTCCAATGGGCCTACATCTCGGCCCAGGCCCATATAGCGCATCGGCCCAAAACATTTTAGATAAAAGAAAATTACAAACCACCACACATGGGCATAGCAACAGTAAAACCCCAGGCGAGTTCCTAAGGTGCGATGCAAGTATCCAATTTCGTCTACAAATTGTCTCACAGTTGTACAGAAATTTTCACCTCCTTCAAAATATCAAAAATGGGCAGTTTCCAACTAAGCTCTTGCAGATTAGCTTCTCACTCACTCTCTTCCAACTTCAAGTACACTACCAACACTCACAAAAGCCTTAAATTCTCTGAACATGTTAACTTATCTAGAAGCAGTAGCAGAATCAGAGCCACTGCAACCATCCCACAAAGTGATTCCCAATCAAATGCAGCAGAAGAACCACCAGTGGTCAATTTTGCCTTTGTTCATGTAAGTTCAATATGATGAGTATCAACTTTTCATTTACATACCTGACGTTACTTTACCTTCATAAAATTTCTGATTAAGTTCCTGAACTGATCGAGAAAATTTGAATGGCACATTGTTTGATTGCTTTACTCAGTGTTGCTTCCAGATGGAACTCCAGATAGACATTTTCGGGCAGCAAGTGGAGGGCAGAAACGTAGGGATGTAATGTTTGAGTCTAATATTGATTTGTATGGACCATATGTAAGTTTCATTTTATCTCCCATTTACGTTTAAATTATGCTTTCTACTTATTTTAGATTATATATGTAAGTTTATTTACATGTTTCATTTTCAGGCTAGACCTTTGTTAAACTGTGGAGGAGGAGGAGGAACTTGTGCTGCTTGTATGGTGGAAGTGAGATATTAATCAATTCTGAATCTTTCTTTTATTAACACGGTACTTGGCCATTTCCAGTGTCTGAGAAGCTATATTTTCTGGTCTGATAAATTTTTCATCTACTGTAAGTTTATTCAAGGCAAGGAGCTGCTAAACCCTCGAACTGACAAGGAGAAGGAAAAGTTAAAGAAAGTGTACTTTTTAATGCAGTACATGATATTTGCATTATCTGTGCACTGAGTACTATTGCTGAAATCAAAATGTGTTAATCTGAAATTACTCATTTCATGTTCCCCAGATCAGAATCTTGCTTAAATTCGTAGTTACAGAATGAGAGTTGGTGAGAATATGACCTTCATTTCAAAGCCGAAACAGCATTATTCAACAACATCTTCTAGCAGAAATTTTTGACCTTTGAAATATTAATTTGATGGTATAATTGATAGGATTAGGATTCTCTCGTCTTTTTTCACCTGGACTTAACAATATATAATAGCAAATAGTACACTTAATAACGAACAATTCAAATTCTGTCTTAAATTTTTTAATTTATATCATAAAATATAAAATTAATTTATAAATTTTGATAAGATACAATTTAAATTATTTATTATTAAATGTATTATTATTATTTAATTAAAAGTTAAGAAAAAAATACAACAAAAAATTCAAATTCATAGCTGCTAATATATTTGTGCATAATATATATGGAGTCGATGCTGGCATTTATTGGTTATATGCTGAAACCAAAAAATTGGAGACCGGCTTGCCAAACCACTGTTGGTACACAGGACTCTACAGGGCTTGTCTGTAATCTTTCTTCCAAATTTTTATACTTGACAAAATTGGATAAAATGAAGTTTGATGTAATACCATTGGGCATCTATAGTCCATAATACTGCAATAATCGTCTTCCAACCTTTTAAAGAACATGCTATCACAATGTTTCATATTAGCTGCGGGTTGTCATCCAGCAACTGCCTGAAAGGAAAGGACATGAATGGAAATACGAAAAATACCAACTTCGGAGTTGCCTGAGTGAATTTTTTGTCTATTATTTATTGTAAGAACGATTGTTTGAAATCTTACACTAAGATGGTGAGAAATCTTATACCAATGTTTTCAAGAGGAGTGCAGTGTTGGTTCAAACTGTAGCTTGAATATAACTTGTAAAACAAAACAAGAGGATCGTGTACTTATGGCATAAAGGAGAGTATAACCTGGAAGATCATAATTTGATGTCAATTTTCTCCCCGTTGACAACAAACGGAACTAGCATTGCACCCATACAGGTGGGAAAACCTGTAGTTTGATGAAAGGTTCATGGAGTTTTAGGATGAGCTAAATGATAACTAGATATATCAGCACACATACAATTAATTCAATTCAACAAAACTTTCAGATATTCAACGAAATAAGCTAGATTCATTCAGTTGTAACTGAAAAAAAAAAGAGCCAAAAAGATTTATGTATTCTGTACTAACTTATCCAAAATTGATCAGAAAGCCAGAATGTCCAACTCCTACTGAAGCATGCAATGCTTCAATTCCTTCATTCTTCTACAATTATTTTCAACCCAAGAAGAAAAATATAACTCATGAAAGACATTTCTGCAATAATCAACTGTGATAGAAAGCTCTTCCAACTTCAGAATTCTTCAGTCTTTAATCCCAACATAGCGGTGATCAGCATCAATTTTCAATTCTCTGATTATTCTCTTCTCTAGAAATTTCCAAGTTCTTTTCATTTCTAAAGCCAAGTTCATTCAAGTCTTGTTTTGCCATTAAATTTCTGCAGAAGAACAACAAAGGATTATTGGCATTATGGTCTAGAAGAATTCTTGTGCTTGAAGGGACTTTGATATAAGTAAATGATAACTGTAATGGTGCATATAAAAAAAATAATGATTTTTCATCCAGGAATTTTCTGATTCTGAAGTGGTCAAAAAGTTCTTTTGTTGTCTCTTTCCCATGATTCACAATCTTGTCCAGCATTTCCAATCCAAACAACTTTAAAGGATTGAGTCCAACATGCTAATTTAAAATTATTGAACAAAGATTCAACTTTTTTGAGAAGATACCAAAACCTCATATATTCATATTTAACCACCAAATATATTATCTAGGTTGAATTTGTCAAGTGTAGTGCAGAAAAACAGTATTTTTTAGCACCGAATATCATTTGAAAAACACAATTTCAACCTTTCATATTGCTATAAAAACAATCCCCAAACACATGAGCAGTCTTAACCAGACAAATATAGAAATGAAAAGCAAGTCATTTGCAAATTCTTATGCCATAAGAAAGTTGCAGTAATTTAATCCTAAGTAATCTCTCTATTGTACAACACAAGCTGTAGGAAAACCAAAAACAAGAGTTATAAATGGTTACCACAATGCTTATAAAACTAATTTATATCAGTTCTACGACTAAGTAAAGATAACTGATAGTTGAGAAAAAAAAATAACAATATATGATTTATGACAATCATTTAAACCAAATAATTACATCCTTAAACAAAACAATATATTGTTCTGATGCTAGGAGAAGTATGCTCTGACACAAGATAATCTAAAATCAACGTTTAATTCAAATAGTGACCACAAACCCATTTGCAAAAATTGAATAAGATTAAGAAAACTCACTTTGCCATACGACATTCAAGATACTTTTTTGAGAAGAGCCGACACTTTTCAGATTGGTGTCCAGAAGATTTAAGACAACCGAGGTAGTCTTTCTTCTCCTGAAAGACAAAATCACAATGTTAAAACTAAGTAATTAATCAGTAGTCAGTTATCAACTAAACCAAGCTAAGCTCAAAATAATCTCTGCAAACGTCATTATAAAAATTGAAAAAAAAATGGAGAAAAAAACAGAGTACCAAATCACATTGATGCATGTGATCTAAAGGAAAGACTCCTTTCTCTGGTGGGACTGGTTTCGCACCCCTATTACCACCAAATGCTCCTCCTGCTAAAATATATACTTTCTTCTGTCATTTACTAACAACATAAGTTCTTCAGTAAAATCAAGATTACATTTTTATTCTCGTCTCCATTGCTTGACTTATAATTTATCTAAGTAATGAAAATCCGTAGTGAAAACACGAGAAACAAGAACAGAAAATAGAAAAAAAAATCTTGCAACGGAGTTACCTGCACTCATTTGATAAGGGATTTAGCTGTTTTTGTTTGTTTAGATGGCTTGTTGATCTGCTTCGAAGTTCTCTGCGATTCCTGCGATTATAAAGGTGATTTTATCTCAAGTAAAACCATTTTTTCCTTCTCCTCTGCAAGCACGCATAGGCTAGTAGCTCGGCCTCCTCTTTTGCTACCTAGAAAGAAAGTGCAGAAGATTTCTCGGTTGCGTGTTTGTTGGGCGGCGGTGGCGACGGTCGGAAATTCTTCTAATTGGGATTTTCTTTTAAGTAATTTTAAGGTAAAGATAAAGTCGTAGTAAGGTTTATTTGTAGTTTTGAGGTATGACGAAGGTTATTGTGGTAATCTTACTGATTGTCGAGAAATTCTCTCTCTGATCGAGCATTCTAGTATTAATAGGCATTTAAAAAAAAAAAAGAAGATATTTTCTCTTTTCAGTCCGTCCTAAAAGAAAATTTAGAAATTTGTCGAGAAGTACAGGAACTCTTATTGAGATCGAGAATTTCTTAACAACGATCTTGGTAATTCCAACTTAAATGGTGGATCAAAAGACAGTCTTATTTAGTTCATATTGAATGGAATCAAATTCCAGACTATACTCAAAGAGGAATTATACACTTGAACTTTTGTCAAATCAATTATATAAAGGAAAATGGATACAAGAGTTAAATACTGAACATCCCACCAAAAGGGAATAATATACAGTTGTGCTTGATTGATAATATTCAATACATATGTAGATGGGCAGTAAAACTCTAACCCATCTTAATAACTCTTCACCGTATGTTGCTATATGCCAAAAGACAAAGAAAAAGTTGTGTAAAGCTTTCAAATTTAAGATAAAATTTGTTGCTGGATCTGTCTTGCATCCTCAAATGGATGGATGTGGGCAACCAAATTGCCGCAGCCTATTCTGTCGATTGCTTTACTCGTATAACTCTTCTATGAATGAAAGTTTAAGAAGCTACACCGGGGGTGTGTCCAGAGATGACGAAGTGGCTGACTTCAGCTGATATGAATTTGGGTGTTGAATTATTACTAAAAGTGAGTCCTTTGAGGATTTGTCATGGGCACGAGATGTTGGCTACATGAGCAGAAAAGGAAGGTAAATAGATATGCCAACTAATATACTGAACAATGAAGACTGAAAGCATAAGAAAATCAATTATGCGTTAGTAAGTCCAGCTTTTCTAAGATTATAAAAGATATGCATTTAGGCCAGCAATTGTCCAATGTACTGATTTTGTATGGTAATAAAAGTTGATGGAACTGAAAAGACAATCAGACAAAATGATTTGCTAATATAGGCTTCAGGTTAAAATAGTTTACCACCCCAATGTGCCAATCATGACGACTAAAATCTTTGAATGTTGCTGCATCCATTTCCTGCAGTTGGATGAATTGGCATTATTGAATTGTATGACACAGTTTCTTCTTTTTTTTTCTTTTTCCAAATTCCCCTTTGTGTTTTTGAAAATCAATCATGCCCATGGCTCTAATAATCTAGCATATTTGTTTATGCTATGTAAAATAAAATATAAGTACTCTACTCAGAGCAGAAACTAATAGCCCAGTCAAAATTTTGAAAGGGGTTTGGTAGAATATCTTTCTGAAGAGACAAAATGAGAAAATCTTACAATACTGTATATGGGAGGCACCATTTTTTCCCCTTTAGATTTTGTAGTCGGCATAACAGAGAAACGTTGTGCCAGGTCTTGTGACCTAAATGTCCACCTGAGAAAACGGCCGACAAAAAGAAGTTATTTGCACTTTGTAACTTGAATAACTCTGTAACACGGGAATACACAAACATTTGAGATCTAAATGTCCCTTGACAAGTTACACTAGCAAATTGAGTTATTAATGCATACCCAATGTACAGAAAGATGCAAAATTGTGTCCATTCTTGAACTAACAAGCGAAGCCAGTAATATTCTGAAGAGTCATCCACATTAAGGTATATCTGGAATTCAAATGATTAACTGTCTCAATATTAATGTTCCTACATGTTGCATTCACTATAACTATTGTAAAGAGGGTGGAACCAATATATTCATACCACGGTTTTTGCAATGGCTACTATCTGCATTGCTCCCTGAAATTTCCTGCAAAAGTGAAGAGAAACAGCAAACCAAGTTCAACAAATGATTCTTGCAACTTGTGTTTCTTCAACAAAGACCGGGCTATTTACAGATAACAATTTATATGCGATAAACATATTCAAACATGTCGGAACACATACTTGAACATAATGTACTTTGTATAAACAGCATCATGCATTGCTTGAACATCCTCATACTCTATGAAAGCCAATTGTTCTTGTAACACAGATAGATTTTGAGAAATGTGATGGAAAATAACATAGAAAGATACCAAATAATTTAGCAGCAGTAGGACCTGTAGAAAGGCATATTTAAGGAATTAGCACAGTAATGTTAAGGAGTTAGAAGCCATTGATAACTTCTTAAAATCAGCATAATGCATTAAGTAATAAAGAAACTCACTGCAAAGTAAGGTACAGACGCTCTGTACCCGATAAGAGTCAAGTAGAAGACACACCCAAGTGCAACTGTGGTGCGGCATTCGAATACAGTAAGACGCTCATACATGATGCAGTAACCATGAGATATTAGCAAGAATGACACAAAAGAAGCAGTTTGAAAGAGAATTCCAGTTACATACACGCCAAAGGACATCCACAGAGAGCATATCTGAAGATGAAAACATGAATACCTGCAAGGACAATGGCCTAAAATTTGAACAACAGGTTTCCCAGTAAAAGAATTAAATGTTGAGATAGGTAGCACTAGAAGGAGATGAAAATATGAGCACCCCATCAAAATGCACCACATGACATCCCATCTCTAATATCCTATGTTTGTCTCTCAAAACTATTAACTTTGCAACTTTCAACCTTAAATTCTGTTTTCTTAAGCACACTTTCTTACCATCAATAAATGTGGAAGTATATCCACTAGTTACATATTTGGTAGATACTTTCAACCACAGTCATACATAATCTAGTCAAAAGGGCATAAATTGAGGTGGAACTGCTTCACTAGCCCACTTAACCTCGCGTCATATTTTAGTCTCCCAAATAATTAAACAGGTTTCAAAATACATAAATTACTCTGTTCATTAAATATGGTCTGCATATCTATATATTTTATGATCACAATAGCATTACACAATTTGATCAAATAATTGAAAAATGTACTCCAAATTTGTGATCAAATTTGTTAAATTAGGTCTGCATGTCTATATATTTTATGACTGCAATCAGCATAACACAATTTGATCAAATAATTGAAAATTGTACCCCAAACATATGTTTCTTTGGTCACAAAGAAATTTTAGTTCTATTATCTAAAAAGGAAGATTATAATGAAGCAATCAAAATAGCTGAATTCATTAAACTAATATAATAGCATACATATTCAAGAATTGACAGAAAGACATATTTTTACTAAATGAAGCCATAAGGCTTTCCGCAAAGCTAAAGCACAATTGCTTTTCTCTCTCTCTTTTTTCTTTTTTAAATTTTTGGTGGATAATGAACATAATCTACATTTCAGTTACAAAACATACCAGAAAAGGAACGACAGAGTAAGCTGCAATGCTTTGATCAAAGGAACAGATGCCAGCATCCACTGCAAATTGTTTATCTGCTCTAGTATAACAATACACAAATAAGAACAATCACCACAACAAAATCAACTAATGCAATGACCAATCATTATAATCCAACCATATCACAAGTTCACAAAACTCAATAATCCCATATAATAGTCATAATCCAATAACAAAAGACCAAAATGAAACATACACAAAACAGTTCCTTACTTTTTAAAAGAAAAATAAAATGGGTTTGCTTCCATAGACAGAAATTCAAAAGATTCCATTTTCCTATCCTCAAATCAAAAGCTAACAAATTAAATACTAAAAAGAGTAATCAACACCAACCCATCAAATCAAATCACTCAAAATTACAAAAAAAAAACTTTAAATCAAAAGATAATCACCTGAAAGTGGCGGTTTTTGTAGGTGTTAATGGTCCACGAACAAGCAGAGAGGAACCAGATCGACAAGAAAGCCAAGTACAGAGACGGAAGTGGTCGATACAACTCGTCGAGCCCGAAATGAACAGTTGCTGATTCCATTTATCGTAATTGTGAAGCAGAAGCTTCCTAAATTCTAATGGGATTAACAACGTTAATTTCCGTTCTTCAAGCAGTTCTAGTTCTCAATTTTCTGTCTGCCTCTGCTTTATATACGAGGGAAGCTCTCAACGTAGCCGTTTTATTGTTTGTTTGTTTGTTTGCATTTTATTTTCCTTCGAATATTTGAATTTGTAAAATAATTATTTTTATATTTTAATTATATTTTATTAATTTCTTCAAGAATTAATTATAAATATAAAAAATTTATATTTTTTTAATAAAAAAATATATTACATTAATTTTTTATCGAGATAAAATTATATAAAATATAAATAAAAATATACGAGCAAGATTTAAATTTTTATTTCTTATATTATTTAAAATAAAATTTTTAATTGAATTAACCAGTATTTATAAAAATTATTAGTTGGATTATTATAAATATTATTCATATATTTTTTAATTTAAAAATGATTTTAAATTTAATATTTTATTTTAATTTAATGATTAAAAAAAATGTAAAGAAGATGGGCCATGTTTGGAGGAAATGAAGTTAGTGGATTAATTGCATGATGCTATCACACAACAAAAGGAGTCCTCTACAACCCTAATAAATAGGCCAAATTTTGTAGGATTAATTCAATCATCAAAAGATTATTGACTTATTTTTTTTAATTAATTAATCAATTAATTTTATTTGGCCGGCATTTTATGATAAAATTAATTATTTTAATGCCCATAATATTCCTTAAAACGTGGAAAGCATATTTTTGTCATTGTGAGTTGTTCATTATATGTGTGCTTTTCCATCACTCATTTATCACTAGAATTAATTATGTATTTATTTGATAATATTAATTATTTTAATGCTCCTTAATTAATATTTGATAATATCTCTTATAAAATAAATTTTTGATTGAAATTTTTATTTAAAAATAAATTCCAAACTTCGGCTTTATTTAATCTAACGATAATAAAATATGTTAAATATTGTTAACTTTTAACTTCAAATTTAACTATTAAATTATATCGAATCATTAAATTAAAATTTAAATTATAATTTAGATTTAAAATACTTTTACTCGATAAATAATATTTTATGTATGTAAAAGAATGTTTTTGTTTATCAACAAACCCTAATTTTCATTAGAAAATGTGAAGAATTCAAACCCAAAATGACCCAAGATTTTTTTTTATTTGGGGGTTTTGTATTGTGGGTTTTGGTTAGTTTGAATAAAATGACAATGGGATGGGTTTAAAATATGGGTATGTATGATCAACAACCAATGCTAGTTTTAGGCAACTAGCTTTTGACATTCTTAAAAGGAATATTAATATTTGGGCAGCTGGGATTTTATGTGACAAATTAGATTTAGTCATCACAACATGTAACATTAGGTGTACAAACTCACTAACAATACTAGTTTCCTTCTATACTACTTCATTTAGGAAACAATATTTATATTTCTTATTTCTTTAATAAATTCTGATAAAAATTTACCGTTAAATATTATAAAATTTTTATTTAATGAGTTTCAAAATTAAGAAATTTTATCTATTTTTTTATAAAATTGTTTACAATATATTTTATGTATCTCGTATTTAAAATTTTCAACTTTTATATTAATAGTTCTAAATTTTTTGTTTATGTTTTAATTTTTTTATATACTATATAATTTAAATTTTATATTAATTATTTTAATTTTTGTATTTTATATCTTAATTTTTTATTAATTATTTATTATATATTTTAAATTTTATGTTAAAAAATAATATAATAATTTTTATTTTTTATTCACTCTTAATCTGAAAATGATCATTGGCATTATATTTCTTAAATGACGAGGGCCCAAGGATTTGGACTACAACTTGGGAACCCACAATGTTTGGTTTGGGCTGAATTGAACAGTTATCAATTGAGAGCAATACGCAGTTGTTTCATGGCTTGAGGAAAATTGGAAACACCACCAATAATAACAATAAAAAAATTCTGAAGGAAACTCAAAGAGTAATGTTTGAAATTTTGAAAGAACAAGGAACAAAGTGTTTGGTAAATATCAATTTTATCATAGAGTATTTATTGTCTCGCTTAGATTTAATGTATAATAATAATTATTTCTTAGTAATTACCACGTTAAAATTGACCACTTTAAAATAAAAGATATATTAAATATGTACCCAAACTTATATTTTAGTTCATCAACTCTAATTGTATTATAATAAAAATTATAATAATTTTTAAGTTCGTTTGTAATTGAGATAACGAACTTTTAATTTATAGTTGCTAATGAACGAATTTATTACATGTAAAGTATGAGTAAATAAACAATTAACAAAGTATTAATAATTAAAAAAAATACTTACCAAACATTTAGATGTTAAACATGCTTAAATTAATACTTCTTAATAACTAAAAATCACATTAATCGAGTGAATTTTTTGAAATAATTGCTTAATTTTCATGCTTAATGTGAGATTTTCAATTAATTATATACTCACAATTTGTAATATAAAACTTAAAATAATAAATTTAATAAAAATATTCAGATTTTTCTTTAAAAAAATATTAATTTTTTAAATTATAATCTCCTTTTTTTTTTTATTTTACTTTCACTAAATCAATTGTTTAAATATTCTTTTGTAATTTTGGTCTTGATGATTACAATGGCTGCTGCATCAAATTAATTGAATCTAGTGAAACAAATTCAATTCAACCGTATTTAAAATGAAATCACCTTATTTTAACAATCCCATGATCCAAAATTTGATAGAATCTAAGGAGATTTTGACCTTTCGATTTTTAATATAAAGTCTTAAGTCCAAAAGTTACGCTTATATTTTAATAACCATGTGACATGTGACATTAAATGTCTTATGTAAAAGACTATACAAAATTTGAGAATTTTGCAAGCAAATTGTTGTATTTTAACATTAAATTCTAAAGTCACAACCCATATTATTACAAATCCATGTGAATGCTCAGAACATTGTTGTTTGCACATGCTATTATTGAAGGAATATACATATTTTTTTTAATTAATGAACTTGGGATTTAGTGAGATGTGATTTGAAATTTAGTCACATTTTAAATATGATTAAAAAATTTAATAATTTAAGACAATATTTGAATTAAGTAATAATACATACAAATTAACCTAATATAATATCATAAAATTATCATATTAATGTATAATAATTGTTGATAAATATTGATCATTTAAAATTAAAAACATATATATTAATTTAATTGATAAAAAAACGTAATTTATGAATTTGGTGGTTAATAAAAGCCAATTATTGTCTAAAATAAATAATTTTATTATCCTCACAAAGATTAAAAATTAAGATATGATGAGATCATGAAAAGTGTGAAAAACTACACAACAAAGTTGTCCTTTAATAATTAATTAATTAATTTAGGTGAATGAATCGTGAATTCCTTTAATTAATAATTATTATTTAGGAATCAAGATATTATATAGTGTAGTGTAGTTAGATTACATTTTATTCATTTTCGAATAAAAAAATTGTAATTCAATCATATGGGTTATAAAAAAAACATTTTAATGGGTAATTATGTTAGATCTAAGTTAGAATTAATTAATATATTAAACTATAGATTTAAATAATTATGATCATTAATGGGACAAAAATATCAACGCAATTCTCGTGGAATGAGACAATTATAGATTTAAATAATTTTGCCCCTTCTAAAGTAGTATTATTTAGTAAATGAAATATGGGTTTAATAATGCTACTTGCTATTTAGAATTTAGACTACAAATTTTAATTTAAATGTATTATTCTAAAGGTTTTTTTCTTAAAAATTATATAATCAGATGAATTTAATTTATATTTTTTTTAAAAAAAATCAAAATGATATGTTGAATTTTTATGACTATTTTTTTAACTTGATATTTTATATGATTAAATAAAATTAGTAATTATTTTTTTCAAAAAATAACATAATAAAAGAATTGATCTTGATTTTAAATAAAAAATTAAATTCATAAACAAAATAATAATAAATACTACAAACACATGCTCTTATACAAATTTATTCATACAGACTGATGTAATAGTTTTATGTTAAGTTATCCTATATTTTTAGGAGAGTTAAAAAAAGTTTATGTTAAGAATTTTTCATTTTTTTAATTTCTTTTTACATCATGAATGAGTTTAAAATATAAAACAAGATTCTTTCTCGGTCCTTTTTATCATTAGTTTTTTAAATAAATGTTGATCTATACTATAATTAATAACAAATTATTAAAATTAAATTTTAATAAAATTTATAAATTAATTTTATATTTTACGATATAAATTAAAAAGAGTAATATACAATCTGAACAGTATATTATTAATTATATTATATATTAATATTTATTTAAATTAAGAATAGAAAAAATCAAAGGAGAATGTTGACTCGTAAAATATATTCCATCTCCATGATATATATTTTGAAAAATAAAGATAAGAAAATTTCAATATTTGGCCCAATTAATGGATATCACAAAATTCAACACAACCGTTGTATAATGCATTTACTAAGCAAAATAAAGTAAGTAAAAAAAATACTACAACTTTTGAAATAATCAACTTTTCTCAAAGTTACTTTTTTTCAAGCCCCCCCTTAAATTTCAAAGCTAAAAGCTGAAAAAAAAAAAAAAGCACCTATTACAAAAGTGCTTTTCCGCGTAGAGAAATAGAGCTTCCACTAAAATTTGGTAATGATTGTTACATAATTGTGATAAAACAGACAAATGAACTAGCCCTAACGGACAAATATAAGAAGGCATGTACGTGGATGTAGGACGTTTAAATTAAATTAAATTAATTGTTGGACGTTTGCTTAAGAGAATAATAAATTGTGGAGACCACTTTCCTTTTCAGGTCCCATTTCCCCTAAACTTCCCTTGTCGGAGAGTTCTGAAAATTCTTACAGTAAAAATACGTTGTTCTGTAATTTTATTTTTAAACGAAGACTCTGTGTTGGTAAGTTTTTGTCATGGTAAAACCATGGTAGGTTATGGGTCATTGTGAAAGGGAGCGCATTCTTCCTCACTCTTCCCTACAAAAACCATGAGAGGAACTCTTTTCTTCGTCAATTTTCTCTCTCTCATTTTCTCTTCCACCATTGCTGTCATCACCATAGAAAACTTGACACAATTCTTTCTTTATCAATGGCGGGTGGAGAACCGAGCATTAATAATTCGGAAGCTGGGAGCACTACAAGCAACTCCTTCACTTCTTCTCCTTCTTCTCCTAATTCTTCACAAAGTTCTGTCACCAGTACTAAGTCCGAAACTCAGAACTCGGAAGACAGAAAAAGATGCAAAAGAAAAAGAGATAGTGATCGTTCGGTTACAGCAGCAGGCAGAAAGCACCCAGTTTACAGAGGAGTAAGAATGAGAAGTTGGGGCAAATGGGTGTCTGAAATTCGTGAGCCCAAAAAGAAATCTCGAATTTGGCTTGGAACTTTCCCTACTCCAGAAATGGCAGCTCGTGCTCACGACGTAGCAGCGCTCAGTATCAAAGGCGACTCGGCCGTTCTCAATTTTCCTGAACTCGTCGAATTACTTCCTCGGCCGGTCTCTTCCCTGCCGAGAGACATTCAAACTGCAGCCACTGAAGCAGCTTCAATGATCAACTTTGATTCTTTAACGATGCCGTCGCCGTCGTCCGAGGATGTTTCCGCAGAGCCTGAGGAGCTGGGTAAAATTGTTGACTTACCTAACATCGAAGGTAGTTACGAGTTCGACTTGGCCGAGTCTCGCAACGACTTGGTCCCAATTGATGATTTGTTCGATAAGTGGTTGTACCCACCTCAGGATTTCTGTCCGGAATTTTCAGAGCATATACTGGCAGCAGAGTGTTGGATTCCAAGTAACTTTGAAGCTTCTTCAGTTTGGGATTAGTTGCTAAATAAAATTAATGGTGTGAATTTTCCTTTTTGTTTTCTCTTTTGCCACTTTGTACCATAATTCATACATCTTAGTTGTAGTATTATACGTGTTGAAATTTTTATTAAACATACACCACTATACTGTACAATTTGTCTGAAAAAAAAAGTTTGCGTTTCAGTCCATTTTTATTCAAAATTTATTTCAAATGAGATAATGTCTGTTGTGAGGAGGGCCGCGACACAGAGTTTGGTGCCTAAAACTGAGTCAACTCTTAACTCGGCCTAACTCGGTCCCTCCTGCTTCTCTGTTATTTTGTGATCAAGAAGATGAACACTATTTTTCTGAACGGTGGTCATGCTGATGAGCAAAAGAGAACAAAATTCTGGAGGTAAGCATAGTACTGTGTTGGAAGTTTGGGAAAATTGCTGGAAATCCATGACATATGCACGAAAAATGTGCCGTTGCAAGTTTTGAAATTCGGACACTTGGTGAAAATGTAAATGGACAGACAACAAGTGCGACAAATTGGAGAAGAAGAGACAGTACTTCTTCATCTGATATTGAAAGCAAATTCACAACTTTCCGGATAAAAATTTGGATTTTTTTTCTTTTTTATTTTCTCATCTAACAAACAGGTTATTCTCAGAAGATTCCCATACACAGAAAAGCAACCAATTTACATCAAAATGATGGGCTTTTCGGATTTTCCCAATTTTTTTTAACCCCATCTTGATTATTTTTATTTTTCTATAAAAAATTATGATTATAATTAAAATTAAATTACATGTGTTCTTTGTAGATTATTATAGTTATTTGATTAAAGTAATTTTAAAAAAAATGAATATTGGAAAATGATTTTATGAACAAATTAATTCTCTCTATGTTGATTGTCAATTTTGGATTAGTTTATGGATGGTTGAGGATCAATTTCTAAAATATTTAGGCTTCTTGTTTGCATGCTTCCTAGTTGTTGTTGTTGTTGACAAGTTAAAATAAATATTAGGAATCTTTCCCGTTAACTATCTATAGAAGCGTTTGTGTGTGTGTGTGTGTGGGTATTACATGAAAAACACTCTCAAACAATAATGATTAGTATAATATATCTTGATTAGGGCAAGTAATTGAGTTGAATTAGAATACTAATTTTTTGAAAGTAAGAGGAAATTTTAATTAATTTTTGAATGAATCAAACCTAAATTAACTTCAATTTGTCACAATAGTGACATAAGCTTTGTGTTCATCATGTTATAGGTGGCCACCAATCAAGATTAATTATCCATTCTAATTACTTTTAGTGCTTAATCTTTTTCTCTAGTTATATACTTGTTCCAATGATATATAATTCAAGGATTCATTTAGAGGTCTCAAAATTTTAGTGAAATAATAAATAAAAATATATTTTAATAATTTTTAACATATAGATTTTTGACATTAATAAATTCGACTCACCCTTAGTGTGTATATGTCATTTTTGTATAATAAATGGAGTTTAGGCCCATTTTATGCATAGAGTGGAGCCGATATAAATATCTAAAAACTACTTATTTGACTTATTGAATGTTTATAAATAATTAGATAAATTTGTATATTAGAAAATAAATAATATTTTGAAAATCATTCTTAAAATTACAATTATGATAAACTTATTCAACATTTTAGATTTCATCATTATAATAAAAATCTTAAATAAATTTTATTTAGACATAATTATGAAGTTTTTAGTATTGAGAAAAAAATGAACACCTTTAAAATATCTGAAAGACTGAAGTAAAATTATATTTAGACTTCAAAGGAAAAAGAAAAACTAAATTTCTGAGTCATATTCAATAACAATAGGGACCTATTTGTCAAAAACAACCAAAATATGTCTTGTTATTATTTCATTGGAACTTAGGGATATACCCATATTTTTATTCACACTTTTTATTTTTATTTTTATAAATATACAATAAAAGTTAAAAAAATAATTGAGATGTCATCAAATGTAACATTAGAACGAATAAATATTTTATTAAATATTTTAAATTTTAAGTAGTGCATACTTTAGAATTAACTAGGGCACATTGGTTGGAATTACACCAATGGTAATGAATTATCTGTAAGTTCCAACCACACAAGAAGAATGAAGGGCAAAAGTTTCTTGATCACAAAGTCACAATCAAAAACCATAGCCCAAAAATTTGGGTTTACTTTATGGAGACAATAAGGGGTTATTAAGTAATTGACATCCATATGAATGTGACTTTTCCTATTGGTAGTTGAAAGTGACACATTAATTCATTTTTATATATGTTACATTGTCCTTTCATATATATTTTCTTATTGGAACTTGCAATTTTAAAAAATTCTCTTAGAGAGTCTTTTAATGTTATCAAGTTGCAAATAATTTTATAATTTATGTTATTAAAATATTGGTGGTCAAGATTTATTTGATTTTATTAAATATTCATACCCACAATCATAAGCTTTGAATGTTAATGATTCTTTCCTAAAAGAATGACCACAACACTTGAATTTTGAAGTAATATTAATCGTTGTCTTTGTTTATAAAAAAAATATATTAAAAAAATAAACACATTAACTCATTTATCTATTTATTTAATAAAATTTATTATAAAAATTGGTATAATATTACATAAAATTTTATAAGTATCAAAAATTTAATACATAGATTCTATTCACGGTAGAATTGAAGAAAAACGGACGTATTATTTTTTTTAAATGGATTAAATGTATTAAATCTTAAATAAAATGTGCATTCTATATTGTTCGTACCATTGAATAAAATTTTATTAAAAAGATCGATTATATTATTGTCATTGTATATGATATTTTATCAATGCAAAAAATTGATGTTCAAATAATGTTCACATTAGAATTGAGGAAGAGTATTCTATTGTCTAAACTTGAATAGAATAATTGAAATTGATTATAATATATCAATTATTAAACAAAAATAGAAATTTCTCGACTAAACTTTTATGACTTAGTCATCAACAGTCAAATCATGACTGACCTTGATTGGCGAAGCAAATTTAACTATATTCAACCCTACTTGTGAATTGCATGCAACTTAAAACTAAAAATGAATAAAATAAGAAAAAAGGAAACTAAAGTTGTTGTTATGAAATTAAAGCAAAGAGACATCGTGATATGCGTGAGATTTTCCTTTTTGAACTATATGTTCTGAAATTGATATAAAATTGTCTTCAAATCAAGATAAAATCAAGTTAGCTACAAGGTTTCCTAAATGTCAATTTTTCAAAATGAAAAGCAATCATTTTTCATAATTAATTAAGAAGGTGAGAGATTTATAATTAATTAAATCAAATTAATTTGAATCTTGATGTGAAGGAAGTTAATCAATCGACCCATTTGTTGAAATACGCATTCATGTATGCCTCCCTTTGGTTGCTTGAACTTGGTGGATTGCTAATGTTTCATGTTATATATGAACATCATCTATTGATATTGGTACATTTTCAAGGTGGTTGGGATGATTTAATGTTGATGAAAGATTAATGGTGTATTCAAAGAAACAAGAGTGCTATATGAATTAAAGATAACATATTGCCCTAAGATGTTCACCACATATATAAATACAAGTATCCCACAAGGGCAAGCAATTAGGAAGCATGAGCCTTAATTGTGCAAGTGATATAGGGTAGGTGATCCTTAATGTTGTGAAAAGCAATGAAAGGCTTTTCTTGGTGGTGGGTCTTAGTTTTTCTTTCAAATATGTGAGGCTTTTATTCCATTGATGCAAGATTTTTGAGAAAGTTTTAGATGAATCACCATATTATGTTATTTATATATTTATTTAATGCAATTTAATTATATATTAATAATTATAATAATAAGAAATATTTTAAAATATATAAAATAATTTTATCAAAACTATTTAACTTAATTATTTTTTGAAAAATTTCTCCCAATAGTATTTGACATTAATAAAATTGACTATCATGGCAACTAAATCATGCCCTTTGAAGTCTATAACTCAAGATTTAATCACAGGTTAAAACCAAAAAAAAAAATCTAACAATTTTGTTTTTTCTTTGACACATTGTTAATGTATTTACAATTTTTTCTCAAATCAAGACGCATATATTAATCAAGCTCATATGTGAAATCAATATATAAAAGTCATACATACCAACTACAATGTAATAACCATGGAGAAATTTCTTTTGCTCTTGATAGTATGACATCATGAGTACATGAAATCAACTAATAATTAACCTCTAATCATTCTCAAAAAGTCAGATAGTTATCGTTTAATCAATGGTAACACTATCACTAACTGTTTATTGGTCCAAAATTATTCTTATCAATATAATATAATATAATATAATTAAAGCTTGTCAATTTTGGTGGTTAGGATGGTTTAATCATAGGCCGATGATCCTAATGCTAGCTCAATATTAGCTGGAAATGGAATGAATTTATTATTGAAGCTGTTTTAACTCAATATGGATTATGGAGCTTTTGATATGACATTAATTTGTTTAATTGATTTATTTAATTCTTGTTTAATGGTTTAGATTAATGAGGCTTAATTTTTATCATCTGTCTCAATTTAGATGAAAAAAATTTGTGTCTTTGTCACAGGTTCAATATTAAATACAACAAAACTATCCGTTTAATATTCACAAATGAAATTTTTTAAAAATTAGTCTTTACAAATATATATATATATATATATATATACTAATTAATTTTAATTTATCTCGATTTTATTAAAATAGTAATTTTAACTTTCGATTAATTTTTATCTCGGAAATAAATAAGAAATACAGGAGAATCTTACAAATAATAATGTAGATTGATTCATGTATTGGCGTGAAAGTGGCTTTCAATTTCTGCCCTAGTTGGCAAAAACAAAGACATTTTGATTGTAAATTATTATCAAATTGCACATGATAAAATTAAAAAAAAACAAAATTTAATTAGACAATAATGAGTTGCCTTCGATAATTGGGATGCGTAGTTGGAAAAGAATAGTCCCTGTGATTGATCTCCCAATGATATCAAATTTTCAATCAAACCCTTTTTAAAAATCCTATACAATTACGATGCCTTTTCCAAATGCAAGAGGGCCACTAATAATTTCGTTTTACAATTTCTATAAGGGGGTAAAACCTTTTTATTTTTATTTTTTTAATGTCATTTCAACACGTGTGATTTAGATATTTTATAACTAATAACTCTATAAAAGTAACGTGAATGCCTTTAGAATCACAACTTTATTTTGGTGGGTGTCTTTAGAATTATTTATTTATTTATTTTATAATATTTAAAATATAAATTCTATTCAAAATATTTACTAAAAATATCACATAAAATATCTTATAAACTTTCTTATGAGTGTTAGGTAGTTAACTAATATAATTATTTAAAATTATATAAAAAATTTAAGACTTGAATTTTGTTCTCGTCGATTTAGAAAAGGGATTGATTTACTTTTCATTATTAACAAATAAAAAACAAAACCCTTATATATATATATATATATTTGCTTGAACAATTATGTATTGAGAAATTGAGTTCCATCCATCTCGGGGCACTAACAAATATCGGTCAAATTGATGCAAAATATATGCAATCAATCTTAAACTTTTCAGTTTGTCGATTGATTTGGCAAGTACGGCTGTAGTTTGCATAGGGGAATTGATAGAAAATATTAATCAAATGTTTCCTTTTTGCATGCATGCATGCATATATTGTTTTTTTCTTAATTAAGCTAAATAAAAGGTAGCATAATTGGCCAAACTTAGTAGTTAGTAAGGTGTAAAATCATGATTGGTTTTCTTATGCCATAACTTGTTTTGTGTTATGATTTGTACATGTGGTTTCCTTGCCTACACATAACAACAGATCACATATATGAGATACTCAATGAAATGGGCGTATTTACAAGATTATTGTGATTATCATAATGATATTTCACCTAAAACGATTTGTTGAAAATGACCCATTTTTGTTGATCAATCATTTGAATTGAAACCACTGTCATATATGCAGCAAAGACATTTGCACTTCATGGGTTTGATTTGTAGAACTTCAATGGGTCAACGGTTATGATTCTTTTTCATTTTCTAATTTAAAATAATAGATGAGGGAGAGAAATCTAACAAAAAAACAAACCCTAATCACTAAAATAGTCCCGAAAGAAAATAGAAAACAAAAAATATTTTGCAATATGCACCTTTTGCTAAACTTGAAATCACTTCAATTGTTCTGTATAAAGATTTAATTAAAAAGCTCTCAAACCTTCTCTTGGGGGTTTGATTGTAATCTTAAAATAGACAGTGATTTGAAAGTGGTGGGCTATTCTCTGATTGTGCTACAAAACTCCATTTTTAATTTTTTTAATTATTATGAGTGTAAGTTGATGTCATGGTGATGTAGACAATATGTGCTATAAAAAAAAATAAATTTTTTTACGATTGGGAAATACAAGAGAAAGTATTCAGAGAATAATACAGTCTTCTAATTTGTTACATCCATCCGTAAAAGCATTGCCTCACACAACTCTCAACCATTGTATGGAATCAGTGCGAATTTATGCCTCATTCTTTCCAAGCATACAAGAGAATTCTAGCCAGAAAAGAATGTCAAAATAGTATCAGGATCTGAATTTCATCGTTCCCCATATCTTCTAAGTAATCTTCATGGTGAAATTGGCTTCAACAGAGTCAGTATCCATAACCTGAATATATATACACAACCGAAAACCGTTGAGCAATCGAATTAAGAGAAGTTTAATCCTTAGAGTGAAAATAGAGAAGAAAATGATAGTGTCTATGGTAAAAACCTGAGTTATTCATGGGTTTTCCACCACCCTCAAGTTCAGGTTCCTTGATGTGAGGAAAGTCTTGGCGACAGAAGCTCCATGCTCCGATCAACTTCTTACCACCTGTAATTTTAAGACCATAAGTTTGCTAGTAGGCATAACATACAGTTTGGATTTAAATAATTTTCCATTTTCTAGCGGGAAAACAGAAAGAGTTACCACATGGACACAACAAATAATTACCTGAATCAAAGCAAAATCACTTGAAAGCTTAGCAAATCTTTTTTTTCATTGAACTTCTCTTTTCCGTAGTCCTGCTCTGCTGCCTGCCACATGATACATTGACTACCGGAGAGTAAGAACCCAAATTATGAAGAATATCACCTCAAGAAAGTTCAAGATCTGAACAACTCTTATATTTACTGCATACCGTGTGCTGGCTTCGTGCCCGATTTGTTTGTCATAGAACCAGACAATGAATACTCTTTAGCACCCTTTGGGATCCATTTCCCTCCTCTAATTGGTCGCATTGCATTGCTGTCTTCCTGTATTTTACAAAAAAATTAGAGATATAAATGCATACTTGAAAGAAAACTTTCTACATCTACAAATGAATGAATTGTTATGTAAGTGGTACTAATTTGATGGAGAAAATATACCATGCATTGGCGAAGAAAAGGGATGTAGACGCTTCTTGTTCTGCAAATTCTCGTCGTCTATCATCTATCGACAATATTGATTCTCAAACCAAAGTATCTGCTGCCCCTGCAATAAAAATGCTACTGCTACTTCATCATACGTATAGCCAGGCTATATAAGAAACCGCAGTCGATGACCTTGTCAGTATTGGGAAAAAAATAGAATGTCAAGAGCTGATGACTGTAATTTCTGCTTGTGGCTGCAAAAGTTGTAAAATTGGATATTAGTTTGCCGAAAATGATAAGCAGATGATGATATAGCTCACTGTTCTGTTATTAACGTACTTATTTATTTATAATTCCATCTAAAAATAAATATAAGAACTAATGGTTAAAGTAAATGGATATATGATCAATTTCAAATGCGAAGCATTAGAAAATGTAGCATATTCCTGACAATAACACAATAGATTACAAGTAACTAAAACAGGGCAGGAAATGAAATTGATTACCTGGCTGGGGGTGATTGTAATTGCAGCCGTACGTTTCATAATTTCCTATTCCTTCTCTGTAACATTCCCTTGGAATATGATAATTCTTAATTCCCAATCTCAGCAGTGTTGTCGTCACAAGAACAAAACAAAGAAAAAACCTATTGAAAAATCAAACCAAGGATAATTAGAGCTACTCCATTCAAAAAAAATTTACCGTAAAATCAGCTATCAAATTGCGACACATGACATTCAATGCCATGAATCACAATCTCTAGCCCAAGAACACTGAAGTCTACAAACCAGAGCTCCAGATATCGAATGAAGAAGAAGGCTAGAAAGTCAGCCTCTTGTGCTCCGCAATTCTGGAAATCACAGCTACTTTAACAGACTGACTGCCTTCACTTGCCACATCATCAGTCACCGCAACACACCCCAAAATATTCTGAGAACTACAACTGAATGCACAAATAGAAAAAGAAGATAACATTAATGTTCAACCAGTAAACTTATGCAAATTTATATGAATTAACATGCATTGATCATTGCATTCTTGGCAATTAACTTCATAGGGTAGCTTAATTGCCCTGTTAACGGTATTTGCTCCAACCTAACAAATATTCATGGGAAACCAAATTATGTATCGTGTTCGAACAACAGATGAATGACAAAGACTTGGCCTTTGCTCATACTCATCAAAAATTTCTTCTGTGGCATCAGTTTTAGCTAAAAGCAGCAGCAGGGTGAAACTACTGCTAATTAGAATACCTTCCGCCAGAAAATTTTATATTCTGTATGAGAGCATGACTTCAAATATGGTGACAGAAGACACCAAAGTAAAATTAACACGGAAAGTAGGGTTCCTTGGCTTAATTCAGAGCATCTTCTACCTTAATTCGCTTCCCTTAAGTTTGTTTCTGTAAGTGCTCCAACCTGGATATGCAAGAGATAGAAATCAACTTCTATATATTAGATGAACCAGCCAGAACTTGTTCTGCATAGAAACAAATTAAGTAAAGAATCACCTGAATCACAGCAACACCACCTAAAAGTTTAGCAGTCCTTTGACTAAAAAAAAAAAATGAATGTCAGCTTGTGCCTGCAAAAGCTGTAAGAATTGATATTATTTTGCCAAAAATGGAAAGTTTCCACCTTAGCAGGTCATGTTTTGGCTCACTGTTTGGTTGCAAAATACTCCTCGTAAAATTTAATCGCTGAAGTAATTGGATATTCCATTTGAAATACAATATTATCAAAAGTAGCATACGAGTGACAACAATTGATTACAAGTAACAACTAAATTATCAGAGATACAAGGCTATTCTTAGCAATTAACATCAAAGGGTTAGGAATACCAGGTTCATAGTAACAACTATTCATTGGAAAATGAATTAGGAATTGTATTAGAATGACAGATGAATGATAGAGACTTTGCCATTATGAAAATTTATCATCTTTTAGCCATGTCAAGGGTATCTTTGTTGCATGTAGAGGATCTTCTACCCTCAATTTTTCCATTAACTCAGTTTCTGTTTGTGCTCCAATCCACATAGATTTGCAACAAAGACATCATTGGGAAAAAATATATAGAAATCAAATTCCATAAATTAGATAAATCTGCCAGACACTGCAAGTGGGCAAGGATTTTCTACCATCAATTTCCTTTCCTTGAACTCTGTTTCTGTTTCTGTTGGTGCTCCAACCCAGATGGATGTGGAACACAGATCAAGGGAAGAAACACATAAATCAAATTACATAAATTATACATATCTGCCAGACGCTGTACTATTTATTAGCGAGGAAGGAAAAGAATTATCAGAATCAAAGCAACACCACGTGAAAGTTTAGCAAATCTTCTTTCATTGGACTTTTCTTTCCATAGTCATCCTCTGCTGCCTGAATCACGATACATTGATTCTCTGTAAGAATCCAAATTACGAAGATATGGGAAAGAATGATTTTGTAGATAAAAAAAACCCTCACCTAAAGAAAGTTGAAGATCCGAGGAACTTTCTTATTAACAGCATCTTGCTTGCTGGCTTCATGCACGATTTGCATATCGTAAAACCAGAATTGAACTCCCGGAACCATTCCACTCCTTTGGTTGGTTGCATTCAAGTCTAAAATTGGATGATCGCCACTAAAAGCTGGTAATTATTAAACACTTCAATAATTCTTCTTTCAAAGTTGAGTAGAAGCACAACACTACCGAATATGCCCTCAGTCAGTTATAGCATACCATTGAATTCTAAATAAATAAACATGTAACAATTCGAGATTCACAATCCTGTATACCTAAACTGATGAAGAAATTTAAGGATTTATACATATTACAATTGTCGTACTTCCCGCAGACCACCTATATCTCCAGAGAATCAAGATGAATTGAAACAGATAGCTTATGCATATATATTGGACATGAAACGCATACAAAATAAATTAACATGTGGTCAACATTTGGTTTACGTTACAATGGCGCCTAATAAATGATATCACACCATCATCTGCCCTCTTCACAGCTGAGCATGAGTAGCAAATCAGGTCTGCATAATAAATCAAGAAAAACAACAAGTTATAAAATGAGGTGATGTGCTTGCTTATGACTGAACATTGAGGAATATAGAAAATAGTAGGGACAGTGAGAAAGCACATACATGATACAACAGATAAATTTGATGTCCGAAGCATCAAGCAAACCAATTTTGTTCTCTTTGTACCTCTCCTGGCATCCTTGTCTTGGAAGAGTCTTTTCTATGGTCAGTCTTTCGATTTGTGTCATCTGCAGTTTTAGTTAACAAATGACGTTCATGATTAAAAAAATTTAATAATTTAAACCATAGCAAGAAAACTAGGACCTAATACTTGGAAAAAAAAAAAAAAAGCAAAAGTATTTACAGGTACAGTACGCAGGATCCTGATTAAAAAAACAAGACGATTAATTAATTTATAAGAAATTCTGATATTGAATGGATCAAATTTTTTTTTTTTTTTGGGGGGGGTGTTGTGGTGGCTTCAATTGAGGACAGATTTTTTCTCATGCTGGGGCAAATTTATGCACGTGAAACTAATTTGATGGAGAAAACATACCTTGTATTGGTGAATGAAAGGGAGTCCATTACCGCAATTTCATTTCTGCTGGCGCCTGCAAAATTGGATGTTAGTTTGCCGAAAATGGAAAGTTTCCGCCATAAGCAGACGACGATCTAGCTCACTGCTCTGTTTGGTAGCTAAATTTTTTAATTTTTAATATATATATATATATATATATATATATTAAGTAGATTAGAAATGACAATTAAAAACAGAGCAGGAGAAGATAAGTTGATCAATTACCTGGTTGGGAATATGAATTTGATATTGAATTTGAAAAATAAAATATTATAAAAAAAAATATGCCTGACAATAATTTGATTTAAGTAATTTTTTTTATTTTAAATAGATTAGAAATGGCACGTAACATATTCCAAACAAAAACTAACCTATTAGAGAAATTGATTGGAAATGACAAGTAACTAAAACAGATCAGGAGAAGGAATTAATTACCAAAATTGGGGGAAGTCCTCCGAAAAATATCCATGGCATTCGCTGCTGCTCGTTTATCTTGACATCGGGAATGCGAGATATCTTGGGCCAATCCTCTCCTGTTCCCCTTCTGTAACGTGCCGTTAGAATATCACAAGATCTAATTTCCAATCTCTGCAGCGTAGTCGTCCGAAGAATGTGGGCGGGCAGTGCCTTTAATTTGTGGCAACCGCATATCTCCAACTCAGAAAGACGTGGCATGATTTCTCCCTTTCTTTCAATCCCGTACTCCCACTCTTCCCATTCATACATCCACCCAAGTGTGAGCGATTTCAGTTTGGGGAAGCAAATAGTAGATGAAGATGAACTTTCTATTCCCAAAAACTCATTGCCCACTTTTTTCACACTCTGCATTTCTCTTATAAAGAGTCTTTCAAGGGATGGCAATTTCCCCAAAGGAGGCAAATGCTCACAATTTTTGCATTCACTGAGTCTTAAAAGCCGCATATTTGTTAATGACTTCATCCAATTGGGGGAAATGGAGTTGCCTCTGAAGTATCGTATCTCTAATTCCTTCAAATTAAGAGGTGGTTGTAAGGCTTCAAGAAGTTGTACATCCTCCTCATTCTTTCTGTCCCCTTCTCTATCAAAATGAAGAACCAAAACAAGGAGGTTTTTCTTTTTCTCAAGTTCTCTTCTCTTAGCCTCCCCCACATTCGAGACATTACCCAGCCTTTCTATCTTACATTCTCGGAGGAGTTTAAGATCTTTCAAAGATTCAAAGGTACAGCCATGGCTGCTATGAACGAACTTTGTTAATCTCCGGAGATTGGTTAATCTCCCGATCCCTTCCGGCAGCAACCACAAGGAATCAGTACCATCATTTAGTAAATACCTCAGGTTTATTAACTTTCCAATCCCCTGGGGTAATTCTTTAAGTTCTTTACATCTGCTAACGTCTAAAATTTGAAGATTATACAACTCACATAACGTCTCAGGTAGCTTTACCATTAGCTGACCAGACAAATTGATGTATCTTAAATGTACCAATTTCTCTATATTAGTTGGAATCCTTGTAATCCACATCGACATCGATGCCCGACGATTTACCCTTAAATCTAATGCTCTTAAACTTGTCAACTTACTAAATAACTCCACTAGAACCTCATTATTATTTCTAGAAAAATTCGTTCCAAAATTACCCCGAATTAAGAGCGTACGCAACCTTTGGAATCTACAAATGGAGACAGGAAGTGAAACTTCTTCGCCCAACCTTAACATTGAATGACAAACTTTCAGGTGCAAGGAGTTTATGGCCGATTCTTCAAGACCCTTACGAACTTCTACGGCACAACATTCATTCTTACTTACAAATTGAGCAAAATCATGCACAATATCATGCATCTTGCACCACTCAATATTACCATCACCATCTTTCTGAAAATCTTGGAAGAAAGATCGTTTTGCTAAGAAGTGAAAATATTCTTCACCGATTATCTCCACCACCTCACTGTTCTTTTTCACACTTAAGTAACCTTGAGCCATCCACAATTTAATTAATTCATCTTTGCTTATCCTATAATCCTTGGGTAAGACAGCACAATATGAAAAGCAACGTTTTACCATAGACGGCAAATCATTGTAACTCAACAACACTGGAGCAAAAAGACCTTTCTCCAACTCTTCTTGTTCCCACAAATAACTATCTAAGATATACTGCCACTCTTCCTCGGTTTTTTTAGAGTGCAAGAGACTCCCTATTGCCTTTGCAGCCAGTGGTAAGCCTTTACACTTGCCTACAATTTTTCGTCCAATTTGTTCTACTTTTTCACATTCTTCATTGGACCAACCAAAAAATGCTAATCGCTTAAACAACGACCAACATTTTTCTTCAGATAATATACTGATGGAGATAATATCAGTTGATCTCATTGTGTGAGCAACTGTCTCCTTACGTGTGGTAATCAAAATTTTACTTCCGCGGAAACCATTCTTTAAGCAATAGTAGAATGGTTCCCACTTACTGTAATCTTCCGTCCACACGTCATCTAAGATAAGAAGAAATTTCTTCTTGACAATAGATTCTTTAATACGCTTTATAAGAGCTTGAAATTCATTTAAATCAGAAGAAGAACCTTCGAGATCTTCAATGATTGCCCTAGCTATTCTCAATTCATCAAATACGTCTGATACACATACCCATATTATTTTCTCAAAATTTCTTTTCACCTCATCATTATTACAAGCAAGTTGAGCGAGAGTGGTTTTGCCTATGCCTCCCATACCTACAATGGAGATGATATGGAGGCCTTCACTACTCTCACCCAACAACTTCCTTATAAGGGTCCTCCTATCATCATCTCTACCGTATATCTCAGACTCATCAATCAAAGATGTAGTTTGGACTCGCTCTAGTTTATAGGCACTCTTAATCACATTAACATTAAAACTAAAGGCGTCTTTTGCTTTGGCAATCTCATACAGATCTTCATTTATTTCTTTTATCTTGTGACCAATGTCCCGACGCAAACTGACTTGCTTGAAACAAAAGCAAGGCAAAGGAAAAAAGGTGCATACCTTCTTCTGAGCAAAAGGAGCATTGTCAGCCCCCTCGATTTGCAGTTTCAGCCTTGCAGTGTTCCACTCATCCAACACATCTTCCATTTCGTAGGATGCGTCTTTGAGCTGTTGTAGCCAAAACCGAACGGTTTCCTCCTTCACTTGTCTTTGCTCTGCATCGACAAGCACGGCTTGAATGGCTCGAACATTGTTGGTGAGCTTTTTCACTTCTTTTCCAACCCCGGCTACAAGCCTCACCTCTTCTTGTGCCTCTTGAGCAACGACTGAAATCAGCTGCTCAACGACAGAGGAAACAACCGCGTCGACCATTTTGAGAGATGTTATTTGAATGACAGATGAAATGAGAAATTGAACAATTAAATGTGTGTTATATTGTAATTGAAAATGATGCCGTGCTTTCAATTTTTATAGTGAAGATAAAAGCCCTGCCATGGTATAGTGAAACCTTGCTTTGATGCCAATTAATGTATAGAGTTTTCTCAAAGCTATTCCCAACGTGTTTCCTTTCTTACATGATGCTCCATTCCATCCAATCCAAATTTATTTTGCCGTTTCTGAAATTTCGTTGCATTTTGTTTTCAAAATGCCAATTTAAAACTGTCATCAAGGTTTTTTTTTTTTTGGGAGTTTAAAATTAGTTTTTGAAAAAATAATTATTGGATTTTTTGGAATCTTACTTTTTAAATATAATATACTCAGTCTGTAAGTTAAAAAAATGAAATATTAGAAAATAAAACTGAATGACCCTATCCTTTATTGCATTTCAAGACTGGGATTGGGAGATACAAGAGAAAGTATTGAGAGAATAAAACAGTCTTCTAATTTGTTACATCCATCAGTAAAAGCATTGCCCCACACTCTCAACCGTTGCATGGAATCACTGTGAATTTAAGCCTCCTTCTTTCTCAGTAAGCAGGAGAATTCTAGCTAGAAGAGAACGTCAAAATTGTATCAGGATCTGAATTTCATCGTTCACCATGTCTTGTTTCATGGTGAATTTGGCCTCAACAAAGTATCCATAACCTGAATACATGCGCCACCGAAAGGGGTTTAGCAATCGAATTTAGTACAGTTTATTCTTTACAGTAAAAATAGGGAAGAAAATGGTAGTGTTTATGGTAAAAACCTGAGTTATTCAGGTGTTTTTCAGCAGTCACAAGTTCAGGTTCCTTATGTGAGGAAAGTCTTCGCGACAGAAGCTTCGTGCTCCATGAAACTTCTTACCACCTGTAATTTTAAGACCATAAGTTTGCTAATAGGCACAACATGCAGTTTGGATTTAAATAATTATCCATTTTCTAGCAGGAAAACAGAGAGAGCAATATAGCTGTCTCTTCTTTGCATATGATTCTAATGTCTGCTTTACAGTACAGTACCACATATAAATCCATCACCCTTATTTCCTAGATATTAGATATATCTGAAGCTCCATTGACTCAAAATCGTGATGTGGGATCAATATATGTTACCGTCGTACTTGGGGTTGTCACTGGAAGAAGAAAATGGTGTTGAACAATTAAACTTACGAAACCTTATAATAATTAACATATAGCAACGAGAATCACGTGCTTTTTCAATTACAAAACTTCCGTTTACCATTGCATTCTTGGCAATTAACTTCCTAGGGCAGCTTAATTGCCTTCTTAGCAATATCCGCTTCAAACTAACAATTATTCATTGGAAAATAAATTAGGAGTCTTGTTAGAATGACAGATGCATAATAGAGACTTGGCCATTGTGGATTCATCACTTTTCGGTCATTCTTGTGAAGAGTATCTTTGTTGCATAAAGGATCTTCTGGCCTCAGTTTCATTCCCTTAAACCCTGTTTCTGTTTCTGTTTGTGCTCCAACCCAAAATAGATATGGAACACAGATATCTATGGAAGAAATATATAAATCAAATTCCATAAATTAGATTGATCTGCCAGACCCTGTACTATTTATTAGCAAGCAAAGAAAAGAATTACCTGAATCAAAGTGACACCACCTGAAAGTTTAGCGAATCCTCTTTCATTGGACTTTTCTTTTCCACAGTCATGCTCTGCTGTCGGCATCCGGCACATTGATTATCAGAAAGTAAGATTCTAAATTCCTAAGATATAGGAAAGAAGGATTTTTTAAAAATAACACCATAAGAAAAGTTTAAAATCTCAGACACTTTTTTATTAACTGCATCTTGCGTGCTGGCGTCTTACAGGATTTGCATGTCGTAAAACCAGAATTGAACTCTTTAGCCCCTTCCGGAACCATTCCTCTCCTCTGATTGGTTTCTTCCTGTATTCGAAAGATACAGGTATAAAATTGATGATCGCCACTAAAAGCTGGTAGTTATTAAACACTTTAATAATTGTTCTTTCAAAGTTGAGTAGAAGCACGACAGTACCGAATATGCCCTCAGTCCGTTACAGTATACCATTGAATTCTAAATGATAAACATCTAACAATTCCAGATTCATAATCGTGTATACTTGAATTGATGAAGAAATTTAAGGATTTGTACATATTACTATTGTCGTACTTCCTGCAGACCTTCTGTATCTCCAGAGAATCAAGATGAATTGATACAGAGAGCTTATGCATGTATATTGGACAAGAAACACGTACAAATTAATAAACCTGTGTTCAACATTTGGTTTTCGTTACAATGGCACCTAATAAACAATATCACACCATCATCTGCCCTCTTCACAGCTAGCATGAGTTGCAAATCAAGTCTGCATAATAAATCGAGAAAACCAACAAGCTATACAATGTGGTGATGTGCTTGCATATTCAACATTGAGGAACATAGAAACAGTAGGGACAGTGAGAAAGCACATACATGATAAATGATACAACGGACAAATTTGATCTCTGAGGCATCAAATAAACCAATTTTGTTCTCTTTGTACCCCTCCTGGCATATTTCTCTTGGAAGAGACTTCTCTACGGTCAGTTTTTTGAGTTGTGTACTGCAGTTTTGGATAACAAATGATCTTCATGACTGAAACTCCATTTGTTCGTATTTTTTTTTTCTGCACTTGACTGAGACGAGAAATATAACTGAGAGAATTCAATAGTTTAAACCATCTCAAGAAAATTAGGACCTAATAGACGGTAACAAAAAAAGAAAAAGTAAAAGCATGTGCAGGTAGAGTAAGCAGGATGCTAATTAAAAACAAGATAATTAATTTATAAGAAATTGGTTGGCGACCTAATTGCTTTTGCCACTCTGATTCAGTACTTCTAGTTAGAAATCCATGCAGTTATAGAACCGAAACGCATGAAGATTCCCAGACCCCAAAAAACAAAAAAGTATATCTTTTGAACACCAATAATATTATATTCTGACAATCATACGAAGTGAGAGAGTTTTAAGTGAGATGAACATACACAGCCAGTCTAAAACTTTCTCCTACAAAGTAGATATCAAACACATAAAAGAATAAATAAGAAAACGGTAGAATGTGAACTTTAATGGAAGTCAGGCTTCCTCAATCATATCCTGCATCGTCATCCGACAATTTTGCTCACGAAGATACAAAGCTCTGCATATGGTATTTGATGTGTGATTAAGAATAATAAAAGATAATATAATGTACCTTATTCCGCGAATTTGGTGTCATCCATCGTTTGTTGAGAATATTGATTCGCATGCCTCCGAAATCAAGCATCCACTGCTGCTGTTATTTGAGACTGTCAAAATTAACAAGAACATTTGAAATAACAGCACATAACAAAAATATTCATAAAAGACCATGGATATGTTTCGGATTGAGGTTGTATGTTTCTTAATTCATAGCTATTGTACAATAAAATCAATAACTTTTTGAGTACAAGGGAAGGGGTGACTGATGAATATTAGTAAAAACAGGCATTACCTGTGAGCGATGGTAAAATCGCAGCAGTTGGAGAATTCAGAAATGGGCTCTTTGCAAAACTTTGCTAGCAATTTTGATGTTAGGAATGTCAGAAATGGGCTCTTCTCCTCTTTCGTTGCTCTAGAATAGAACAATCTTGTAACTCCAATTGCTACAGTGGACTTTTGAAGAAGGGGGGTTCGGTAATGCTTTCAATTTGAGGGGCACAAATAAGCTTCAGGCAAGAAAGGCAGGGCACGGCTGTGATATTCTTTTCTTCCTTCCAGGTTCTCCCATAATATCACTCTTCCAATTTTCTCTGTACAAAAATTTGGAGAGATTTCAATTTGGGGATGGCAATAGCTGGTTGCAATGAAAATGAACCAAGCTCATTTTCTATTCCCAAAGGTTCCTTACCCTCTCTTTCACACTCTGGATATCCCATAAATTGAGTCCTTCATGGGATGGCAATATTCCCAACGGAGGAAAATGGTCAAAATTTTTGCACTCCTTCAGTTCTAAATACCAAGGATTGCTTAATGACATCTAGCAATTTGCAACAGAACCTTCATGCTCCAAGCAACTTCTTACCACCTGTAATTTTAAGACCATGAGTTTGCTAATAGGCATAACATACCGTTTGGATTTATATAATTATCCATTTTATAGCAGGAAAACCGAAAGAGGAATATAGCTGTCACTTTGCATATGATTCCATTGTCTGCTTCGTTGTACAGTACCACCAATAAATCCATCACTCTTATTTCCTTGATAGTAGATATATCTGAAAAGCTGTTGAATCACAACCTCATATTTGTTGGCTCATTGTATGATACTGCATCCATCAAAACCTCATATTTCCTAGTAACAGTGTCATAAAATTACTTGGGTTTGTCACTGAAAGAAGACAACAATGTTCAACTATTAAACTTATGGAAACCTTATAAGACTTAACGTATAGCAAATAGAATCACATGCCTTTTCAGTTACAACACTTCCGTTCACCATTGCACTCTTGGCAATTAACTTCATAGGGTAGTTTAATTGTCTTCTTACAATAGCAGTTTCAAACTAACAATTATTCTTGGGAAGATAAATTAGGAATAGTGTTTGAATGATCGATAAATAATTAGAGACTTGGCCATTATGAATTTTATCACCTTTTGGTCATTCTTGTCAACAGTATCTTTGTTGCATTTGGAGGATCATCTACACTCAATTTCTTTTCCTTACACTCTGTTTCTGTTTCTTTTTGTGCTCTAACCCAGCTGGACATGCAAAACAGATATCAATGGAAAAAATATAGAAACGAAATTCCATAAATTATATAAATCAGCCAGACCCTGTACTGTTTATCAGCAAGCAAAGAAAAGAAATGCTTGAATCAAAGCAACAGCACCTGAAAGTTTAGCAAATCTTCCTTCATTGAACTTTTCTTTTCCGTAGTCCTGCTCTTCTGCCTGCATCATGATGCATTGATTAGCAGAGAGTAAGAATCCAAATTAAGAAGACATAGGAAAGGATGATTAGAAAAAAAAAATCAGGCAAGAAAGTTCAAGATCTGAGCAACTCCTTTGTTTACTACATCTTACCTGCCGGCTTCAGGAACAATCTGCTGCTTGTCTTAAAACCAAACATTGAATACTCTTTAGCACCCTTCCGGAACCGGAACCATTCCTCTCCTCTGATCGGTTGCATTGCATTGCATTGCATTGCTGTCTTCCTTTATTCCAGGGATAAAAGTATAAAGTACAGTTTTGCTATGCTCCATTATAGCATAACAGTTCCGAATAAGTCATCAATCCTTTATAGCATACCATTGAATTTTAAATTTTAAGTTATAAACATGAAATAATTCATAATTCATAATTCATAATTGTGTATGCTTCAATTGATAGAAGACATTTAAGGATTTGTACAAATGACAACTATCGTACTTCCTGCAGACAATTGAAACGGAGAGCTTATGCAAGCATATTGAACAAGAAACAAGCCCAAATTTATTAAGCTGTCTTCAACATTTGGTTTTCGTTACAATGGCGCCTAATGAAAAATACCAAACCACAATCGGCCCTCTTTATAGCTAGCATGAGTTGCAAACCCGGTCTGCACAATAAATCCAAGAATACAAGTTATACAATGAGGTAATGTGCTGGCTTATTTTTGATCTCTGGGAAAGTAAGAAAAAATGGGGACAGTGAGAAAGCACATAGATGATACCCGATACAACAGACGAATTTGATCCCCGAGATATCAAATTAACCATTTTTGTTCGCTTTCTACTCCTCCTGGCATCATTCCCTTGGAAGAGACCTTTCTATGGTCAATTTAATCGAGTTGTGTGATCTGCAATTTTAGGTAAAAAAGGATTGTCATTACAGAATCTTCATTTGTTTTTTTTTTTTGGGGCGCCGAGAAATTACAAATATGAGAAGAAAATTTAGAAGTTTAGACCAGAACAACAGAATTAAGATGTAATAGAGGAAAACAAAGAGAAAAAATGAAAAGTATTTACAGGCACGGTACATAGTATTCTACCCCGCTTCCAACAGGTGGCTCGTCACGAAACTCCCTGACATGTTAAACTTGCTTCGCTGCAATAAAAATTGGAAAAACATCAAATCAAATTAAGTTTTGAAATCAAAACAGAATCAGTTACAAGATGTGGAAAAGACTGGCCGATTGTAAATTTATTTAAGACTCACCAATACAGTATCTGTTCTGTCTCCTCTGGTTGGCTCTGCATAACACTGTCGTTTTCATCCATGCAAAACACTGCGATAGGACAAGTAATATTTGATTTGGGGTTAAAAGTTGAAACTATGAAAGGAAAATTGCATGCAAAAGGATAATTAGAAACCACTAAAAGATTAAAAGCAAGATAATTAATTAATTTATAAGAAATTGGGTGGCGACCTTATTTAGAAATCCATGCAATTATAGAGCCCGATACACGGGGAGATGCCAAGACCAAAGGAAAATTATATCCTTTGAACACCAATAATATTATATTCTGATACTCATACAGAGTGAGGGAGTTTTCAGTGAGATGTACACACCCAGTCTGTCTAAAACTTTCACCTAGAAAGTAGATATCAAGTATTTAAAAATATAGACAAGAAAACTGTAGAATGTGAACTTTAATGGAATTCAGGCTTCCTTAATCATATCCTGCATCCTTGTCCGACAATTTTGCCCCCCAAGATACAA
The DNA here is from genome assembly GCA_032401905.1 of Swietenia macrophylla. Taxonomy (NCBI): domain Eukaryota; kingdom Viridiplantae; phylum Streptophyta; class Magnoliopsida; order Sapindales; family Meliaceae; genus Swietenia; species Swietenia macrophylla. The sequence goes on along the minus strand of CP135575.1, from coordinate 1,346,683 downwards.
AGCTCTGCATATTGTATTTGATGTGGGATAAAGAATAATAAAAGATAATATAACGTGCCTTGTCTATTTTTGATGAAGAAAATATACCTTGTATTAGTGAAGAAAAGGGAGTCCATGACAGTAAGTTCTGCTTGTGCCAGCGAAATAGTCTAAAATTAGATATTAGTTAGCCGAGAATTGAGAGTTTCCACCATTAGCAGATGGTGATATAGCTCACAGCTCTCCTTGGTAGCAAAATTAACCCCCCCTACTTATTCAGTCATAATTCCGTCAAAAAATAAAAAAAAAAAAAAAGAATTACAATATCATTGTTTTTATTTTTTTAAAGAAGATTAGAAATGACAAGTAACTAAAACAGAGCAGGAGAAGAAACTAATTACCTGGTTGGGGGTGATTGTAATTGCAGAGGTACGTTTGAAAATATGTTAGGCCAAACTCTTCACATCTTCTTAATGGATACTATGAATGTGAGACACTGATGTTAGAAATGTGAGATATCTTTGGCCAATCCATGGATATTAGGAATGTGATTTTACGTAATTAAAACCAATTTGAGGGAGAAACTATATACCTTGTATTGTATTGGTGAAGAAAAGGGAATCCATGAATTAACACGCAATTTCATTTCTTAAACTTGCGCCTGCAAAATAGTGTAAAATTGGATATGAGTTTTGCCGAAAATGTAAAGTTTCCACCATAATAAGCAGATGATGATTTAATTCCTACTGCTCTCTTTGGCAACAAAATTAAGGATTTTAATTTTTATTCTTTTAAGTAGATTAGAAATGACAAGAAGTAACTAAAACAGAGAGGAGAAGATAAGTTGATTAATTACAGGGCTGGGAATGTGAATTTATATTGAATTTTGAAAAATAAAATATTATAAAAAAGTAGCATATTCCTTACATTAACTTATTATAGAATTTGATTTTACTTTTTTTTTTATAGAAAAAAAAAAAAAAAAGATCAGAAATGGTAAGTGAATAAAACAGAGCAGGATAAGAAATTAATTACCTGCTTGGGTGTGATTGCAGTTTGCAGCCGTACTTTTTGAAAATACCTTTGGCCAAACTCTTCTTCGCATCTTATCCACTTAAGAGTTCAGGAATGTGAGATATCTTTGGCCAATCCTCTCCTGCTTCCTTTCTGTAACGTTCCCTTAGAAGAGGACAATAATAAATGACCAATCTCTGCAGTGTTGTCGTCCGAAGAATGTGGTCGGGCAGTGCCTTCAATCTGGGGCAAGCATCAACAATCAACTCCGAAAGACGTGGCATGATTTCTCCCTTTCTTTCAATCCCGAAATCCCACTCTTCCCATTCAGGCATTACCGAAAATCTGAGCGATACCAATTTGGTGAAGGAAATAATAGATGAAGATGAGGATGAGCTTTCTATTCCCAAAAACTCATTGCCCACTTTTTTCACACTCCGCATTCCAAGCATCTCGAGTCTTTCAAGGGATGGCAATTTCCCCAAAGGAGGCAAATGCTCACAATTTCCGCATACATAGAGATTTAAAATCCTCATATTTGTTAATGACGTCATCCAATTGGGGAAAAGATAGCTGCCTCCGTAATTCGATATCCTTAATTCCTTCAAACTAATGGGTGGTTGTAAGGCTTCAAGAAGTTGTTCATCCTCCTCGTTCTTTCTCTCCCCTACTCCGTCCTTATCGAAACCAAGATCCAAAACAAGCAGGTTTTTCAATTTCCCAAATTGTAATCTCTTAGCCTCACTCACATCTGAGACATTACCCAGCTTTTGCATTTTACATTCCCGGAGGAGTTTAAGATCTTTCAGAGATTCCAAGGTACAACCTTGGCTGTTATGAACGAACTTCGTTAATCTCCGGAGATTGGTTAATCTCCCAATCCCTACTGGCATCAACCATAACGAAGGAGTATCATCATTTAGTAAATACCTCAGGTTTATTAACTTTCCAATCCCCTGGGGTAATTCTCTAAGTTCTTCACAGCGGCTAACGTCTAAAATTTGAAGATTATACAACTCACATAACGTCTCAGGTAGCTTTTCTATTTTCTGACCCCACAAATTAACGTATCTTAAATGCACCAATTTTTCTATGTTTGTTGGAATCTTGCTAATAAACTTCCTAGCCCTCAAACGAGAAGCTCTTAAATCCAATGCCCTTAAACATGTCAATTTATCCAATAACTCCACTAGAACCTCATTATTATTTGAAGAAAAAGCAATATCATCACCACGAATTAAGAGGGTACGCAACCTTTGGAACCTACAAATGGAGACAGGAAGTGAAGCTTCACTATGCAACGTTAACATGGAATGACAAACTTTCGGGTGCAAGGAGTTTATGACTGATTCTTCAAGACCCCTGGGCACTTCTACGGCAAAGCATTCATTCTTACTCACAAATTGGGCAAAATCATGTATTATATCATGCATCTTGCAATGGCAAATGTTACCATGACCATCTTTCCGAAAATCTTGGAAGAAAGAGCGCGTTGCTAAGATGTGAAAATATTCTTCACCAATTATCTCCAGCTCTTTGTTCTTTTTCACACCAAAGTAACCTTGAGCCATCCATAATTTAATTAATTCATCTTTGTCTATGAAATAATCTTTTGGAAAGACAGCACAATAAGAAAAACAATGTTTTACCATAGAAGGCAAGTCATTGTAACTCAACAACAGTGGAGCGAAAAGACCTTTCTCCAACTCTTCTTGTTCCCACAACTCACTTTCTAAGATATTCTGCCATTCTTCTTCGGTTTTTTTAGAGCGCAAGAGACTCCCTATTGCCTTTGCAGCAAGTGGTAAGCCTTTACACTTGCCTACAATTTTTCGCCCAATTTGTCCTACCTTTTCACATTCGTTATTGGACCAGCCAAAAAATGCTAATCGCTTAAACAACGACCAACATTCTTCTTCAGACAATGCATTGATGGAGACAATATCAGTTGATCTCATTGTGTGAGCAACTGTCTCCTTGCGTGTGGTAATCAAAATTTTACTTCCACAGAGACCATTCTTTACGCAGTGGTAGAATGGTTCCCACTTGGTAAAATTTTCTTCCCACACATCATCTAAAACGAGAAGAAATTTCTTTCCGGTGATAGAATCACGAATAGTTTGGATGAGAGATTCCAATTCAACTAAACTAGAGGCCTCCCGTTTGAGACCTTCAAGGATAGCTTTGGCAACCCTAAACTCATCAAAAGGGTCCGATACGCAAACCCATATTCTATTCTCAAAATTGTTTATAACCTCGCTATTATTGTAAGCAAGTTGAGCAAGAGTGGTTTTGCCTATGCCTCCCATACCCACAATTGAGATGATATGGAGGCCTTCACTACTCTCGCCCAACAACTTCCTTATGAGTGTCCTTGTATCATCATCTCTACCATATATCTCAGACTCATCAATTAAAGATGTAGTTTGGACTCGCTCTAGTTTATCATCACTCTTAATCAAATTCACTTTAAAATTAAACCTGTCTTTTGCTTTCGAGATATCATCTAGATTTTCATTTATTTCTTTTATCTTGCGAGCAATATCCCGACGCAAACTGACTTGCTTGAAACAAAAGCAAGGCGAGGTAAAAAAGGAGCATACCTTCTTTTGAGCAACAAGAGCATTCTCACCTCCCTCGATTTGCAATTTCAGCCTTGCAGTGTTCCACACGTCCAACACATCTTCCATTTCGTAGGATGCGTCTTTGAGTTTCTCCAGCCAAAGTTGAACGGTTTGCTCCTTCAATTGCCTTTGCTGTGCGTCAACGAGCACAGCTTGAATGGCTTGGAAATTGTCGGTAAGCTTCGTTAATTGTTTGTCAACGCCTGCTACAAGTCTCACCTCTTCCCGTGCCTCTTGATAAACGATTGAAATCAGCTGCTGAACGACAGTGGAAACAATCGCATCGACCATTTTGAGAGATGTTATTTGAATGACAGAAGAAAATTGGAAATTGGATTATTCAATGTGTTTTATGCTGTACGTAAAAATGCTGCCATGCTTTCAATTTTATAGTGAAGATAAAGCCCAGGGAGTAGTGAAACCTTGCTTTGATGCCAATTCAGGTATATAGTTTTCTCAAAGCTATTCCCAACGTGTTTCCTTTCTTACATGATACTCCATTCCATCCAATCCAACTTTTTTGTTGCTGTTTCTGAAATTTCGTTGCTTTATTTGCTTCTCTACCATTTCGCAGAACAATTAATACAGAACCCGATGCTAGAGTGGAAAGCAAGTAAATGGAGAACAAAAAAAAAAAAAAAAGGATAGCGGATTCCTGAAAGTATAACTAATGGCAAAGAAGGTGGACATATGAACATTCACTCAAAGAATAAGCTTTGATTTTATTTTCTCTAAATTCCTTTACTATTTTCTGTTTAAATCCATTTTCAAAGAACTGAATAAACCTTCCAATACACAAATACATAGGTGTAAATCAATATATAACCGTTGATTTAGTATTTAATTGTACGGGTGAGGTGGGCTTGAGTAGCAATAAAACTCGTATATATTCGAATCAAAATGAACATTTGTTTTCCTTTCTGAAACTGTTTTGTAAATTACAAATCAGAAATTAAACCTTAAAAGCTCAGAATGTATAACCTGATTAAATTAACAACGGGAAACAGATTAATCAATCAACTTTACTAACGTTTTGTATTCTAGATTCTGATGGTGTGGAGAAGATGATCTAGTTGTCAATGAAAACCTGCTGGGTTGGTTCATGGCGTCTCCAGCAGTCACAGGTTCAGGTTCTTCGATGTCAGCAACCACTATCGGAAGAAACTGTTTACATACTGCAGATAAAAGCCCTGGAATGCCTAACCTACCGGGCAAAGTTCGATGAAACCTTGATTTGATGCCAGTATAGCTGTAGAATTTTCTCCAACCAAGCTATTCCCAACGAGTTTCCTTTCCTTTCTTTGCTTTTTATTTATTTTTCTCCATTTTAAGTCCCCGAGAAAGAATAGAATCCGGTGCAACAGTAGGCAGCAGGTAGAAAGAGAAAAGCAAAGCGGATTCCTGAAAGCAAAAATGATGATAAGTATGTTGCCTTGGTGTTAGGACTTTAAATTCACTCAAAGCATAAACCTTGGTCATTATTATTAGCTTTTCTAAAATAAAACGTCATCCCCAAGCAAGGAAATCTATTAAGCAAGGGAAATTTAATAGTTTGAACCCCGACAAAAAAATTAGGACCTAATAGTGGAAAAGAAAAAAAGGAAAAAGCAACATGGAGACCTTGTTGCTTTGGCACTCTGATTCAGTACTTCTATTTAGAAATCCATGCAATTATAGAGCCCGAAACACATGGAAATGCCGAGAACAAAATTAAAAATTCTATCCTTTGAACACCAATAATATTATATTCAGATATCAAAAAAAGTGAGAGAGTTTCAACTGAGACGTGAACTTTAATGGAATTCAGGTTTCCTCAATCACATCCTCCATCCTTGTCTGACAATTTTGATCACCAAGATACAAAGCTCTGCATATGGTATTTGATGTGCGGTTAAGAATAATAAAAGATGGTAGAATGTACCTTATCTATTTGGGGCGAGAAGGGAATATGCAAAAGAAACCTTATTCTGCCAAGTTGGTGCCATCCATCATTTTTTGTGACAGTATTGATTCTTATGCTTACGAAATCAAGCATCTACTGCTGCTGTCATTTGAGATCGTCCAAATTAACAAGATCATTTGAAAAAACAGCACATAACAAAAATATGCATAAAAGACTATGGGTATGTTTTGGATTGAGGTGTTGTGATTTTTGATTCATACCCATTGTATAATGCAATCACTAGTTTTCAAGTATCAAGGAGAATAACATGTATGAATATTTGTTGAAAATTTTTTGTCTGCATAAACATAAACGATGCTGAATGGATCAAATTGTTTTTTTCTTTTGATTGCGTGTCGATGCCCACACCCTTCATTTGGAGGGTTGCCTTCCATTTCTTTCAATTGAGCACAGATTCGTGCTCCTATTGGACCAAATTTATGTAAGTGAAACTAATTTGACGGAGACAGTATACCTTGTATTGGTGAGGAAAGTTTCCACCATAAGCAGTTGATGAAAAGCTCCCTGCTCTGTTTTCCCAGCAGGATACAAACTTACGTAAGTGAAACTAATTTGATGGAGAAATATACCTTGTACTAGTGAAGAAAAGGGACGTAAATGATTCTTATTCTCCAAATTTGGGTCGTCTATCATCTTTTCACGATATTGATTGATACCGAATTTGTGCTTGCGCCTGCAGAAGAATAAAATTGGATATTAGTTTGCCGAAAATGGAAATTTCCACCATAACCAGATGATGATATAGCTCAATGTTCCGTCTGGTAGAAAAATAAACCTACTTATTCAGTTATAATTCCGGCTAAAAATAAAAATAAGAATTTAATGGTTGAAGTAATTGGGATATTGATTACAAATGACAGGTGACTAAAACAGAGCATGATAAAGAAATTAATTACTTGGTTGGAGGTGAGTGTAATTGCAGCCCTACCTTTGAAAATATCTTTGTCCAAACTCTTTGCATCTTCTTATTCAATTACGGTTTCGGGAATGTGAGATGTCTTTGGCCAATCCTCTCCTGTTGCCTTTCTGTTACGTTCATTTAGAACAGAACAATACTGAATTTTCAATCTCTGCAGCGTTGTCGTCAGAAGAATGCGGTCGTGTAGTGCCTTTAATTTGTAGCAACTATCTATCGTCAACGAAGGAAGACGTGGCATGATTTCTCCCTCTCTTTTAATCCGATAATCCCACTCTTCCCATTCATGCATCTCCGAAAAAGAGAGCGATGTCAATTTGGGGAAGGAAATAACAGATGAAGATGAGGACGAAGATGAAGATGGGCTTTCTGTTCCCAAAAACTCATTGCCCACTTTTCTCACACTCCCCATTCCACTTATAGAGAGTTTTACCAGGGATGGCAACTTCCCCAAAGGAGGCAAATGCTCACCATCATGGCAGTGACGGAGATTTAAAATCCTCATGTTGTTTAGTGACATCATCCAATTGGGGAACATAGAGCTGCCTCTGTATTGCCGTATCTCTAATTCCTTCAAATTAAGAGGTGGTTGTAAAGCTTCAAGAAGTTGTTCATCCTCCTCATTCTTTCTCTCCACTCCTTATCTCTTTCAAAATCAAGAACCAAAACATGAAGGTTTTTCTTTTCGTCAAGTTCTAATATATTAGCAGTTAAGAAACAAGCTGACTGCTGGGTTTATCACTTGGTCTTGGTCTATCAAAGTCCAAACGTTTATAAATGAAGCCCACGAAGTCCAAGAGAAGCCAGCTGTGTGTTTTCCCGCCACTCAACAATATTTTCAGTGTTTGGTTGCTTCTTCAGTTGCGTGCATCACTGGCCTTCAAGGGTTTTGGTTAACTTGCAGAAGGTTGAATCATACCCTGATGCAAGAGCCATTTCTTCGTGTTAGTTGTTTTTGTCTTTTCTATTCAAGTTGCATATATTTAGCTCTTGTTCTCTATGTAAGCATGTATGTATAATACCTTAAAACTTTGAGATACAGAAGTTGAAGTTTCACCTTCCTCTCAACCTTTCTTCAATCTGAGATTCACATAGATTTTAACTTTAGCTTCACCCAAATCTGATACATTACCCAGCCTATATATCCTACATTCCCTGAGGAGTTTTAAGATCTTTCAGAGATTCAATGGTACAACCTTGGGCTGTTATGAACGAACTTTGTTAATCTCCCAATCCCTACTGGCATCAACTATAGCAAACGAGTATCATCATTTAGTAAATAACTCAGATTTATTAACTTTCCAATCCCTTGGAGTAATTCTTTGAGTTTATGACAGTTGCTAACATCTAGAATTTGAAGATTATACGACTCACATAACGTCTCAGGTAGCTTTTCCATATGATGCATCTCTAATCGACATCGAATTCGACAACTGACGAAATACCATTAAATATAATGCCCTTAAACATGTCAATTTACCAATAACTCCACTAAAACCTTATTATTATTTGTAGAAAAGTCCCTTCCAAAAGTTATATGACCAAGAATTAACACAGGGTACGCAACCTTTGGAACCCACAAATGGAGACAGGAAGTGAAACTTCTTCACCCAACATTATCAACATTGAATGACAAACTTTCACGTGCAAGGAGTTTATGACTGATCTTTCAAGAACCTTACTTACTTCTACGGCACAACATTCATTCTTACTTACAAATTGGGCAAAATCATGTACTATATCATGCATCTTGCACCATGCAATACCACCAACATCATCTTTCTCAAAATCTTGGAAGAAAGAGCGTGTTGTTAAGATGTGAAAATATTCTTCACCAATTATCTCCACCTCTTTGTTCTTTTTCACACTCAAGTAACCTTGAGCCATCCATAATTTAATTAATTCTTCTTTGCTTATCCTATGATCCTTTGGAAATAAGGCACAACATGAAAAATAACGTTTTACAGTACACGGCAAATCATTGTAACTCAATAATAGAGGGACAAAAAGGTCTTTCTCCAAATCTTCTTGTTCCCACAGCTCACGATCTATCCAAAAATGCAAACTTGCTAAACAATGACCAACATTCATCTTCACTCAATACTCAGACAGAGACAATGTCGTTTGATCTCAATACTCCCAATGGCATGCTTGCACATGTAAGAAATTAATTTTGATGTTAGAGATCTGAGAGATCTTTTTAGGTCCACGATTTTTGTGGTTTCCCTATGAAGATTTTGATTTGTGTTATCAAGATCCAAACGTTAGATTGTGTACTCTGAAAACAATTTTCCTAGAATGAATGAAAACAGTGGAAATGCATTAGAGTACTGGAGAATTCTAATATCATTACATAAGAATATAGCGTCATAAAAGCTAATATGAACAGATCAAAAGAATTTCTTTATTTACACTGCAAAAATAATTTCAATGTCGTGCTCTGAAGAGGCTAGTTTTGGAGTTTCATCCTTCAATACAATAATACATCGATCGTCTCATGAACTCAATAAACTTCATTTCTGACATTCGCCTCAAAAAGCTCAAGTTAATCTACAGCCTGATTACATGAACAGAAAAGATACCTTAACCGATCAACTTTACTATTTATTGCCGATGTGCAGAATAAGACAATCTAGTCGATAATAAAAACCTGAGTTATTCATGGATTTCCTGTGGTCATGGTTCAGTCAGTTAGTTTCCTTCAAGTTGACAACAGTAGCATGTGATGCGAGGAGAACCTTTGCAACAGAAGCTGCATGCTTCGAGCAACTTCTTACCACCTGTAATTTAATTTAAGACAATAATAAGTTTTTTCATTTGCATAACACAGGGTTTGAATTACCAAAATCATTCATTTCGTCCGAGGCACATAGAAAGACAAATAGTTGTTATCTGCATGTGATTCTTAATGAATGCTGATCAGGGAATGACTGATTTATAATAGCATATTAAGCAGCAACGAATCACAATGTCACCTTCGTGGGATCAATATATAACACCGGCATCCATCAGAATCTCATATTTCCTAGTAGCAGCATAGTAAACATAATTGGGGTTGTCACCGGAAGAAGAAAACTATGTTCAACCATTAAACTTACGAAACCTTGTAATAATTAACATATAGCAACTGGAATCACATGCCTTATCGATTACAACACTTCCGTTGACCATTGCATTCTTGGCAAGTAACTTCATAGGGTAGCTTCATTGCCCTCTTAGCAATATCAGCTTCAAACTAACAATTATTCGTGGGAAAAAAAATTAGGAATCCTGATGGAATGACAGATGAATGGCAGAGACTTGGCCATTATGAATTTATCACCTAACAGTCATTCTTTTTGAGAGTATTTTTGTTGCATAAAGGATATTCTAGCCTCAATTTCTTTTTCTTAAACCATGTTTCTGTTTCTCTTTGTGCTTCAACCCAGATAGACATGGAACACAGATATCCATGGATAAAATATGGTAATAAAATTCCATGAATTAGATAAATCTGCCTGAGCCTATACTGTTTGTTAGCAAGTGAAGAAAAGAATTACCTGAATCAAAGCAACACCACGTGAATGTTTAGCAAATCTTCTTTCATTGAACTTTTCTTTTCCATAGTGCTGCTCTGCTGCCTGCATCACAATACATTGATTATCAGACACTAGGAATCCAAATTAAGAAGATTTAGGAAATAATGATTTTTAAAAAACATCACCTGAAGAAAGTTCAGATCTGAGAAACTTCTTTATTTACTGCATCTTGCGTGCTGCCTTCATGCAGGATTTGCATGTCTTAAAACCAGAATTGAACTCTTTAGCACACTTCCGGAACCATTCATCTCCTCTGATTGGTTGCATTGAATTGCTGTCGTCCTGTTTTCCACAGATGTAAGTATAAAATTGAGTGATCCCCCTTAAAATTTGCTAATTATTAAACACTTTAATAATTGCACTTTAAAAGTTGAGTAGAAGCACAACAGTACCAAATATGCCCTCGGTCCATTACAGCATACCATTGAATTTTAAATATTAAGTTATGAGCATGAAACAATTCCTAATTCATAATCTCGTATACTTAAATTGATGAAGATATTTAAGGATTTGTACATATTACAATTGTCGTACTTCCTGCGGACCTTCTATATCCCCAGAGAATCAAGATGAATTAAAATAGAGAGACAGAGCTTATGCACGTACATTGGACAGGAAACAAGTACAAATTAATTAAGCAGTGTTCAGCTTTTGGCTTTCGTTACAATGGCGCCTAATAAATAATATAAAGCACCATCATTGGCCCTCTTCATAGGTAGCATGAGAATCTTTGTTCCGTCTCCTCTGGTTGGCTCTGCATTACACTGTCGTCTTCATCCATGTAAAACACTGCAATGGAACAAGGAATATATGTTCTGGGGTTAAAAATTGAAACTATGACAGGAAATTCCATATGAAAGGAAAACTAAAAAACACTAAAAGATTAAAAACAAGACAATTAATTAATTTATTGAGAAATTGGGCCACTCTGATTCAGTACTTCTATTTAGAAATCAATGCAATTAGAGAGCAAAGAACACATGGAGACACGGAAACCAAAAAGAAAATTCTATCCTTTGAACACCAATAATATGATATTCTGATAATCATACAAAGTGAGATGCCCATACCATCCTGTCTAAAACTTTCTCCTAGAAAGTAGATACCAAGCATTTAAAAACAGAAGTAAGAAAATTGTAGAAAATAGTTTGTGCTCCAACCAGATAGATAGGCAACACAGATATCAACGGAAAGAATATAGAAATCAAATTCCATAAATTAGATAAATCTGCCAGATCCTGTACTGTTTATTGGCAAGTAAAGAAAATAATTACCTGAATCAAAGCAACAACACCTGAAAGTTTATCAATTCTTTTTTCATTGAACTTACTCATTGAAAGTTTAGCAGCCAATTACCTAGTCCATATTGGGAAAAAAAAAACAGAATATCAGCAATCCATGACAATAATTTCTGCTTGTGCCTGCAAAAGTTGTAAAATTGGATATTAGTTTGCGGAAAATGATAAGCAGATGATGATATTCCTGACAATAACACAATTCATTACAAATAACTAAAGCAGAGCAGGAGAAGAAATTAATTAACTGGTTGGGGGTGATTGTAATTGCAGCCGAACCTTTCAGAATTCATCAAGGATATTGGGAATGTGAGATATCTTTGGCCAACCCTCTCCTGTTCCCTTTCTGTAACATTCACTTAGAATAGGACAAAGCTGAATTTCCAGTCTCTGCAGTGCTGTCATCTGAAGAAGGTGGTCAGGCAGTGCCTTTAATTTGGGGCAATCTAATATCACCAATGAAGAAAGACGTGGCATGATTTCTCCTTCTCTTTCAATCCCATAATCCCACTCTTCCCATTCATTCATTTGCCAAAAAAAGAGCGATTTCAATTTGGGGAAGGAAATAATAGATGAAGATGAAGATGAAGATGAAGATGAAGATGAGCTTTCTATTCCCAAAATTTCATTGCCCACTTTTTTCACACTCGGCATTCCTTCTATAATGAGTTTTTCCAAGGATGGTAATTTCCCCAAAGGAGGCAAATGCTCACAATTTTTACACCATTTGAATTTTAAAATCTTCATCTTGTTTAACGATATCATCCAATTGGGGAAAATCGAGTTGCCTCTATAATCCAATATCGTTAATTCCTTCAGATTAAGAGGTGGTTGTAAGGCTTCAAGGAGTTGCTCATCTTCCTCATTCTTTCTCTCCCCTTCTCCATCCCTATCAAAACTAAGAGCCAAAACAAGGAGGTTTTTCTTTTTCTCAAGTTCTAATTTCTTAGCCTCACCCATATCAGAAACATTGCCCAGCCTACACATACAACATTCCTGGAGGAGTTCCAGATTTTTCAGAGATTCAACGGTACAACCTTGGCTACCATGAACGAACTTAGTTAATCTCCGGAGATTAGTTAATCTCGCAATTCCTACTGGCATCGACCATAAGGAATCAGTACCATGATTTAGTAAATACCTCAGGTTTATCAACTTTCCAATCCCCTGGGGTAATTCTGTAAGTTTTTTACAGCAGCTAACGTCTAAAATCTGTAGATTACACAACTCACATAACGTCTCAGGTAGCTTTTCCATAAGCTGACCTGACAAATTAATGTATCTCAAATGTACCAATTTTTTTATATTTGTTGGAATCTCTCTAATCAAGCTTGTAGTCAGTCCCAAAAGAGACACTCTTAAATCAAGTGACCTTAAACATGTCAATTTATCAAATAACTCCACTAGAACCTTATTATTTGAACAAAAGTCAACATTATCACCACGAATTAACAGGGTATGCAACCTTTGGAACCTACAAATGGAGACAGGAAGTGAAGCTTCTATGCCCAACATTAGCATTGAATGACGAAATTTCACATGCAAGGAATTTGTGACTGATTCTTCAAGACCCTTAGGTATTTCTACGGCAAAACACTCATTTTCACTTAAAGATTGGGCAAAATCATGTACTATGTCACTCATCTTGCACCACCTAATGTTATCAAGATCATCTTTCTCAAAATCTTGGAAGAAAGAACGTGTTGCTAAGATGTGAAAATATTCTTCACCAACTATCTCCATCTCTTTATTCTTTTTCACTAAGTAACCTTGGGCCATCCACAATTTAACTAATTCATCTTTGTTTATCCTATAATCCTTTGGAAAGATGGCACAATATGAAAAACAACGTTTTAGCAAAGAAGGCAAATCATTGTATCTCAATGAGATGATATGGAGGCCTTTTTGTTGGTCATTACTTATGAGTTCATTTTTCACATAATCTCGACCACTAATATCAGACTCATCAATTACATAAGTACTTTCTACTCGTTCTGCAGTTTTCTCAATTCTACTATTCATTGAATTCACATGTAAATTGAACATGTCTTTTGATTTGGCTACGTCATCTAGGTTTTCATTTATATCTTTAATCTTGCGAGCAATGTCCCATCGCAAACAGACTTGTTTGAAACAAAAGCATGGCAAGGTAAGGAAGGAGCATACCATCTTTTGAGGAATAAGAGCATTCTCACCAACTCCCTCGATTTGTAATTTCAGCCTTGCAGTGCTCCACTCATCCAACACATCTTCCATGTCATAGGATGCGTCTTTGAGTTGATCCAGCCAATGCCTAACAGCTTCCTCCTTAACTTCCCTTTGCTCTGCATCAACCAGCACAGCTTGAATTGCTCGAAGATTGTTGCCAAGTTTTTTCAATTCTTTGCTGACACCGGTCACAAGCCTCACCTTTTCTCCTATTTCTTGAGCCATTATTGAAGTCAGCTGTTCCACGAGAGCAGAGACAATTGCATCAGCCATGTTGAGAGACAGTAAGAATGATAGAGGATAAACAGAAATTTGAGGTTTTGGATGTGTTTATGTTGTACATATGTTTTCATGCTTTCAGCTTTTATACTGCAGATAAAAGCCTAGGAATATTTCATCTAACACCAAAGTAAAACCTTGTTTTGACGCTATTCCTTTCTTACATGATTTTCCATAACTTTCTCAAATTTCATTGCTTGATTCTCTTGCATTTCTAAGGACAAGACAGAATCCGAAGAAAGAGTGGAAAGCAAGTAAATTAATAAAGAAATCAAAGAAAAGCATATTCCTGAAAGCAAAACTGAAGGTAAGGATGGTCCACTTGTTTTAGGATATAAGAAATTTAACACTCACTGAAAAAATAAACTTTGATTTCACTTTCAATAAATTTCTGTGATAATAATCGCCATCTTTACATGTTAATAAATTTGGGTGTTCGGTGTGCAATGATTTTACTTGGCAGTATGATCCCCTTCTTAGGGTGAATTTAAAATTTCAAAATCTATGGAGACCAAATTTTCAAACTAGTAAACTTATGCTTTTATTTTGTACCAAGGAGTGGTGACTTTTAAGCAATCAAATGCTACTGAAATTAAAGTATTGGATGACAAATGTTAGTGACCAAAAAAAAAAAGTGGATTTCATTAAAACTAGGTATTGCCAAACACCTTTCTAGTTTTACCTCTAAAATTAAATAAAATCACAACAGTCTCAATCAAAACATTGATTGAAGAGGCAAAAGAATAAACAAAGATCAAATCCAAGCTTCTTAATAATATTCCTCTATTTTCTCTCTTCTTTCTCCTTTGGCAGCTTTCCTCTTTCTTCCCAAATCAAGTTTGTTTATATGTGTTCTGGAAAAATCTTCAAAAGAGAACACAAAAACTGATTTGAAGAGTTTGAATACGTTGACTAGTGCCTAGGCCCGATCCTCTTTCATGTCATCATACTGTAGCAAAATTACTTTAGCATACCTACTATAGAAAATTCACTGTAGCAAATCCTAGGCTCTTAGCTCTCAAGTTTGAGGCCATATTTGTGGTCTATTTACTATGTTTCAGTGCCTAGGCACTGCTTATTGGGCACCTAAGCACTCTACTCTCTATTTTTGACTATTTTTAAACTATTTTGACATGCATATATCTTTCAAAATTCATTAGATTTTCTCATCAATTAATTTTCCAAAAATATATATATATAAAAATAAGCTAAATTTTCATTAAAAAGTGATAAATTATCAAAAGTTATGAAAATATTAAACTGATGATATCCAAAATACGAATACAAACCCGCTTATCATTCTCCAATTCACAACTAGAACTTCTAAAATAATTGACCAAAATAATCGTTTCATTAGTTGGTGTTCAATCACTAGAAAAAGGAATATATCAATGTCTATAATATTTCCCCAATTGATATGGGGTACTCATGGACTGAACGAAAACTCTGGTAACGATTACCAACAATCTATCATAACCCTAGTACTAAAATATCTCTATCATTTAAAAAACCCGAACAAAATTATCCACTCAGCAATCCCAAATAAACTAACTATGCTCAGAGAAACATTCGGAACTTACCAAGAATTTGCCAATCCAATAGATTAATCCCCTGTTCACTTCTGGCAACCGCATTGGCCTCACCTCCTCAGGTTTTTGCTGCAGCCAAGTTCTTTCCACCACGTGTCCCTCGCCACTCTCTCCTTTAGTGAAACTCTTCATCGTTCCCGCGCTTTCGCACGAGCGGCACATGTCCCACCACTGCCCATCCGTGTAGCCGCAATCCGCGAACACCCAACTGACTCTACTTGCCTTACCTTTCTTCTTAATCATCGCTATGTCCCCGAACACCCAAATTTGTCTAATTTTCCCACCGGGTTTCTCTAAATCACTCAAACTTTCAGTTTTCGCGTTCCCGTCAGTCGTCTCTCTCCCCAAAGCACCTTCACCACTTGACTCCGACACTTGATTGGCGATTTCATGATTGTAGACAGTCTCATAGGTTTTCTCTATATCCCCCAAAACATTATTTCATGTTCATCACTTAGCTCCAACACCTGATTGGCGGGAAATTGAAAGATGGGTTTGAAGGGGGGGATAAGCTGTTTTTGGAGACTGGAAGCACCTGAGGGCTGATTTCATGTCTGTAAATTGCGTAAGAGAGGGAACAAAAAAAAACTAGGATTTTGCCAGGGTTTATCTTATCCAAGCGAAAGACCCGCAAAGATTAAAAACGGAAGGATACATACCGGAAATGCAGTAGCTGGTGACCATTTTCCTCGACAATTAACTACTTGAGTCAAATTCATAATATTTCAAAAAGAGCTACTAACATTCCGATCCTTAGTAGTTCATGTTTTTAGTAATTGGGATATCATATTTCTATATGTATCAAATAGGTCCCCAAACATATTAAAGTTATTAAATTACTCCTATAATATTAAATTTTGACCAATCGAAATATGAAATTAAGTAACTTAACGATAGACAATATTATTTCTTTTATTAGAATTCATGAACATTTCACATCAATGGACAGACACTAAACAGTAATATAGGGAGCATGAACCAACCTCACTTTCTTCCTTGGACAGAAAGAGAGATCAAAAACTCAAAATCACATTCCCTAATTGGATAATCTAGATAACATGATATTCCCTAGATGAAGAACTGCCTACATCAGAAATTACGACTGGAAGACGGGGTTAGCTGATTTTCATGTTCATTGCTTACCACCAATCCATTGTTAATTCCCCCTTCTTCCTCCTCCTCTTCCAGTTTCTCTTCTTCCTTCTGCTTTCCCTTCTCCTTCTCCTTCGTTTTTTCTTTTCTCCATTTTGACTCCGTCAACCAGTGACTAACCAACAGCACCCTTAAACAAATAAACACGGTTCCCACAGTCCCGCTGCATATTGTCAACAGAACGTCAAATACCCACGCGTTCCCCGGCCCATCTGCCATGATCAGTTTCGTCGCCGCAGCATAAGCCGTGGCCATGAATGCTACTGTCACCCACATAACTTTGTGAGCAACAAACAGTAGCCTCATCAATGATTTTCTCTGGAGTGGGACTATACTAACAAAAACAATAACAATGCATAATGACGTGAATAATGCTATGTTGTTGCTCATTGCGAAAACTTTAAATGCTGTTTTTCTTCCAACTGTTGATTTTCCCTTCAATGGTCCATCCTGATAGACGCCGCCGGGAGGAGTAATGCCGGCAGTGAAACTAACCGTGGCAATTAAAATTGCGACTAGCGTGATTGTGTTCCGAGAATTTTGTAGTGCTTCTCTGTATGCATCATATTGCTTGTTACGCTGAAACTTATGCATAGCAATCAGTTCTTGCCTGTGTTTCTGACTCTGGTGCATCTGCTCCCGCATTATAATTCGGGAATTCATTTTTGGTGACTCGGGTTTAGAAAAACCATTTTCCTGAACTTCTGGATTCTCCCTATCTTCATTCTGAGTTGCGGGCTCTACAGGCACTGTTTATTTATTCTGAAAAGAGTTCCGAATTTCTGAAAGCTGTTCAACTTTTTGCTCAGGTATGTCCCTCGAGATTTCATTAATCAGTGATTGAGGAAGTTCGCTGCCTGTTTTACCACCGCTTTTGTTATCTGGTCTTTAAGATTTTGTTGAATTTTTTGTTGAAATCCTGAAGCACTGGCTGGAGCTTGGTTGAGGATGTCAAGTGCTGTGTATCCTCCATAATTCCGATGATTGATTTCCATTTTCGTTTTCTGCAGTATGTCCTCTGCTAACTGGAACAAAGTGTTCAATCAGAAGAGATATTTCTACCAAAAACAAGAAATTAACCAGTATTGCGTAGAATGAATTGAGATTTTTAAATGTCTGAACCTTCGCAATCGATAATTTATACATAGAGAGATGAACATACTCGATAGCGTCCTCTGGAGATTGCGACATGTAGATTGGTGTTACCATATCTATCATGTCGATGGAAGAGATAGGTGTTATAGAAAACCTCTGCCAAGTATTCGAAAACACGGCAGTGATTAAACCTCGCAGCAAGGTGAAGCACAGTTTCTGATCCATATTTTGTGAGAACTTCGAAGGACGAGCGAAACATGGCCATAAATTGTTTAAGGACTGCAACATCGCCATTGATAGTTGCCAAGTGCAATGGTGTGTAACCATTGTCATCGAATTGCTTGTCAAGATCTAAGTCTAACTGCAGAAGCAAATGTGTTATTACCACACGTCCTTTACTACAAGCATAATGCATTGCTGAATATCCATTTTTGTCAATCTTTTCAGCCATGTTTGGACGCGAATTCAATAGAAGTTTCACTATATCTGCACCAAAATTGGTTTGAATTTGATGCATATGGAAAAGTCTGAACTGGGAAAAGAGATGGAAAATATTTTTATAAAGATATATCTATTAGAAACCTATTCTCATGAGTAGAGTAATCAAAATAAACGAGTCAATATTGTTTGCATTGGCATACTCATACTTAATTAAAAGGCCGAACCTATATAACATAAAGTTCAGATTTATTCGTTAGCGATGTAGAATGTATATGACATCACATATATCGTATAGAAAAATATACATCTATAATCGTAACGTCAAATTGTACTTTGAAGCAAGCTCATATTATGCATCTATATATTTAACCCATAACAGTATATTCATACAATTCTAGAAACTCATGCTATGCATCTATATATTTAACCCATACAATATATTCATAAAATTCTGGAGACCCTTTCAAGGTCGTAGCCCCCAGCAGGAGCACATCACCTTCTGCACCTGACGAGATCACCGACGAGCTCAAGCCCTGAGTGCCTACCTTGATATATCATTAATAGACCCAATGCTTGACAAACTTTATTTGATTAATTTGTTTATATAGCATTATTGTTATTACTTTTATCACTATAATCTATGATTTTGCAGTGAGTGCAATGAAATTATCCCTCAAATATATTAAATTAATTGACACAAAAATATATTTTGTTCATCTATTTGTTCTACCTATCATGACCCAAATCCTTGAAGTTCATGTCTGATTAATTTGTTAGTGTGAAAAAAGAAAAGAAAAGGAAAAAAATTGAATATGCTTTGCAGTTTCTACCAACCTGTACGCCCTTTAGAGACAGCTGCATGAAGACAACTGAGATCAACATTTTCTTCTTCAATCCGAGCAACCATGGCCGATTCAACAAAACCTTCACTACTTCTAAGTGCCCATTACTGAACAATGCACTCTGCTTTTCACAATTCAACTTGCAAGACATCCATGGATTGGTTTCCATTAACAGAATTACAACCTCGGTATTCCCTTGGCGACAAGCTTCCTGCAATGAAGTCTCAAAGTTCTCCTCAGCTGCGACCATCTGCGGCCGCAACTTAATGATTTCCTTCACCAAATCCATGCGTCCATACTCTGAAGCCGTGTTTAATGCTGTGCTCAATGAACAAAATGTTCTGTGTTCCAATATTACTTCATCTTCTTGATATACTTTAGTGAAGTTTGCCTTGTCATTTCTAACGATTTTGCTTCTATAACCTTGGATCCATGGTGATGCCCTTCAGCAGGAACCTGGAAAAGAGAGGAGGAATCTTAAAACGAGCAAGAACGATGAAGAAATTAAATAATTCTTCGATGATTGGATTTGCCCTTACAGCTTTCAATATATTCTGGATGCCAGTTGACTTTGACAGATTCATATTTTCCAGTTATCTTCTTAACATCTTCAAGGAAAATGTGAATTAATATTTTGGATTAGGCTAAAATTTCTGCAGTAGATTGCACTTAATCGGCCTCACCCATTTAAGTCAACAGATTTGAGTAATTAAAGAAAAGGGTGGTTGAGAATAATATGAAAATTTCTGGTCATTAGTAGGCATATATGTTTTCATGATTAGCTTAATTGTTGATCAGTTTATGTTTTTGTTGTTGTCACTGATAACGATGGCAAGAATCATGAGCAAGCAAATCAGATGTATGCATCTAATTTCCGGGAAATTTTCCGGGAAACAGGAAGAATCGTCAAGCCTGATTGTACTGGTGATGAAAATATATATCCAAGTAAGAGAATTCCATTAGTGCTTTATTGGAGACCAATTTTTGTTTTTATAGAAGATAAAAAGATCAAAATGACTTCTGAAATTGGAAAATTTTTAGATAACATGATATCCTTGTCCTGCAGACGAAGAACTCCCTACATCAGAGTTACTGGAATCCCATGACTGCTGATTTTCATCTTCAATGTTTAACATTAATCCATTGCGGATTCCCCTTCCCTTCCACCTTCTCTTCCTCCTTCTCTTTCCGCTTTCTTCCTCCTCCTTTTCTTCCTTATTCTCCTCCTTCGGCAATTCCCTCTTCTCTTCTTCCTCCTTCACCTTCTCCCTCTCCTTCGCTTTATTTCTCTTGGCTTTCCTCCACTTCAGTTTCCTCAACCAGTGACTAACCACCATAACCCCTAAACAAATAAACACGCATCCCACTGTCCCGCAGCAAATTGTAACTAGAACCGCAAATATCCACGCACTACTCCTGCCACTCGGCAATATCACCTTTGTTGCCGCCGCGTAAGCCGTCGCCATGAATGCTACAGCCACCCACATCACCTTGTGAGCAACTACTAATAACTTTGTCAGTGATCTTCTCTCAAAAGCAATTATGCTGAGTAGAACAATAACAATACATAACGATATGAACAATGCAATGTTGTTGCTTATGGTAAAAACCTTAAATGCAGTCGTTTTCGCAGCTATTGATTTTCCCTTGAATGGTCCATCCTGGTATAAGCCGCCCGGAGGGCTAATGCCGGCAGTGAAAGTAACCGTGGCAATCAAAATGGCGACTAATATGATTGTGTTCCTGGAATTTAGTAGTGATTCTCTATGTGCATCGTAATGCTTATTATGCCGAAACCTGTACATTTCAATCAGTTCTTGCCTGTGTTTCCTGCTCTGATATTTCTGCTCACGCATAATTCGGGAATTCATAGTTGATGACTCTGTTTCAGATAAATTATTTTCCCCAACATGTTGATTCTCTCTAACTTCATTCTGAACTGCATCATCCCTCAATCCGGACTCAATTTGCATCGTAGGAAAGTTCTGTATTGCGGTGTTGTGCAATGTGTCGTCTAGAGTTCCAGTTTCTTGAAGCAGTTCAACTCTCTGCTCAAGTTCTTCTCTAGGGATCAGATTTCCTGTTTCTGGAAGCTGTTCAACTTGTTGTTCAAGTGCTTCTACGGGGGTCAGATTTCCTGTTTCTGGAAGCTGTTCAACTTGTTGTTCAAGTGCTTCTCCGGGGGTCAGATTTCCAGTTTCCGTAAGCAGTTCAATATTTTGCACAAGTGCAACTCTGGGTATTTCAGTATCCAGTGGTTGAACAAGTTCGCTGCTTGTTTTACCTCCTGCTTTTCTTATCTGATCTCTAAGATATTGCTGCATTCCTGACCCTGCAGCTTGGTTGAGGACATCAAGGGCAGAATATCCTTCATTGTTCTTATAGTTAACTGCCATTTTCGTTTTCTGCAGTATATACTCTGCTAACTGGAACAAGATTTTCGATCAGCAAGAAAATCTTCAACAAAAATATGAAATTAAAACCTCAAAATAAAAGCTAGACAACAGTAACCCACATCAGCAGAAGAGAAAAACTAAACATATAAACATCTAGAAAGAGAGATTGAGTATTGACGTACATGATAGTGTCCTCTGGAGATTGCTACATGTAAAATGGTGTTACCGTATCTGTCTGATCGATGAAAAATATGGGTGTTAACAAAAAATTCTGCCAAGTATTTGAAAGCATGGTGGTGATTAAACCTCACGGCAAGATGAAACACGGTTTCCTGTTCAAATTTGGTGAGGACCTGAAAGGAAGGGAGAGCTAAAGACATGAATTCTTGAAGGATAGCAGTGTCTCCATTCATGGCAGCCAAATGCAATGGAGTGTACCCGTAGTTATCGAATTGCTGGGTAACATCCAAGTCCAAACGCAGAAGAGTCCTTGTTATCCCCAAACGTCTTTTTATACAAGCATAATGCAACGAAGAGTATCCATTTTCGTCAATCTTTTCAGCCATGTCTGGACGCACCCTCAATAAATGCTCTACTACATCTGTTCCATTTACATATATACTCGTATCAAAGAATTAATCAAAAGTTAAATAGAGACAGATAGAGAGAGAATCATAATTTTTAACCTGTAATCTATTAGTCAAAATAGGTGATGTACCCACCTGTATACCCTTTAGAAACAGCTGCGTGAAGACAACTGAGATCAACATTTTCTTCTTCAATCCCCAGCAACCATGGCTGATTCAACAAAACCTTCACGACTCCTAAATGCCCATTACTGCAAGCAATAAACAATGCACTTTGCTTTTCAGAATTCAGCTTGCAAGACGCCCATGGATTTGCTTCCATCAACAGAATTACAACCTCCACAGTCCCTTGACGACAAGCTTTATGCAATGGAGTCTCAAGTTTCTTATTCTCAGCTGCAACCATCTCCGGCCGCAACCTCACAATTTCTCTCACCAATCCGATTCTTCCATACTTCGAAGCAATATGTAATACTGTGCTCAAAGAACTAGAAGCTCTTTGTTCAAGAATTCCTTCATCTTCCTCAACTAATCTAGTGAAGGTAGTGATATCACCTTTCACGACTGCTTCCATGACCCTCCTATCCATCTTCTTCAAATTTCCGATCTGAGTAACCTATGAAGAAATAATTTTTCGAGAATTTCTTCTTTGTATTGTAACATTGACTTTGACAGTTGATTAGTAAGACTTAATTTCCTGTTATTTCTCAGCAGCTTTCAGGATATTTCCTGTCAACTTCCTTATCATGTTGGAGGATAATTTTATTCAAGGGTTAGGTGTAGACTGTAGTAATATAGAATTAGGCATGTTCCACCTGTCTATTATTGAAAGAAAAAATTGTGGTTGAAAAAGAATATAAAAATTCTGGTCCCAGTAACAAGTTGATGCAAGGGGAGGAGCCTGTGCATGGATGATTTGTTCCTGGGTTGTCAAATCAAGATTCCTTTCGAATTTGTCAATAATGGTGTACTCCCCTTGTTGCTTTCTTCATAATAATTAAAATACCTTTAAGAGTTAAATGTGCTACTTAATTTATATATTAAAATGGTCGGAAATACATAAAATGAGTCTGAATAATCAGTATTACAAAACAAATAACAGGTCCCATGAAATCATGAGTGTGTGGCTAGCTAGGTTATGGTAACAATAACAAGAGCCATAAAGACTGAATGAAGTGTTACTAAGACAGGTGATGATCCTGAACTAGGAAGAGGGCCTGGGGTCGAATATGATTCCGGCGGCGGTGAGTGCGAAATAAGGTGCAGACCCATCACTTCAACTAGCAAACTCTGGCCATTCATGCAATGATTAAATGTGCCACTGATGAAATAGAAAAGCCCTGGCCTGTCAAGTTTGATCATACTCTTGCCATGGCGGAAGGCAACTGTAGCTTTGCTTGCATTGCAGTGGTAATATCCCCATTTGTCTACTTCAAGAACTGAATCGCTCTTGCACTCAAAAGCTGCACAAATTTGAGAAAATGAACAAAATATTTACCATAAATCGTGACAAGTTAGTAACCCTAACAATGCTTGAGATGGAATGAGAGAGTCGCCAACACTAAACCTCTTTCTTGCAGCCCACAAACTGTACACAGCGGTGTTGTTGTTGACGGGCTCCCGCCAACCAAACTCATCGCCCACTTAAAAATGTTTCCCTGCTTCAACACGAAATCCATTATTCATTGAAGCTCATGCAAGGTCCAAATAGATTCAATGGAGACGCCATGTTTTGTCTGCTTCGTTTTCTTCTTTTCTTTTCCTTCTGCCTCTGCTGGAGAAATCGAGAATCAAATTTATTGTGGTAAGAATAAAAAGTTTCAGGCATTGTATCTACGCATACATATATATAGATCGACAAGGAGAGTGGCATGATGCGGTTTCGGGTAGTTATCGACAGTTAAGGAGAACGTGCGTGTCACAGGAATAATAATAATAACCTGAAAAAAAAATGAAATCCACTATCAACATATTTATTCTTCCACGTAAACAAATAAGTATTTCTTCACAAAATTAAATGAAAAAAATTGTCAAAGTAAATACATCAAAAATGAACAGTAGGTCGTATTGAGGTATAGGTTGCCACATTATCAGAAATTGATCCTGAAATCTAGCCATGGCTTCTTCTGCACTTGGTCATCATGCTATCCTACCATCTAAATAGACGCAGACTGATACAACCATCGACAGATGTTTTCCGGCATTCCATGTAGATTATGACTGCCCTTCAAACGGCTGATGACCCAAGAGTCATATGCTCCCTGGGTAGAAGATTGCACAGCTGGAAAATGATTTCTGTCAGCATTTGGCTCATGCATTGCTCCCCACGGATGTTACATTTCGATTAGCCATGATTACTTGCAACTTGGCACGCTTGGCAGCTCTCATGTCGAGTATACTAGGTGCTTTGGGTTCTAAGGAGCCATGCAACTCAACTAGATGAAAGAATTCTTGTTTCGTCAAACTTTTTTTCTCCACAAGTTCACCCACCACAGCATCCATAAGCTTCCGGTTTCGCAGCAGAATCTAATACCCAAAAAAATAAAAAATAAAGAAAAAGGTTTACAGAGATAAGGATAGTAAAAAGTTGCAACAAAGTGCTACTCTTCAAAAACATGAATTACCTCTTTTGCACGCTCATAACTTAAGTTCACAATCCGTATTGCCTCAGTATCAATTTCCTGAAAATTAGAAGTCCCGCATCAGGAATTGCAACTGTAGAAACAACGTTATGGACAAACTTGAAGAATATGCAGTCTGACAATTTTTATTTTATATCATTTTTTGAGCCACTCATGCATTTCAATTACTTTTGGCATTTGCCTAAACATCTTTCACCCGAATTACTGCTTAAACCAATAGTGAGATGTATGTTTTACCACACTTGGACCATGAAAAATTTCAGTGTTAATAGCAATAGTGCAACTGATGCTTAAATAAAGCCTAACATCTTGAATACAAATGTAAGAGTATCATACATCAATTCGATCAGACACCCAGAAGTTGGATAACCCATAATGCTTCTCTGAAAGGCCACCAAGAACAAAGGTCCGTGCTGCTGACCTAGCACTGTCTGCTGCTTCAGCCCACATTGTACTCAGCTGAAATGATTCAAGTTGACAAGAATGAATGCCAATACTACATGTACAAAATACCTAGTCCTATAAACATAAGCCAACAGAGATTACATCTGAAGCCACACAAAGCATCATAGGAAGTATGTAGCAAAGTTTTTCTTACATGACCCTCGCCATACCAAAGCTCATCAGCTGCACGTGGTGCTAGTTGAACAGTGATATGATCCAGCAGGGATTGCCGACTGTGATACCAAGAAATAGCTACTATTAGGAAGGAAAAGAGAAGGCCAAAATGATATCACATGCAACTATGATATAAAAAAGAAAGCTTTGTGAGAAAAAGGCCTTTTCGGCATACTGCACTAATGTACTTGACTCAGTATAAGATATCACTTACTGTTTTTGGCATTCTCAATTGTCCTTACAATACTGTTTCAAAAATATGAAGAAACAAAGGATTTAAGTAACACACACCTTAGCAGTCCCTCCTTAAATCTCATATGGTCCATTTTCATCCGAACATAACCCAACTCCCTACCAGCTCTGGGAGCAATTGTTACCTGCCCACGAGCAACAAAGAATAACTTATTTTTGCATTTGTGAACAACAAAAGTAGATGTATATTTTTGAGAAGGAACAACTAAATCTTCAAGGAGTTTATAGGTGTCTACTGATACTAACATGACAATTCATGGCAAATGAACTGTAATTAATCATTGCAACCACAACCCACAGATATAAACAAGTCAGAAATAATAGCAAAACTTAAAATTCTTCTTGCTAACTTTTTGTTATATGGAAACTGCAAGAAAACATGTGAAAAAGAATAAAGTGCAAAGACCATACAAACTCAATATTTTTAAGGTCTGGAAAGTTCACAGCTACAACAGCCATTGCTGCTTCATTGACAGCTACTTGTCTCCATGTCTCAGGGCTCCTCTCCTTTCTATCTAGCATTCCCCTCTCTTCTATTTGTGCTGCTTGAAGTAAGTCATCTGTTGTAATCTATGACATCAAAAAAGCATTCTTTTTCAGAAGAAACTAAGAAACAGATGAGAGATACAGAAATGAACCTAATGTCCACAAATGAGACTAAAAGAAGAAATTGGTGAGATAACACAATCTGTAGAAAACTAACCTAAAACCCTTCCCCAAAATGAGATGTATAAAAAATAACAGCCATCATAAGGCATTCAATTAATGCAAGGGCAATTATTACAACTGCAGATACAGCATTTCTGTCAAAAAGATATTAGAAGCAAACAAACTGTGCACATAGGAACTGGGACATATTTTAACATTAACATTAAGAAATCTAATTTGCATCCAGGATAAATTTCTGAATTTGGAAAAACATAAACTAGAAGAGATACGAGACAATCAAATAGAGCTCATGATCTCAACAGAAATATAAATGTTCATGACTGATATGATTGTTGCAGTCACAACTAGCATATTGTTCCATTCATTATATCATTTAGAAAATTTAACAGCTGCTCAAGTTTCCAGTTCTTTCATTTCTCACAGCTATATCTGTTTAGCAACTAATTCCTTCAAGTTTCTCACAAAATTGAAGTTAGATAAAAGAATTAACAAAAAGTTACAATGTTTCAAAGAGTAGCTACTACCTCAGTCCTTCCATCTCGAATCATGTTAATAGCAGCAACTTCCACTATATTTGCTAGTTCTGCACCAACCATTCCATCAGTCATACTAGCAACAGCCAGATAGTCTACATCCTCAGCCATTGGCTTCTTACGAGCATGGACCTATAACCAAACGAAACCAAATATGAAAAACAGTCAGTGGTCAAAACAAAAAGAACACACAATGGGAGTCGCACAATGACAGTTATTGCAACGTCATAATTCATCACCTTCAAGATTTCCACACGGCCAATAAGGCCAGGTTTAGGGATGTAGATTTTACGGTCAAACCGTCCAGGTCTCACAAGGGCTGGATCTAGAATGTCCGGTCTATTTGTGGAAGCTATAGTGATCACATTCCCTCTTCCTTCAAACCCATCCAAGCAAACAAGAAGCTATAGTACATCAACAATGTTTCATATCAATTTACACAGATTCTTGAACAGCACAATCAGTATGAGCAGTTCAGTTCACTTGCAAAAACATATAATAAAATACTGTCCCAACCAACCTGATTAAGAGTAGCATCACGTTCTTGTCCCCCTGAACCCTTAATTAAACCACGCTCCCTTCCAACAGCATCCAACTCATCAATAAATACAACAGATGGGGCCTATGCAGACAAACATCAAATTACAACAAGTCATATTTTTTGGATTTTTAATAAAAATGTTCAAATTTCCAAGATGTGCACAAGTTTTATGAGAAAGGAAAAGAAGAACAAAAATAATGTATGCGAAAAGTGTGGCATTCTAAACCAAGATATGCTATAGTTTAAAAGAAACATACAAGTCACAGTTGATATTTTGTGATGGAGTCAAGTTGTTTGAACTCAGAGGGGACTTAGACACGAGAAGGAATCATTCATATAGAACCAGTTAAATGAAAAAGAAACAAGAGACAGCACTTACATTATCCCTGGCCTCCTGGTATAGTGAACGGACTCGAGAAGCACCAACTCCAACATATATTTCCACAAATTGTGAGGCAGAAATGGAGAAGAAATTCACACCAGCCTCACCAGCCACAGCTTTTGCCAGTAGTGTCTTCCCCACACCAGGAGGGCCACAGAGAAGTATGCCACCTGTTTAAGAATAAGAGGTCAAGAAAGTGTTTGTCAATAAAAGATTCTAAATAAGCATATTTACAAAAAGAAGAAGAAGAAGAAGAATATATTGTATTCAGGCCTTGACAACAATTAAGGAAACATAATATGACTGGAGAAGCACCAATATTCCCTTTAAGCATGGATTGCCATAATTTAGCAGCAGATTCAAAGAACAGAATAATCTATGATGGTTGCAGAATCTGACCTGGTATTCTCACGCCTCTCCTCCGATACATTTCCCCATGAGTGAAAAACTTGACAATCTCCTCAAGCTCAAGACGTATCTTCCCTAGCCCAGCAACATCAGAGAATTTCACATCCACACCTCTCTCCAAATACTGTGGCAACCTCCTACCATATGCACGTCGCACACGCGCCCCTGACTTCATGAACTGCGTAGCCATCTTTAAATATGGATTCTGCTCCCCTTCTTCCCCTAGCTCCCTCTCAAGCTCATCAACGTCAGCAACCTGAATCCCCTCCAACTCCCTCTCTAACTGCCTCATCTTCTTCCTTTCTTCTGCCTCTGCCTTTTCAATCTTCAGCCTATCTTCATAATCCTTCTTGTGCTTCTTATAACTAAGCACAACTGTTCGATAAAATATCACAAAAAACACCAACCCTATTGCAGTTGCCACATTTGAATCTTGTGCCAAATTTACCCACATATAATCCATATATTCATTTTTCATCTTCGCATCTTCCATTGCCTTCTCAAACTTTCTCTGCCTGTTCTCCATCTTCCTTCTCCTCTCCTCCTCTTTCTTTTGCATCTTTATTGCCTTCTCAATCATTTCCCTCTCTTCCCTCATTCTCTCCAATTCTACTTGCCTTTGCCTCTTAAATTCTTCTCTTCTTCTCCTAATCTCCACAGCCCTTTTTGATTCTCTCTTAGGCTTTAAAATTGACAACACAAAGGTAGGCACTCTCCACAAAAACCCCAAATACGGTCTAGGCACCTCTGGTCTTTTAACTGGAGGTGTATACGCATTAACACACAAAGAATCAATCTTTAACTCATCCCAAGACTCCCAAAACCTCCAATTACTATCCAATGACGGTAAAACAGTTCTTAACACTCTAGAATCCTCCAAAACTACCAAAACAGGTTCTGCTTTTTGTCTTAAGCTACCACTAGGTGATTTAATCACATGTTTAAGCTTGCCCTCATGTTTCAAGCTCAATAATTCAGTGTATGCAATCCTATCGGACACTATAGGCAAGTCTTTCGACCATCTTTTCAGCTGTTCTGGTGTTAATGCTTCTTGGGTCTTCTTCTGACCCTTTTTCTTTTTACCTGAGGTCACAGTTGTGGCAGCAAAAGAAGGTTTTTGTGCAAGTGAAGTGGAGATTACAGTGAGAGTTATGGGTATTGTTAAAAAATTCAAATTGGTTTTCCTTGTATTTTGGTTTTTAACTTCATTTTCATGATTAAAGGTTTGATTTTTGCATGAAAACGTAGGGTAAAATAGAAACTTTTGTAGGTTTCTAGGGTTCTTCGAGTTGGGTTTTGTGGGCAGAAAATCAAGTGACAGTGAAGAACCAAAAGAGAAGTTACAAGCCATGAAAATGTAAATACTCTTATTTAACAAAAATGTTTAAAAAGATTCTATTTCGAAGAGATAATTAAAGGGCATGAAGGAAAAATAAAGACTTACATTATGAAATGACAGCGAGAGATTGACCGAACGAGAAAATTGAGCTTTGGTTGAATCGACATCGACGAGGAAAGCAAGCTTTTGTGTTCCGTCAAGCTTGTAGATAGGAAAGTCCAGTGGGGAAGCAAGAAACGTTACCGTTTTGAGTGTGCCAATACTGTTAGGCCCGACTTCTTGTTTAAAGCCCATTTCTTTTAAGTTCCACAAAATCAATTGTTTTTGTAAAACCAAGGAATTTTCAATGGAGAATGAATAAATTAATAATATTTTATTAACAAATAATAATTAATTAATAATTAATAATATCAATAAATACATAAGATAATAATTTTTTAATCTTGTAGGACCCAATAAAAATATAAATTAATAATTAATAAATAAAATAACAATAAATAACATACAAAATTCATAATATAGAATTTTATTCAACAATTTTAATTTTGTCGATTCATTTTTTTTTTAAAATATGCACATGAAGATTTTTTTTTTTAAATCGAACTCTATCTCATCCACAAATTTATGCAAACATGCATTACATTTGATTTTTTATTATAAAAAATAGTTATTTAAAATTACTTTTACTTAAAAAGTCTCTTTAAAGAGAACATTTAATAAAATATAATTATTATAATATCATAATATTATCGGTTAACATATTTATCACCGCTCTAACAATCTCTTCGTATAGACAATTCCATCACTACATTATTTTCATTAGGATAATTCAAAAAATGCTATTCTATAACATAGACCAAAAATAATTTCAAGTAATTCATTACTTATATCGTCTTAACATATTATTCATTTATCGATATATAAATAAACCTCGTCAAAATAATTTTTTTTCTTAACCCTAACAATATTATTTTATAGAGGTTTTAACACACATACAATGGTTCTCATATAAAATCCTACACTATATATATATATATATATAGTGATTAATTCTTAAGTTATATTCATCTTATGCCATAGTAAATGATAAGCACAAAGGGTGCACATCACCATTTCAAAACAGAGAAGCCATCTTCCCCCCCTGAGGCGAGCGAAAACTAGTAGTGGCATGGAATAAATATAAGATGCTACAAATAATCCAGAGTCATCAAGTAGTGAAGAAACTACATATGATCTGAGTATGTGAGGAAGCTGGGAGGGTTCAGCACTTGGAAAGCCACATTGCGTCCTGAACAACAGATGCGGTGAACAAGAGCCAGCCGAAGAAAGTGAAGGTGATTGAGATAGCAACATGATCACAAAAGCTATGTAAATTTTTGCAGAAGTTCGGTAAATGAGTGTGTTTAATTCCTGTGCGGTTCAGGTCGGAGATCCCGGCTGCAGCTGATCCAGCACTCATCATTGTGTATGCAAAAATCTGCAACCCAACTGGCAGAGCATTAGATGGCTACATCCTAAATTCTGTACAAAGCTTCATTCCTAGCAAGAATGGAGAAAGTAATGTACTTTCACTACAGTCAATCTAAAGACTGGTTATCCTGCCGACACAAGAATCTGATTGAAATCGACTGTATCTGATATGTCTATGCAATTTTCAACAGGTAACAGGATTCTTTGGCCTTGTAACAATATGGGCACACTCAACACACGTCAATAGCTTGTTCACGGCAGAAATGCAACGTATAGGATCATAATGAACTTGATACTACAATATTACCTGATCGACAGCAAATATCAACCAAGCTTGTTTTCTAGAGGAAATCAGCGGAGCTTTCCTCAGCAATCTTGATCCATCAAGAAGCAATTGCAGCAAGGAGTGAGCTGCAGCGGCTGCAGAAACTCCAACCACATACCTTCACAGCACAAAACCACAAACTTTGATCATTCAAATTAATCAAGTTTTCAAGTTTTGTTATGCAAAGGTGGTCTTGAAACAAATGACATCGGAGGTCGGTTGAATACCTCTAAATTTGACTGAAAATTAATCTAATATTAGTTTAATATTAAACTTTACAAAAATCACAACTCAAGAATTTATTTAGAATTTTTAAAAATTTAAAAAAATTTAAGACCGCTGCTGATTTCGTCTTGAAATTTTAAACTGTAAAAGAGAATTCTCAACATGAAATTTCCTTTTTGTTTGCTGAAAGGAAATTTAGGGATACAATGTTTGTTTACCAAACTTTAATAATGGAGTAGGAATCAAAAAGATGATTTCATAATCAATAAAACACAAAGAAGAAAAAATCATTCACGGGTCTGATTCTATTCATTCATATGCAAACAGTAAAAGAGCACACAAAGTTCCAAGTGAATCATTTGTGTTCTCACAACATGACAAAGGAATCCTGACAAGTCCCCGCTATCATCGGCCAATTTCGGACAAAACCCATCAAGGAAAAATAGTTTTAAGGATTTAAAAAACAAAAGAAGAATTCCATGAAAGTTTTATTTTTTTCGTAAAAGTCCATTGTGTTCTGTTTGGTAGGCAAGAAAATCTCGGAATGAGAAAAGAATTACTTCGACAAAAATTCCACTGCATAGTGACTGAAGTCTCTGAAAATTCCAAAACAACAAAACACACAAGTATCAAAGTTTGAATTTGTTTTCTTTGCGACCAAACAGATAATCATGCTTGCCTTGAATAAGAAATTGAGAAACATAGGATATTAAACACTGCTAAAATCACTTACATTCAATCTGTATCTCACCGAGGAACCGAAAAAAGTTATAATCGTTTTCCTCCATTTTCCCAGTAACCGAACAACACCAGCATTAATTACAATTAACAAGAACAATGATAACAAAACAAGTTTAGAAGTAACTCCGAATAAAGTTCCATTTTTTCTCTAATCTTCCTTCACTTTCTCATCAACCAAACAAAGAATCAAACCCAACCCACAAATCAAAACAACAAACACTTACTCAAAAGCGTAAGAGTAAGACCATTTGGAGCGAAGAGAAAGCGGAAATCCGTAAACAGAAGCAACACCATTCTGACGAGCCGTAACCATGAATGACGTAGCCAAAACAGTTGCCGCCAAGCTCAGCAGCCTTAAAATCACCCGCAGCACGTCATCACTCCGGCTGACAACTCTCCTCCCGGCTCCTATCACGTGGGTAGTTCCATTTGCCGCCCCGCTCTCAGCCGCAGCTGCCACCTTTGCCTCCGGTGCTTTCAGGCCGTTCATCGTCACGATAATCAAGTATAAAACACTCTGTTTTCTACACTGTTGCTAATGTCGTAGTTACTAGCGCTTGACAATGAAAATATATATATAGAATTCCTTAATCATCAATGGCTTTATAGCCTGATTCTAACTCTAAAACATTGAGAAATTTTGTCATACAGGTTACGTGGACCACGTGATTTATGTAAAACACACGAACTCATATACAGATTTTGTTTGTATGAATTGATATGTTGAATTATATTAATGGGAAAAGAATTTTCCTTCGACTAAAGGAAAAGTGTCATGTCCTGTCCTGTCAAGGTGGTCAAAATCACTGTCATAGGTCACTGTGACTTATGATCAGGGACACATGGCCTTAGATTACATGCTGAGGAGTGAGGACAGAGCACTTGTCCACGAGTCTTTGATTGATGAACTTCATGAATTATTGGATTGGATCTTCTGTTTCCTTGCATCATATTACCCAGTTCTGATTTTGCAACGTCAACTGACATCTGGGCTGACGTGTCAAGATCAAAATGGATTACTGTCCCAACTGTACATGGAGTAAACGGTCGGCGATCTCTGATAAGTTTGGAACTGTGGGAGTTGTTGAACGATCAGGCTAAAACTGTTAAATGGAAATAACTAATCCAATTTGTATGTCACTATTTCGGGATTGTCTACCCTTCTAAGTTTGAAATGTTTGGTAAATCATTTTAAATTTTTTATTAAATATTTAAAATTTTTATTTTTATATTTTTAATTATTTTTATAAATTATTATAAATTTTACATTAATTATTTTAAATTTTGTATTATTATTTTTAATTATCCGCCAAAAAATGTGATTACATTTATGAATATTAACAGTTCACCACTATATATATATATATATATATAATCACAGCCCTAAATCACAACAAGAGCAAACCAAATGCATATCTCAGGGAAATATCAGATGCGGTTGTTCACCCTGGGAGAAAGAAGAAACCAAAATTGCTAACACAAGACATTAAAGTTATGAAACTGAAATCTGAAGATGGCATACATCATAGAAATCAGAGAAAAATCTGGGAAAAGGGCAACAGTATATACAAATATATATGCAAGACAGTTTGGATTATCTAAATTGTTCATAGCAGAAATCACATGCAGCATTAATATCCATGTCAAGAAGATAACGTCCTCGGTAGAAATGGAATACATTGGGCTTTAAAATCCCTGAATTTGTGGCCAGTAATGTTGCTGTAAATTTGGGAAACATCAATACAAGCAGATTTTGATGACTCTCAAATTTGCCATAACTTTGTAAAGCCAAAGAAGAAGTCACATCTTATTAAATTTCAATCTGAATTCTGGGTGTAGCATATTGCAAGAACTCTTGTACAATTAATAAAATCACATGCTGTGATTTTTCAACTTTGAAGGAATGCTACATTGTAGCCATACAAATAATATCATTTAACAACAAAAACTATATCATTTCCCAGACCAAGGAAACATACCAATTCAAGCTAAGAACATTTCCAGATACTCTCAATTATATATTTGAATTGCCAAATGAGAAGTTGTCCATTTGATTATAACAAGAGAGCAGAGCAGAAATCTAGAGGGTGACTACAATAGAGCCTAAATGCCAAACATCAAATCCATGATTTTGGAAACCACTGACCTTGTAGGGGAGGCGATGGTGCCTCCAGACTGTCGTGCACTTGTATTTCCGTTTTGAAGATAATAGGGACGTGGAGATGCTCTTAACAAGTTCAGCTCTGAGTTTCTGCTTGGAGGGGGCAGAGTCATAAATCCTTGATTGTTAAGCCTTTCATTCAAAGCTTGGCGTTGCATTGGGTCCAATGGCTTCACACCTACAATTAGTACTCCATTAATTTGCATCCCGTTCTTGCTGAGAGCCTTCTGAGCATCAGAATGATTCTACACCAGCCAAGCAATCAATCACTTAACACCAAATATGCAACCAGACTCACAGCTAAACTATTATGATAACCAGGGGATAAGGAGATCTGATTAAATATTTGCCATCCATAGGAGTTGTTCCATATTTTAAACAAATAAACATCAAAATTAGACAAATCCCTAAAATCAGTATGCTGTAACTTTAAACTTCGCAATTTTTCCAGTTTTCACCTTTTAGTTCCTTTTCATTTGGCTTACAGTTCTAACTGTAAGCAATACTATTGGACCATGTTTCTAAAGCCATTAACCAACGTTAAATCATGGAAACAAATAAGAGATAATTGCTCAATGGAAAAAAGGCATTAACATATCAAGTTCCAGTTCATAGAAAAGAAGAAGAACCTGATACAGTATGTGCATCCAGTTAGCATCTCTCGGACCTGGAACATGTTTCAAGATGACACCACATTTTTCAAATTCTCGCAAAACCAAATTGGTATCAACTGGGGAAAATCTGAAAAGAAAGTCTTGAGGTTAATATCATTAGGACATGAAATTTTTCACTTGCATAATAAATATTTGAGGTAATATTGCAAACTTAGGGTGAAAACCTTGCATAAACACTTGGCAGCAGACAGAAATATAAATTTCCTAAAAGGCAAATGGATCATACCTTGATACCCATATTTGATTTTAAAACAATCGTGGAACAAAAATAAGCCTAGATGCTTAATTCATGGATGGCATAAGAAATAAAATCCCTCCATTTAGTTCTCAATAGAATCCATAGCAACAATTGATCAGTTTCAAAAAAAATTTATTATAACAAGACAGTTTCAGTAGTTGAAAATGACAAACGGAGAACTACAGAGTTCACCATACCATATTCTGAAAAGAAAAGATCACAAATTTATTACTTGAAATGCCAACAAATCAACACATTTCACATATATAAAGCCACAAAAGTAAAAAGTGAAGTCAATTAAAAAGCTAGTAAATATAATGGATTGATGCCATCCCACAGGGCACCTAACAGCCCCTTCAACAACCCAATCAAAATTATACCTAGAGATGATGCAAAAGGCAGTGGAGCAACATATCACACATAAGAGGATAAAACAGTAAAGATTGAAATGCAATATATAAACGAACATGTGTATAAATTGAAAAGTTAAAATCATACCCATAAACCGTAACCCATTCTTCTTCATTGAGGTTTCCTGCAGGCAAGCTATTCCTCTGCATCTCTGGCCTAGCAACTTCCCTTGGTGGAGGAAGTGTGATCAAAGCACCAGGTTGAACCACACCCTCAACAGGAGAACCCCTTCCCTTCTCTTCTTGCTCACTACTACTACCCTTGTTAGGTGACCACCAACTCAAGCTTGATGAACCCTGTTGATTCTGCAGTCCTCCTATCAAAGCAAAAGAAGTACTTGCCTCAGATTTCCCCTTCGCTGGAGTTGAGGAGAACTCCCGACCAGAGCTTCGGACAGGAGTTCTCAGGTCCGACTTGATTTCTGGGGATGTTGGGTAATCAGGAATTCCTGACTCGGGAGAGAAATCTGAGCGGTCCTCCAATGTGTACATGGGAGGGGGTGGAAGATTGGAAGCCCCAAAATTCTCACGCCATAGTGCCGACACTGCCGCTGCCTGACCTGGACTTGAGAATTTTCCTCTACGGGAAGAAACAGGGGAGGCTAAATCTTGGAAAAACAATGATTGCCTTCCAGATTTGGGAGTTCTATGTACTGTAGCACTCATTTTAACGAGTCCTCCAAAAACAAAAAAGAGCCTCTGCAACCAAAAAAAAAAAGGCCTACACAATCAATCCTCTGACTGCTTCTATTAAAATGGAAAGCAAATATCCAATTCAGGTAGACCAACTGTAGTCTCAAGCTCTATATAAAGTTTTCAGAACATGATTAATGTATAATCTGTTTACTTTTTCTTTTTCTTGCTATTACAGCCTGAAATCCCACCTCACTTTCGTATGCATCAGACTAGAAAATGGAAGCTACATCAAACCCTCCCACACAAAGTTTAAAAGTTCAAAATGTCGGGCCTCTTTTCATTTTTCCTTTTTTCCACGTATTATCAACAGCAGAACGAAGCTTAAATACACCAAAAACAAAAGAAAAAAAGACGCAGCATATCAAAATTGGTTGAAGGTAGATGCACGAAGCCAGCTCAAGAAGCTAAAACTTTTAGTAATAAACTACCCAGGATTTCAAAACTCATCCATTCGAGCTAATCTCCTCCTTTCTAGCGTTTTCTAGCGAGTACACAAAACGATGACTCCCTTCTTTCATTCACATACCACCAAATACAAAACATAAAGAACTAACTAAATACAGAGAGATTAAAATATGAGTACCTATGGATTTCGGGTTGCTTTCTCCTTTCTCTATCAAAAACAGGGATCAAATGCAGCTCTAAAATAGCGAGAAAGTGTTTGAAACCCTAACCCACAGATCGAAATTTGAATTTCGTGCTCGCTTAAGGTGTTGGGTTTGTGTGAAATGACTTAAACAGCCTTCTAATAAAGTTTTAGCGCTCGGTTAGCGCACACGTGGTAAATTTTTGCACCGTCTTGATTTGAAGTAGACGCTAAAATTTATAAATTTTAATTGGCGTAAAATAATATAATTATTAAATAAATAATATAATATAATATAATTAATAATTATATTTAAATTAAATTTAAAATTTTTAATAAATAAATTTATTTATAAATAATTAATTATTTAAATAATTATGTCATCGTAATTAATTATATTTATTTTTAAAAATATTTAATTATATTTAAAATAAAATTAATTAATATTTAAAAAATTAATAATATAAATATAAATAAAAAATATTGAATAAGCAAAAATGTTATAATTTATTTATCTTTTTAATAATTATGTTTGTAATTATATTTTTTATTTTTTAATATAATTATTAAATAAATACAATATGATATAAATATAATATAATTATTTAAATTATCAATTCTAATTAAATAATTTACGGTAAATTCTATATTTGTCAACAATTTACCGTAAATCAAGTATACACATGGTAGCATTTTCTAAGGAAACTAACATCAATCAAGTAACAATCTGGTATTTATTTATTCCACCCTCATTGAGGAAATCTCCTGTAATTAAATTATGTATAAAAATGGAGATTACCCATCTGACAAATACTTAACAAAATGTTTCAGAAAGGAGCAGACAAGGGCTCTTTAGGGTTAATTTGATCAGG
>CP135575.1:1268303-1295721 GCA_032401905.1 Swietenia macrophylla | reverse complement strand
TATGAGATTCCAAATTGCAACCCTTTTCATACAATTTCCCAGGAACCCAATAAACCCCAATGTACTTTTTGTTTTAATAAAAAATTTAATTAAGATTAAAGTTCTGCATAATGTGGAAACTGAAAGATAAGGGTTGGTTTCTTACAGACAACGCTTGCAACCAAAGATACAAGCTGTGAATCGGTGGTGACAAGCAGTCAGCACCATTTAACACCTCAGCATCCGCCTAGAGATGCTAGTCCTGCAGGGTTAGTGGGGTTATTGGTGATGGGTCATTTTCTTTCTTGTCATCGTGTTATGTGAACATTTTGTTGTATGTGTTTGTTAGTGGGTTATGAATTCATGCTTTGTATTTCTTTTCAGGCTTTTGTCCATTGCAGAAGAGACTTTAGCAGAGTTTCTTTCAAAGGCCACTGGAACTGCTGTTGAGTGGGTCCAAATGCCTGGAATGAAGGTATCTCCTGACCTTTTTCCTTTTTTTTTCTTTTTCCTTTTTTATTTTTATGAAAAATGTTTCACTCAAATGTGTCTCTGTGTGTGTGTTTTTTTTTCCCATTATCTAGTAAAGGAATGTGGAACACTGACCAAGGAAAAAATTAAACTTATAATCCTAATTAAAAGGAGTAAGAGATTAAAAATTTCCTTGAATGCTACACCACTGTAATGCAATTTATTTATTCATATTTTAATTCTATAGGGAGACGAAGTGGGTAGAATGTGAGGAATGGGGTGGGATAGTGACCTCAATAGAATGCAATTGTACAAGACATATATTTCAATTTGTTTCTCTCCTACACCTTTGTGTTACTTTAAAAAATTTTGCTTTTCCATGAATAGCCTGGTCCGGATTCCGTTGGAATCATTGCTATTTCTCATAGTTGCGTTGGAGTGGCAGCAAGAGCCTGTGGTCTGGTGGGTTTAGAGCCTACTAGGGTAAGTGCACTTTGTTCCTCCTGTCTGATGTTCGCTTAGTTAGATTTCTGAGACTCATCAAAAACTAATTTCATTCCAGGTTGCAGAAATCCTTAAAGAACGGCCTTCGTGGTTCCGTGATTGCCGATCTCTGGATGTTCTGAATGTGCTGCCAACAGCTAATGGTGGAACCATTGAGCTGCTATACATGCAGGTAAGAAAAAACTATTATGTCCTTATTTTCTCTTTTTGACCATTCTTGTGTGCAATTGTTTGCTGATGTTCTTGTTTGTTGAAACTTAGCTCTATGCACTCACTACCTTGGCACCTGCCCGCGACTTCTGGTTGTTGCGCTATACTTCTGTTTTGGAAGATGGCAGCCTTGTGGTATGTCCTTTCTAAGTATCATGATTGGTGGCTTATTTTATGACCAAACATTTGGTTGTTTTAGCTTTTCTTCTTTCCTTTTTCCCCAATTAAACTAATTACATGTTTCTCTTGAGTCATTTGTATAATGTGAATCAATGCTTAGGTTTGTGAGAGATCGCTTAAGAATACACAAAATGGTCCTAGCATGCCACCAGTTCAGCATTTTGTGAGAGCAGAAATACTGCCAAGTGGGTACCTGGTACGACCTTGTGAAGGTGGTGGTTCAATCATACACATTGTTGATCATATGGATTTGGAGGTAACTTGTTTTGATTTGAAAAATTTTCTTTCACATTGTTGGATGTGAAACTTAAGACACCAATTTGTACTGAATAATGAAGAAATAATTTTGTATATTTATTTAAACATATAGCCATGGAGTGTGCCTGAAGTGTTGCGTCCACTCTATGAATCATCAACAGTACTAGCTC
This sequence comes from Swietenia macrophylla, assembly GCA_032401905.1. Taxonomy (NCBI): domain Eukaryota; kingdom Viridiplantae; phylum Streptophyta; class Magnoliopsida; order Sapindales; family Meliaceae; genus Swietenia; species Swietenia macrophylla. The sequence continues at coordinate 1,293,949 of CP135575.1, read as the reverse complement.
AAAAGACAACAATGGCGGTAAGATTGTCATTCACTTCCAGCATGGCTTCCCTTCTTCCATCATAAACATTTAGAACTGGAAGCAGATACATAATACCACATATTAACTTATTTAATTATCCAATGATCTCGGTTTTAGTTTTCAATGATGCTTTCTTCATTTCCATTCAGGCACTACGCCAGCTTAGGCAAATAGCTCAGGAGGTTTCTCAGTCTAGTGTGACTGGCTGGGGAAGACGACCTGCAGCTCTGCGAGCACTTAGCCAGCGGTTGAGCAGGCAAGTACATTTAGTTGTTAGACAAAGCCTCATTCAGTTTGTTGATTACTACCTGTATTTAAATCTTATAGATGGTTCATTATAGGGGTTTTAATGAGGCTGTCAATGGATTTACTGACGAGGGTTGGACAGTAATGGGAAATGATGGCATGGATGATGTCACTATCCTTGTGAACTCATCTCCTGAGAAGTTAATGGGTTTAAACCTTTCCTTTGCTAATGGATTTCCATCTGTTAGCAATGCAGTTTTATGTGCTAAAGCATCCATGCTTTTACAGGTCAGTATGCTGAAAATGTTCCTTCTTGTTTCTCTTGGTGGCCTTTCTGAACGTATTTTTGACCCACTTGGACTTATAATGAAAAGGATATATGTAAGCCTTTTGCATGGAGCATGGTTGCAGAAGTTCTTCAAGTTGGGTTTGGCATCTTGTACAGAGTTTGGAAAATGTTGCTTCTTAATGCCATTCTGTTGTGCACTGTTTCTTTTTCAGAATGTGCCTCCTGCAATTCTCCTCCGATTTTTGCGAGAGCACAGATCAGAGTGGGCAGACAACAATATTGATGTTTACTCGGCCGCAGCTATTAAGGTTGGTCCCTGTAGCTTACCAGGGTCTCGAGTTGGAAGTTTTGGAAGCCAAGTAATTCTTCCACTGGCTCACACTATTGAACATGAAGAGGTGAACAACTTGACATTTACTACTATCACAGCGCTTTTATTATATCACATTAGATATTCCAATATGCTTATGTGTGAGAGAATGGCTGGCATTTTTAATTTTATTTTTTCTTTTTATGATTTTAACATGGTAGCTGTTTCCGTTTATTGATAGTTCTTGGAAGTTATTAAGTTGGAAGGTGTTGCCCATTCTCCTGAAGACACAATGATGCCAAGAGACATGTTTCTCTTGCAAGTAAGCATCATTTATTTATGTTACTTTCCCTATGTCATCTTGTTTGAGTTAATAATAGTTTCTCTGGTTTTGTCTTCATAATCATTTTATTGTTGGCTCTCTTGGTGAATTTTTCCTTTTTACTGTTTTATAGCTCTGCAGTGGGATGGATGAGAATGCTGTTGGCACCTGTGCCGAACTTATATTTGCTCCCATAGATGCTTCTTTTGCTGATGATGCACCACTTCTGCCATCTGGTTTTCGCATCATTCCTCTTGATTCGGGAAAGGTCAACTATATACTGTATTGGGGCATAAATTATTTCATTTTGGTTCTATTGATATTCTTTGAATTTTCCAAATTGATCCTCTTCAATATAAATCAGGAAGCCTCCAGTCCGAATCGCACCTTGGATCTTGCTTCTGCTCTTGAGATTGGTCCAGCTGGAAATAAAGTGTCTAATGATTACTCTGCTAATTCTAGCTGTATGAGATCAGTGATGACCATAGCATTTGAATTTGCATTTGAAAGTCACATGCAAGAACATGTGGCAACCATGGCACGGCAATATGTCCGCAGCATTATATCATCTGTTCAGAGGGTGGCATTAGCACTTTCTCCTTCTCATTTAAGTTCACAAGCTGGTCTTCGAACACCATTAGGTACTCCTGAAGCACAGACACTTGCACGTTGGATCTGTCAAAGTTACAGGTACACAACTTTCATTTTTCAGAAGCAAGATTATCTTTTCTGTCCAGCTCATTTAGGTGGGGCCTGGAGGTCAATGTACTAGCTTTGGGTTCATAACTAATTTGACTCTTGGCTTTTCTTTGCAAGAAAAACTTTGTAGTCTAAGTTATTCTTCACTAAATAATCACAAAATAATTGCTACTACTTGAGTCATATATACTAAAATCATACATACTGGAATAAAATTCCCTCCTATACATTCATGATTTCAAATATTTTGCTAGACATCTCAAGTTGTTAAATTTCAAGTTTTTTTAATCAGAATTTTCTCCTTTTGGTTTTAACTTTGTCTTAGAATTATGAATATGAATATCAACTTTTGTATAAGAGGTTCTAAGTTGTGTTGTGGCTGTAGTGTTACATTGGCTGTAATGTATAAAAGTCCTACTGGAAAACACAGGTGAGGATAGATTATTTCAATTCTTTTTCATTTGTATGATATTAGACTGTTAAAATGAACATACAATGTAGGAAGATGTTGCATGCATGCTAGGAAGAGTACCTCAATTGCACATTGGTTCAAGGAGAAGTGCTGCTATGCTTGTTTCTTGTTCAGAGAGTGCAGTGTTTTTCTTTCCTAATTTTTCAGGTGCTACTTGGGTGTGGATCTCATCAAATCCAGCAACGAAGGAAGTGAATCTGTTCTCAAATCTCTGTGGCATCACACGGATGCTGTCATGTGCTGCTCTCTCAAGGTGTGCATGACAATTCTTTTTCTTTTTCTCAGCATGAAAGACGGTTTCCTGGATTTGAATATCTACTTTCTATGTTGGACGATTATTTTATTTCTTAATTTCCCATGATTTGCAACTCCCACCAAGTACTCAAAATAGAGATGCTAAAACCTGCATAAAGAATTTAAGATACAGCTCATGGTAGTTCGGTTTCTGTCAAAAGACAGAAAGAATCCCAGGATCTTATCATTAGAATTCATTGGGTAATCGGTGATCCTGATGGGTGAATGAAACCATACCAAGTTGACATGTGAATATTCTATGGTTAGTACAAGTTGAGTAAGTTTCTTAGCCCTTGTGCCATTTCCTTTTAATTTTTTGAGTTGAGGGGTTATGAAAATTCTAAATCTGAATTCACTGTCTTTATGTCCCATATTTCTAGATTAATTGGTTCTATTTAGTACCTTCATTTTTATGGAAATTCTATCTAAAAACTTTCAATTTATGCAGGCATTGCCTGTGTTCACTTTTGCAAACCAGGCAGGACTTGATTTGCTTGAGACAACCTTGGTTGCACTGCAAGACATAACTTTGGAAAAGATGTTTGATGATCATGGCCGCAAGACTCTCTTCTCGGAGTTCCCGCAGATAATGCAACAGGTTTTGGAATTCCCCAAAATCTGAGTAAAGAAAGAATGCATCATAGGCATCCATGAAAATGATTTTACTTCTATTTTACTTGGAATTTGAAATTAAATGTAGGAGAGAGAAAAATCTAAATCTCAGAATGATTTGTACACCTTGTTCTGATATCAATGCTTAATTCTCTTGTGGTAGGGATTTGCTTGTCTTCAAGGAGGCATCTGTTTGTCAAGCATGGGCAGACCAGTTTCTTATGAGAGGGCGGTGGCATGGAAGGTATTAAATGAAGAGGAGACTGCTCATTGCATCTGCTTTATGTTCATCAACTGGTCTTTTGTCTAATACTTTGGACCATCCAATGATTAGATAGAAACAACTTTGAAACTGTTATATTTTGTTGGATTGTTCAATTTTTGGCCATGAAAACCTTGGAATACTTGCTAGGACAGGACAGATAAGGTTGTTAGGCCTCTTTTGCTTCTCTCTAGACTGCTTTGTGTTCGCATTGACGTTATGCTTTAGCCTATTATGAATTACTACATGTGTGCAGCATAAAACTTAGGGTACGCATACCTATCTTCCCTACACCAGTAGTATGTACCTGTCCCATAAAATCACGAGATATTTGTATATCTATTCACATGACATGATTTTATTTGTCGAGTGTATGTGCACTGGGTGTGCTTAAAGAACTTTGAGTTTTGTAGAGCATTGTCTTTCTATGCTGCTGGATTTTTACATATTGGCCTTAGTTGTTGCTTCCTTGTGAGGCAAATTCTCTTGATTGTTCATGATAAAAAAATAAGAACAGTTCTTTAGATGCAACAGAAAGCAGTACTTTATTGAAGAGATGAATACAACATTTATTGCATACGAAATTGGTTAATTTCATAGTGTGATTACAAATGACAATGATATCATGGGCTCGCCGGGATATCCAACAACTAAGCCTTGTTACATAAAACATTAGTCAATACAAATTAAGATTCTACTTAAGCTATGACTGGTGGAGGCAAAGCCAGTCAGTAGAAAGTGGAATAAGGGTTTTGTGTTAATTTGAATTAAGCACAATGAATTCCTCAAAAGGCAACCTAGGTTTTGGATCCACCTAAAAAACCCTAGAGGCTGTATATTTATGGTGGAGGGTTTGAAACCAAGGAAATAAAATTTGTCCTTGGCTGAAAACAGGCTGCCCAAAAAACCCTTTAAAGGTTAATAATTTCATGGAAAACAGACCGTGCGATTAAGATTAATAGGTTTATACTACATGCTTAAGGGAAGAGGGTGACAAATATGAACCCAAAGTCCCGTTTAGAGAAGAACTTTTGTGGTTATCTAAAAGTGCTTTTGAAGGTACATATTGAAAGCACTTCCAAACATGGCTTTAGTTTTTTATAGCGAGGTCATTCAGCTCCCTTGTGAGAGCAGGTATGCAGCTTGAACTCCTAGCAATCCCACCTTTATTTGGCCCTCCTTTTTCCCTAGGGCTAATAGATTTAGCCCTAAGACCTCTTGTGCTGTTCTTCTTCAGGAGCTCTCTCATGGCTTCAGCTTGGAATAAAACAGGATAAGCTCTTCCAAATTTGTTAAACCTAGCACATGCATTCATATGTGTACTCAAAGCTTCATCTATGCCTTTTCCTCCATCTTTCTCCATCTCTTCTTTCACTGCTTCAGCACACAGACCACATATCCATTTCCCTGAAAACTTGTTGCGGACTCGCTCTATGTATTCCGGTGTGCACTCCTCGGACATGCCGCAACATTCGCACTTTGCATCTTCAACTTCTGATATCGGCGGAAGTGCTTTTATATTATCAATAGCTTCTTTGGTCATCAGCTCAAATGAGATATCCGACACCGTTCTCTGAAGGCTATCGTTTGAGAGTTTCGGTGGCTTGGAGAAGTTGTTCGTCCTGCTGGTGCCATAAGTGCTAGCAAAAGCTTCTCCATGTGGCGCCATCTTGCAGAAAACAGGTGATAGAGCTGAAAACTTGAGAGGGATATTGGTGTCTGACTGCTTGGAAAGCGAGAAACTGAAAGAAACTTGAATTTGGAAGATTATGATGATGATGATGATCTCTATGGTGAAGAACACTGAGTTGATTGCAGTCTTATTTATAATAGTTCCTGTCACCTTTTCTAGAATCTAAGCAGTGAATTTCTGCGGATGTTGTGGATTCACATGTCTGCTATCAGTGCTAGCGTGAACACCCGTGAATATGCTCGACTTTCCAAGAAAGATATCAAAGAAAAGCAATTTGCTTCAGCTTGATAATTAAGAATACCCAAGAGATTGAGGTGTTATTTTTTATCACAACTACTGTAAAATGAAAGCATTAATTATGAAATTATTATATGAGCTAGTTCTAATATTATATATAACTGTTCAGAGTCAACAATTGAGTAAGCTTTGAACACAATTCATCACAATTTTGTTCTCTGATTATTTTAGAAATACAGCAGTCACAATCATACGCCGAGTTTGTCATTTGAAATTATATTTTTTGAACATATAACTCTCCCTGTAGATGGAAACAATTGAAGTTGAGGATTCACGTTTGGGCCAACAATAACCATATAAACCCTAGCCATGCATGCATACATGCCAACCTTTATTTATTTTTTTTCTGATATGTTATGTTGCGGACAACAACACGAATGAAAGCGACGACAGTAGGGAAATTAATGACTCTGGGCAGAGCCACAACTCTCTGCATTCACGAGCTGCCAAATCAACCCACATGATCAGAAATCGATAGAGACTACTGGCAGTTGAAGAAGTTGGGTTGTTGCTGAAAAGCAAATGCATTTATTGAAAGAAGGCTGCAAAATTTTACAGATTTGCTGTAATTATTAGAGGTGGCAATGTTAATTAACACTAAATAAAAACTAAACTAAAAATTTAAGTATTCATTTGCTTGACTATTAATTCTATATAAATATTTATTAATTTTAATGAGTATTAAAGAAAATTTTTAAATTAATATTTATACATTTTAACATGTTTCCTTTAATACTTTCCAACACTCCCTTAATCAGTCTAAATTAGAGTCGAAGAGTTGCAAAATGAGATACTTTTGCATGTGTGGATTTCTAATTTTCTATTGGCCAGTAACTTAAGGAGAATCCCAACTGTAGAGATACAGATGGCTTGACATTTTTAACGAGTTAAATGCTCGTGTGATGGACCATGCAGAAGCAGAGAAAAATATCTTTGCTTTTTCAGGAGGTGGGCATTTTTTGGGTAGACATTAGGTATGTTTTAGGCCTCTGTGCAGGATTATTGGGCCTTTGGATTTTGGGCATAGGCTTGACCCTGAACAATATGGGCCAACAAACATCTGTTTCTTGGTTGCTTGCTGCAAGCCTTTCTGTTTCTTTTGTGTTCTATGAACGGATAAATCTGCATTCAGTGCACTAAAAAGGATGAAACAATGCGGGTTGCTGCAAGTCTGTGATGGTTTTCAGGAATGAGATCAATTTTCATGTATTTACATTATTTATCCTTACAAGAAACATAGATTCTGACAAATGCACATAGCATTTAGAGAAGCTTGCCTATTTTTAGAGTCTTCACAACAAAATGAAAAGAGACCAGAAAAAACTTTGAAAAAAATAATAACATTATCATTACACAGTGAATGGAGATCGATTGAGGAGTTTCTGAATCTATAGCCTCAATGTAGTTCTGCCTACGAATCAAAGTCTAGAATCATCTTAAACTTGTTTACTTAGCAATGTGATTGATGATGTGGTATTATCGAGTTTTAATGTAGGAATTGTAATACATGATAGAAGTTTATTCTTTGAGTAAATGTTACTATCCTGTCATGGCTTCAATGGAATCAGATCCTTGCTTTCATTAACGGTATTGGGAATAATCTGTTTTTCCTTTCTCCATTTACTTGCATTCCACTCTTGCATCGTATTCTTGTCTGAGGAATAGCCTGGAGAAAGAGATATACCTAAACTGGCATTAAAGCAAAGGTTTACTTTGCCCATTGGATGAAACATTCCTTGGCTGCTGTTTCCTACAATTATAAATATCTGAAAGAATGACAGCATTTTCACAACGAAACTAAACACATTCCCCAACTGTGGTTATCATCATATTCTGTCATTCAATTACCAACTCTCTCACAATATGGCCGATGCACTTGTTTCCAGCCTCTTGGAGCAGTTGACTTCAATCATCAGTCAAGAGATCCAACAAGAGGTGAGGCTTGTTGTGGGTGTCAGAAACGATGTGAAAAAGCTTAACAAAAATCTTGAAGCAATTCAAGATGTGCTCGTAGATGCAGAACAAAAACAACTGAAGGACGCACGGGTGAGAAGTTGGGTCGATCAGCTCAGAGAGACATCCTACGACATGGAAGATGTATTGGACGAGTGGAAAACTGCAATGACGAAATTGCAAATGAAGGGAGATGAAAATGCTCCTGTTCCTAAGAAGAAGGTATGCCTCCCCTTTCCCATCTCTTGCTTTTGCTTCAAGCAAGTCGGTTTACGTCGTGACATTGCTCTCAAGATTAAAGATATAAACGAAAATCTAGATGACATTGTCAAATCGAAAGATAAGTTTAATTTTAGTGTGATTAAGAGTGTTGAAAAACCTGAGAGAGTCCAAAGTGTCTCCTTTGTAGATGTAAGTGAAATACATGGTCAAGATGGGGAGAAGAATGCTCTAATAAGCAAGTTGTTGCGTGAGAGTAGTGAACAGCAAGGCCTCCATATCATCTCAATTGTTGGTATGGGGGGCATAGGGAAAACTACTCTTGCTCAGCTTGCTTACAATGATGATGATGTAAAAAGTAATTTCGACATGAGGATGTGGGTTTGCGTATCAGACCCTTTTGATGAGTATAGGATTGCGAAAGCAATCATTGAAGCTTTAGAAGGTTTTTCCCCTAATTTAGGAGAATTGCAATCACTTCTGGAACGCATTGATGCATCTGTTGCGAGAAAAAAATTTCTTCTCGTCTTAGACGATGTGTGGACAGAAGATCCCAAGAAATGGGAACCATTCCACCATTGTTTGAAGAAAGGTATGCGTGGAAGTAAGATATTAGTGAGCACTCGTAAAGAGACAGTTGCTCGAATGATGGAGTCAACTGAGACTATTCCCATTAAGGAATTGTCGAAAAAAGAATGTTGGTTGTTGTTCGAACGATTTGCATTTTTTGATAGGCCTCCTTCCGAGTCTGAAAAACTAAAAGAAATTGGTGAAAAAATTGTAGACAAGTGTAAAGGCTTGCCTCTTGCCGCAAAAACTATAGGGAGTCTGCTTCGCTATAAAAAGAGCAGAGAAGAGTGGCAAAATATTTTAGATAGTGAGTTGTGGAAGATAAAAGAGGTTGAAAATGATGTTTTTGCCCCTCTGTTATTGAGTTATAATGATTTGCCTTCTAAGATAAAACCGTGTTTCTCATATTGTGCTGTCTTTCTAAAAGACTACATTATAAAGAAAGATGACCTGATTAAATTGTGGATGGCTCAAGGTTATCTTGAGGATGAAGGAATTATAGAAATGGAGATAATTGGTCAGAATTATTTTGATTACTTAGCAGCACGATCTTTTTTCCAAGAGTTTGAAAAAGATTATTTTGATAATGTCAGAGTATGTAAGATGCATGATTTAGTACATGACTTTGCACAATTTGTTAGAAAGAGTGAATGTTTATCGATTGAAATTGCTGGTCCCGAGGAATCAGTGATTAACAATTCTATCGAGAAAGTTCGGCATTCAATGTTAGTGATTGGCGAACAAGCTTCATTTCCTTCGTCGATATTTGGGGCCCATAAGCTACGTAGTCTCTTAAGTGATAGCCGTTCAGCTGAAACATGTTCAGAGCCGGTCCTGAGAAAGTTATTCGATGAATTTACATGTTTAAGAGCATTGAGCATTTCGAATTATGTTTTTAGGTTGGGTGCATTTATTGAGATTCCAGAGGAAATTGAAAAATTGATACATCTGAGATACCTTAAATTGGAGTTTCTCGAAATAGAAGAATTGCCTGAGGCACTTTGTGAGTTGTATAATTTACAATCCTTAGAAATCCGATTCTGTTACAAATTAAAAAGATTACCTCATGGAATAGGAAAGTTTGTCAATCTTAGGCATTTAATTAAACCTTCGCGTTCGCAGTCTGGATTACATGCCAAAAGGAATTGGGGGACTAACTAGTCTTCGGACACTAACCGAGTTCACAGTGAGTGATGGTGGGCAATATAGAAGTACAGCATGCAATTTAGAAGGTTTGAAACACTTGAACCACCTTCGAGGGTATATTTTTATTCGAGGGTTGGGGAATGTAACAGATGTCGATGAGGCAAAAAACGCAGAGCTTGAGAAAAAGAAGAATCTCTCTGCTTTGAAATTACATTTTGACAAGAAGGGAGAAGTAGAAGCGACAGAGGAAAATGAAGCAGACCATGAAGCAATTGGTGAAGCCATTCGACCACCTCCAAATCTAGAGGATTTGGAAATACGCTACTACAGGGGCAAGATTGCGCTCCCCAATTGGTTAACGGCATTAACCAACCTTAAGGTATTGACGATCTCTGATTGTTTTAATTATGAGAACATGCCTCCCCTGGGAAAATTGCCATCCCTTGAGAAAATCTACGTAAAAGGAATGAAGAGTGTGAAGAGAATAGGCGATGAATTTTTGGGAATGGAAAGTGATCCTGCGACGTATTCATCTTCATCTTCTTCACCAGTTACTGCTTTTCCTAATTTAAAAAACCTGAGTCTTGAGTCCATGGATGAATTGGAACGGTGGGATATTTGTATTACAAGCAGTGGAAAGTTGAAAGATATTACAATCATGCCACTTCTGAATTCCTTGGGAATTTCTCATTGCCACAAATTAAAGGCGCTGCCAGACCACCTTCTTAAGAGTACAAAGTCACTGAAGAGCTTAGTGATTTCTGGTTGTCCTATTTTAGAAGAACGTCTCAAAAAGGAGACAGGAGAGGACTGGCACAAAATCTCTCACATTCCCAACATCCGATTTGGTTATGTCTATATCCAAGGAGGCCCCTACGACTAGGTATTTAATTCTATTCATCTGTTTTTTATTTTTCTTTTTTCTTTTTTCTATATTGTTCATCATTTAATACCATGTTTTAAAGAAAGTATTTTAATTTTTTTAAGAAATATTAAAGAAAAAGATACTAAACTAAATAAGTGTTTATGCATCTTAACGTTTTTCCCTTGGCACTTCATTCCCATGTTCATACTAACATAAAATGTATTTGATTCCCACTTTCTTAATTCATTTCACATTGAGAATTAGTAGTATTTTGTGTTTTAACACTTAGGTCTTTGTATTAATTAATCAATCTTTAATCTTTTGCGATAAGAAACACTTGTTCTAGAAGTTAAGAAATGCACCCTAAATTAATTTGTGTTTTGTATTAGGGTTGAAGAATTGCAGATGATCAAAATATCAAACTGGTTGGTTATGCGTTGTCACTGCTCATCATTTAATTGCTTTATATTCAATAAAAAGCAGCACATCCCAGCAATATTATCTGATTTCTCATGTTGTCAGCTATTAGAAAAGAGTAGAGGACTGGCACAAGATCCCTCACATTCCTAAAATCCGACTTAGCGGTGAGGATGTTCAAGGAGGGAGGCAGAGGCCCTGGTAGAATTCCCATAATCCAAAGGTACGCTTCAAAAACTTGCAAGGTCCAAAATTAAAAAAATAAAAAGAACTTGTCATGACATCAATTCCGATGGATCCGGGCACTGGTATTTTATATGTCCTCTTTATTTCTTCTTAATATATAGTTATTAGTAATTGAACTAGTTAAAACAAAATGATTCTGAAACAATGGCATTCTTTAATTTAAAATCTTTTGGTTTTGGAAAATTACTTCAGTTTTATATGTGTAAAGTGGTACGATATATGCAATTTCTATATCATATTTTCATCACGATATTAATTACTCAACCTTATTTTCATCAGGATACCCAGTTCTGTATCATTTCAAGTTCACTAGCTAAATTATCTGAATTAATCTTACACACGACTGGCAGCTTGTCTCGGTGGCTGCAGTGGTTTGTGGCATACATGAGAGGATTGTGCAGTGTGACCAGCCAGAGGCCAGAAGAAGTTTCCAATAATTTGTTATTTTTCCTGGTTATGGTTTGGCTTTCTTCCTCATCTCGCTGGTTAATTTCTCTTAGAAATCATCTCTATATTGTACATGACATGGTGTTCTTTTTTTGGCTTACTAGGTTCGGAAACAATGGTAAAAGTGATTTTCAAGGTATTGAACAGCAGTTAAAGCAGATCAAGTTCCCAATTAAAGCAAGTCCTGACTTGTGTTGAGCAATGATTTTCTTTGGAATTCTTGATTACCGGTCAGACTGTCTATTTTCTTATTTCCCACGGGTCAGCTGTATATGCTAGAGAGTTTAAAATCCTATCACTGATCACCAGAGCAATAACTTACACACTCTGAATACTTGAAATCTACCTTCTAGGAGAATGGGTGCTCTCCATTTTTATAATAATCAGAATATAATGTTATTCGTTTTGGGCTTGGTGATTGCATGGATTTCCAAATTCTGTCGCAGCAGTACTGAGTCAGATTGAGGCCAAAGCATTAATGAAGGTTGCCAACCCATTTTTCTTGAATTTTAATCATTTGCTTTCAATTTTTATTTTATGAAAGCGTGCAATAATCCTGTCAGAGTTTCAACTTTTAACCCCAAAACAAATATTTCCTGTGACATTGCATTGCAGTGTCTTGCATGGATGAAGAAGACAGTTTTATGCTGACTGCTGGCCTGAGGTGACAGAAGCCAAAATCAAATCAGTAAGTTATGTTTTATTGCCAGCAAATCTCTTGACTCATGATTCTGTTGTGTTTCTTTTCTAAGTTCAAACTTTGTTTGGGCTCAGCAGCCTTTGGCGATTACAAGAAGCAGCAGGAATGATCAACACTTGAAGAGGATTCTTCAGACAAGGAGGAGGTTGTTGAGGGGTGTTCTCGGACTTTTCAAGGGTGCGCTTGGATGAATTTTAAGTGCACTTGGAAGAATGGTCACGTGGCAGTTGAAGTTAGAAGAATCGGGTGTTCTTGTGCTTGTTTTAAAGCGCTGAGTATCTTCTTTGTATCTGTAATTGTCAGTCTTGTTAATAAAGCTTCTAAGGGAATATTTGTATCATTTAATTGCTTTATGTTCAATAAAAAGCGTCACATCACGTCAATTTTGGCAGATTTCTCATGTTGTTAGTTATTCTTGTTACGCAGAACTGACGCTTTTGTTACTCATGTGAGCTACATATGCTCAGTGTTTAAGATTCTACTGCTGACCACCAGAAGAAGAACAGGGGAAAATTTTAGACAGTACCTGTAGGTATGCCACCTAAACTCTCCCACTTTCTATAGTTATAAGCACACAATGTTGCATGTGGACTCGACCGGAGATTATTTTTTTAGTCTTGGCATATGCGTTTCAGGTTTGGTAACTGAATGGATTTCCAAATTGTGTTGCAGAAGTACCGAATCAGAGTGAGGCCAAAACATTGATTAGGGTGGCTGCTCCATTTTTCATAAATTATTTCTCTTGGTTTTAAATTTTTCTTTCTTTGTTTGAAAACTTCTAATTTTCTGGTTGTTGTCAGAAAGGACATTGGAGGAGTGTCTGTCCATTTCTGCAGGCTGGTATTGTTGTCGCCAAGCCTAAAGCGACTACAACAGTGTTCTGTTTTTGACAAGTATGAAATAGCAAAAGCCTTTCAATTTCATGGCATCTTTCAAAAAATTATGCACATGTTACATTTGAATTCTATGCAAATTAACACTTTGAGCTGATTATAATGCGTGATTTAATACTCCAAGTTTGATTTTATTTCTTCCATTTCTTAATGCAGTGAAACAAGTCTAACATCTCATAGATTTACATGAAAGGCTGCCTGTTGGTTAGTGGGTAGCATACAAGTTACAGTAAGTGTAGATACTTTCTTTTTCCTCTGTTAGGTCCTAATTTTCTTGTCATGGTTCAAACTAACAAATTTTCTTATCATATTTCTCGTGTCAGTGCAGTGGTTTTAGGTATGAAGGAGCACTGGATCAGATAATTTTTGCAAACCATCGGAGGAGAATAAAATTGAAGTTTCTGTAATGTTGATTCTTGTTTGTTATCTAGACATTCTGGATGAAACAACTTAATAAATTGGGCAAGGAACAGCCTCCTCCGAGAGAATGATGCCAGGAGAGAACCCAAATGGTTTATCTGATTCTGATACTGATGCACCAAATACCAAAATATGTCAGTTGTATGTGTTTATGCTTTCTTATTCACTATTCCTGTTTCTTGTCTTCATTCCTTTATTAACAAAGAAAGCAAGCACATCTCCACATTGTATACACACTGTATACAATGTATATTATTCACATTGCATATGTTTTCTTATTCACTATTCGATTTGCAACTTATGCATGCTAGCGACGCTTACTGACGATCAACAGAGGAAGAACATTAAGCCAATGATCCCGGAAATTATTTATTAAGCACCATTTTTGTTGATTTTGAACAGCTTAATTTGCATTTGCCATTCTTGTCTTAAGGCTTTCATAATCCCTCAGTTTCTGTTCATCTTGAATTTTCTGGATATATATATATATATGTAGAGAGAGAGAGAGAGAGAGAGAGAGAGAAGTTATATTTCAATTCCATGTTGCTGTAAATCCACTCATAGTTAACAATATTCGATGAAAAAGAGAAGGGGAAAAACAAAAAGTCTTGCAGAGTTTTAGTCATTTGGTTTCAAACTTTTCTTTTTATGAAAGCATGCAATAATCCTGCCAGAGTTTCAACTTTTATCCCCCCAAAACAAATATTTCTTCTGACATTGAATTGCAATGTCTTGCAGGGACGAAGAAGACAGTTTTATGCTGCCTGCCTACCTGAGGAGACCGGAGCCAAAATGAAATCGGCGAGTGATGTTGGCCATGGAAATAAAGCATGCAAGTTTGAAGGTCTGAAACACTTGAACCACTTTCGATGGCATCTTTCAATTTTAGGGTTGTAGAATGTAACAATATGGTCAAGATTATGGAACACATTTTAATTTTTTTAGTTTCAGATTGAGCAATTACTTAATTAATTAATGTCATTTCAAGTTTATTAGCTAAATTATCATGAACTAATTAATCTTACACAGCAAGAGCAACTTGTCGCGGTAGCTATACTTGTTTGTGGCTTATATGAGAGCATTGTGCGATGTGAGCAGCTCGAGGCGATAAGAAATCTTTGATTTGTTACTTGTCTGAGTTATGGTTTGGTTTTCTTCCTCAGCACTCTGCTTTATATAAGGATTTTTGGAAGTCTGAAATCATCCTGTACATGACATCAGGTTCGAAAATATCAAACTGGTTGGTTATGTTTTGTCACTGCTCTATATTCAATAAAAAGCAGCACATTACAGCAACATTATCTGATTTCCCATGTTGTTAGTTGCTCTTAATACGCAGAACTGGTACTTTTGCTACTCATGTTAGCAATATATGCTGATGGTTTAAAATCCTGCTACTGATCACCAAAGGAAGAACAGGGGAAAATTTTAGATAGGAGGGGCACCTATGCCGCCTAAAACTGTCTCACTTTCTATAATTATCAGCACAAAATGTGACGTATGGACTAGATCGGAGATCGCTTTTTTTTTTTTTTGGTCTTGACATCAGCGTTTTAGGATTGGCAACTGCATGTACTTCCAAATTGGGCCGTAGAAGTACTGAATCAGAGTGAGGTGAAAGCATTAATTAAGGTCGCCCCTCCATTTTTTATAAATTAATATCTTGGTGTTAATTTTTCCTTCTTTCTCAGAAAAGCTTTTAATTTTCGGATTGTTGTCAGAAAGGACATTGGACGCGTGCCTGGCCACTTCTTCAGACTGACAGGGCTCCCGGTACGCTTGGTTCTAATCCTAAAGCGACTACAACGGTTTTCTGTTTCTAACAAGTATGAAATGTCAAAACCCTTTCATGGCTTCTTTCACAAAATTGTGTACATGTTCCTCTTTGAACTGGTTATGTTGAGTTTCTTAATACTCAAAGCTTGATTTTATTTCTTCCATTTCTTAATGCAGTGAAGCAAGCTTAACATGTCATGGATTTTCATGAAAGGCTGCCTGTTGGTTAGTGAGTTAGCATCCAAGTTAGAGTACGTGTAGATACTTTTTTTCCTCCTCTGTCAGGTCATAATTTTTTATTTTTTTTTATTTTGCCATGGTTAAAACTAACAAATTTTCTTGTCATATTTCTCGTTTCAGTGCTTTTTTTTAGGGGGTATGTGAGAGTTCTGGATCAGATAATTTTGCAAACCATTAGAGGAGAATAGAATTGAAGTCTCTGAAACGATGATTCTTGTTTGTCACATAGAAATTCCGGATGAAACAATTCGGTAAATTGGGCATAGCAAAGTCTCCTCCAAGAGAATGATGCCAGGAGAGAACCCAAATCGTTTATCTGATTCTGATATTGATGCCCCAAATATCAAATTGGTCAGTTGTGTGTGTATGTATATGCTTTCTCACTCATTGTTCGCATTCTTTCTTCTTCATTCCTTGAATAAGAATGAATGCAAGCACATCGCCTCGTTGATAACTTTTTGCAACTCAAGCATGCTACCGATGCTCACTGACAATCAACAGAGGAAGAACATCAAGCCAATGATACTGCGAATTATTTATTAGGCACCATTTGTGTTAATTATGAACAGCTTAATTTGCATTTACAATTCTTGTCTGATTAGGCTTTCATAATCTCTCTGTTTCAGTTCATCTTGGATTTCTAGAGATATATGTACAAGATATATTTCAATTCCATGTTGCTGGAAATCCAGCCATAGTTAAACAATATTCAGTGAAAAACAAAAGAAAAAGAAAAGGCCACTGAATTCAAAAACATGCTAATTAACCTGCATTAGATCACGATTAATTTCTTAATCTCTTTTATAATTAAGCACTGTCAGTTTCTCTTGCTTGGACAATACGGATTCAGAGTTTCTGATTGGTTGACAGATTTATTTTCTAATTCAACACGTTTTCTACGAATCTTATTTTCTCAAAAGACAAAAACAATGTGGGAAAGCTAGCTGTGCCCCACATAGATACAAAACCCCCTCCTCCAAGACATGATCATGATCAAAATATCGTAAGATAAAACGTGATCACAACACCCATCTCAAAGATTACATGAACTTGCACACTACTCCATTGCATGATTGTATTAATAATTAGTAAAATAATCCAAAATATCAAAGTGCTGACTAATCTTACAATCATTTACTAAAAGTAGGATACGAAGTTAGTATTTCAAGTAATGTGACCGATGATGTGGTATTATCGAATTTTCAGATAGGATAGGTAGTGTGATACACAATACAAAATTTATTCTTCGGGTAAACATTTATATCCTAGCATGGAATCAATGGATGGAATCAGATCCTTGCTTTCGTTAACTTTTTCAGGAATAATCAGATTTTCTTTTCTCCATTTACTTGCATTCTACTCTTGCATCATCTTCATGTTCAGGGAATAACTTGGAGAAAGAGATGTACCTAAACTGACATTAAAGCATAGGTTTACTTTGTCCATTGGTGATTTGGTGTAATTAGCGCACATTTGACTGTATTAATTGGCACTAGACAAATAGTAAACTAAGAAGATGAGTATTTATCTATGCGTTTGGCTATTAACCCTCTATAAGTACTTATTAATTTTAATTAGCAATAAAAGTAATATGTATTTGGTGCTCACTTTCTTAATGCATTCACATGAAGAATTATTGTTTTGTGTATTAACACTTACGTCTTTGTTTTAATCAATCAATCTTTGATCTTGCGATACGAAAGGCTTGTGTTAGGAGTTAAGAAAATCATCCTAAATTAATGACCCCAGGATATACCATTAATTTTTGGTTTGAAAGTAGAGTTGAAGTGTTGCAAACGAGGATGAGTGGATTTCTAATTTTCTATTGGCCAGCAACTTAAGAAGAAACCTAACTGTTGATATTCCGATGATGGCTTTTTGCATATATTGCATTTTTCTGTCCAGACAGCATCAAGCCCAGAAATTAAAATGCTTCTGTCATATAATGTTGATAATAAACCTTCAAGACCATGTATGGTTGATTATCGCCACTGAAAAATGTTATCGTTTGCTCTTTTCAGGATGGATGGACACCATTACATCTTGTTGTTCAAGCCCGTAGGACAGAAATAGTGAAACCGTTATCAATTAAAAGAGCTGATAAAACATTGGTAAACATCGGACTTCCAATTTTTTTTTTTTTTTTTTTTTTTTAATTTTCTCCCTTGAAGGTGTTTTAAGTCTCTGGCTAGTTCATGTTTAGTCTGATTATAAATGGTATGATGAAACCGTTATGCATGTTTTTAGGGGCCTTTGAGAAGGATTATTGGGCTTAAGCTTGAGTGTGAGCAGCAAAACATCTCGTTCCTGGTTGCCGCAAGCAAATTTTTCCTCCGTTTCTTTCGTATTTTTCTGATCGCATAAATCTGCATTCTGCTTGCTTTCTCTGATTCATTATGCGATTTTTAATTCAGTGTACTAAAAAGGATGAAACAATGAATCTTGCTGGTTGCGGCAAGTCTGCGATGGTTTTCAGGAATAGATGAGATCAATTTTCATGTATTTCCATTGCTTATCGTTACAAGCAACATAGATTCTGACAAATGTACGTAGCATTTAGACAAGCATTCTTGTTTTTACAGTATTCAAAGCAAAATATGTCGAGACGGGAAAAAAACTTTTAAAGAAAAATGATAACATTATCGTCGCACAGTGAATGGAGATCGATTCAGGAGTTTCTGAATATATAGCCTCAAATGTAGTTCCGCCCATGAATCGAAGTGTAGCAATAGCAATTAACATACAGTAAACGATATGACCAATAGTCATTAATCAATAATAGTCTTTTTATTGATTCTAAATTTTTTTTTCTTTTTCTTCAATTTTTCTTCTGCAAATACCCCCACTCAAAGGTTTTTTTCTTTATTTTTTATTTTTTAAGTTGATATTTATAATCTGCTTGGAATGTAGTAAATATCTTGAATCACATTATGTGTTATATACGTTACCAATTTGGTCGAGAACATGCAACACGTTTTAATCTTTCTTTGTTTCAGATTCAGCAATTAGTCATTATTTTCTACTACCCAATTTCTTTTAATTCTTAGTATTATTTGGTTAAGAACATGCAACGCATTTTAATCTTTCTTTGTTTCAGATTGAGCAATTAGTCAATTATTTTCCACTACTCAATTTTTTTTAATTCCTAGTATTATTTAGTCAAGAACATGCAACGCGTTTTAATCTTTCTTTGTTTCACATTGAGCAATTAGTCAATTATTTTCCACTACTCAATTTCTTTTAATTTCCAGTATTATTTAGTCAAGAATATGCAACGCGATTTAATCTTTCTTTGTTTCAGATTGAGCAATTAGTCAATTATTTTCAAGAAAATTTTAGGTAAGATGGTTTTACTATGTTAGCACAACTGATACAGTAGTACCATCTAAATAATAAAAAAAGAGAGATTTATTCATTGGATGTGAATTAAAAAACTCAAAAGCGAGTTCAATAAATTTTTCTTACCGCATTAATTGAAAGTAAAACCTACTTTTAATTTTTTTTTTCACTTATAGTTAATGAATGAATCTTATTTTTTTTATTGATTAGATAGTGTTACCACATCACTTGTACTGACGTGTAAGACCGTGAAGTTTCATATAATATTTTCTGATTATTTTCAACTACTTAATTTTTTTTAATTATATTTGTCGCCTCTCTTACCGACATTATTCTATCATTTTTAACTACTCAATTTTTTAAATTATTTTATTGCTACTTTAACCGACATTGCAAACCATTTTTCAATACATAATTTTTTAAAAAATATTTAACTCAACGAATCTAAACTTTTTCTTGTAAATATCTAAATTTTTCTATCATAATATTGAAAATATTTTTCTACATTCTACCTTTTTATTAGGCTGCTCTTTCCTGCATTACAAATACCTGAAAGGATGAGAGCATTTTCACAACGAAACTAAACACATTCAGCAACTCAGTTTCTCATCATATCCTGTCTTTCAATCACCAACTATCTCTCAATATGGCAGACGCAATTGTTTCCAGTGTCTTGGAACAATTGACTTCAATCATTAGTCAAGAGATCCAACAAGAGGTGAGGCTTGTTGCGGGTGTCAAAAACGATGTGAAAATGCTTACCAAAAATCTTCATGCAATTCAAGATGTGCTCGTAGATGCAGAGCAAAGACAACTGAACGACGCAAGTGTGAGACGTTGGGTCGATCAGCTACAAGGGACATCCTACGACATGGAAGATGTGTTGGACGAGTGGAAAACTGCAATGATGAAATTGCAAATGTGGAGGGCTGGAAATGCTCTTGCACCTGAGAAGAAGGTGTGTCTCCCCTTTCCTACCTCTTGCTTTTGCATCAAACAAGCTGGTTTACGTCGTGACATTGCTCTCAAGATTAAAGCTATAAATGAAAATCTAGATGAAACTGTCAAATCGAAAGATATTTTTAATTTTAGTGTGATTAAGAGTGTTGAAAAACCTGAGAGAGTATCAAGTGTCTCCTTTGTAGATGTAAGTAAAACAATTGGTCGAGATGAGGAGAAGAAAACTCTTGTGAGCAAGTTGTTGTGTGAGAGTAGTGAAAAACAGCAAGGCCTCCATATAATCTCAATTGTTGGTATGGGGGGCATAGGGAAAACTACTCTTGCTCAGCTTGCTTACAATGATGATGATGTAAAAAGTAATTTCCACAAGAGGATGTGGGTTTGCGTATCAGACCCTTTTGATGAGTATAGGATTGCGAAAGCAATCATTGAAGCTTTAGAAGGTTTTTCCCCTAATTTAGGAGAATTGCAATCACTTCTGGAACGCATTGATGCATCTGTTGCGAGAAAAAAATTTCTTCTCGTCTTCGACGATGTGTGGACAGAGGATCCCAAGAAATGGGAACCATTCCACCATTGTTTGAAGAATGGTATGCCTGGAAGTAAGATATTAGTGACCACTCGTAAAGAGACAGTTGCTCGAATGATGGAGTCAACTGAGATTATTCCCGTTAAGGAATTGTCGAAAAAAGAATGTTGGTTGTTGTTCGAACGATTTGCATTTTTTGGTAGGCCTCCTTCCGAGTCTGAAAAACTAAAAGAAATTGGTGAAAAAATTGTAGACAAGTGTAAAGGCTTGCCTCTTGCTGCAAAAACTATAGGGAGTCTGCTTCGCTATAAAAAGAGCAGAGAAGAGTGGCAAAATATTTTAGACAGTGAGTTGTGGAAGATAAAAGAGCTTGAAAATGATGTTTTTGCCCCTCTTTTATTGAGTTATAATGATTTGCCTTCTAAGATAAAACCGTGTTTCTCATATTGTGCTGTCTTTCTAAAAGACTACAGTATAAAGAAAGATGACCTGATTAAATTGTGGATGGCTCAAGGTTATCTTGAGGATGAAGGAATTATAGAAATGGAGATAATTGGTCAGAATTATTTTGATTACTTAGCAGCACGATCTTTTTTCCAAGAGTTTGAAAAAGATTATTTTGATAATGTCAGAGTATGTAAGATGCATGATTTAGTACATGACTTTGCAAGATTTGTTAGAAAGAGTGAATGTTTTCCGATTGAAATTACTGGTCCCGAGGAATCAGTGATTAACAATTCTATCGAGAAAGTTCGGCATTCAATGTTAGTGCTTGGCGCAGAAGCTTCATTTCCTTCGTGGATATTTGGGGCCCATAAGCTACGTAGTCTCTTAATTGATATCAAGTCAGCTGAAGCATGTTCAGTGCGGGTCCTGAGAAAGTTATTCAATGAATTGACATGTTTAAGAGCATTCAACATTGGGATTGGGATTTTTTTGTTTGATGCAATTAATGAGATTCCAAAGGAAATTGAAAAATTGATACATTTGAGATACCTTAAATTGGATGGTCTACAAGTAGAAGAATTGCCGGAGGCTTTTTGTGAGTTGTATAATTTACAATCCTTAGAAATCAAATCCTGTAGAAAATTAAAAAGATTACCTCATGGAATAGGAAAGTTAGTCAATCTTAGGCATTTAACCCCTAACTTTGGCAGACTGGATTACATGCCAAAAGGAATTGGGAGACTAACTGGTCTTCGGACATTAGCCGAGTTCATAGTGAGTGATGGTGGCCAATACGGAAGGACGGCATGCAATTTTGAAGATCTGAAACACTTGAATCACCTTCGAGAGGTGGTTATTACAATTAGAGGGTCGGGGAATGTAACAGATGTCGATGAGGCAAAAAAAGCAGAGCTTGAGAAAAAGAAGAATCTCTCTGCTTTGGGATTAAGTTTTGACAAGAATGGAGAAGTAGAAGCGACAGAGGAAAATGAAGCAGACCATGAAGCAATTTGTGAAGCCATTCGGCCACCTCCAAATCTAGAGGAATTGGTAATACATGGCTACAGAGGCAAGATTGCGCTCCCCAATTGGTTAACGACATTAACCAGCCTTAAGGTATGTAGAATCGCAGATTGTTTTAACTGTGAGAGCATGCCTCCCCTGGGAAAATTGCCGTCCCTCGAGAAAATCTATATAGTAGGAATGCCGAGGGTGAAGAGAATTGGCGATGAATTTTTGGGAATGGATGGTGATCCTGTCACATGTTCATCTTCATCTTCTTCACCAGTTACTGCCTTTCCGAAGTTGAAAGTCCTCGGACTTGTGGGGATGGATGAATTGGAACAGTTGGATATTTGGACTACAAGCAGTGCAAAGTTAAAAGATATTACAATCATGCCACACCTGAATTCCTTGGAAATTGAGGAATGCTACAAATTAAAGGCGCTGCCAGACCACCTTCTTAAGAGTACATCGTCGCTGAAGCGACTAGTGATTAGTGATTGTCCTATTTTAGAAGAACGTTTCAAATACGAGACTGGAGAAGACTGGCACAAAATCTCTCACATTCCCAACATTCGAATTGGTTTTACATATGTTCAAAGAGGCCCCTACGACTAGGTATTTCATTCTATTCATCTGTTCTTTTGTTTTTTCATTTTTCTTTTTCTATTTCTATATTGTTCATCATTTAATTACATATTTTAAAGAAAATATTTTAATTTTTTTTAAAAAAATATTAAAAATAAATAAGCGTTTATGTATTTTAACGTTTTCTCTTTAGCACTTCCAAACGATGCCTTAATTATTCTCATGTTCATACTAACATAAAATGTATTTGATTCTCACTTTCTTACTTCATTCACATTAAGAATTACTAGTATTTAGTGTTTTAACACTTAGGTCTTTGTTTTAATTAATCGATCTTTAATCATTTGTGATAAGAAACACTTGTGCTTGAAGTTAAGAAATGCACCCTAAATTAATTTGTGCTCTATATTCTTCATCATTTAATTGCTTTATGTTCAATAAAAAGCAGCACATCGCAGCTATATTATCTGATTTCTCATGTTGTCGGCTATCCTTAATATGCAGAACTGGTACTTTTGGTACTCATGTCACCACTGCCACTCATTACCCGAGGAAGAAATGGGGAAATTTTGGACAGGACAGGTACGTATGCCACCAAAAACTCTCTCACTTCCTATAATCACCAGCACGCATTGTTACATATGGACTTGACCGGGGATCTAATTTTTCTTAGTTGTGGCATACGAGTTTCGGGTTTGGTAACTGCATGGATTTCCAAATTGTGTCAGAGAAGCACTGAATCAGAGTGAGGCCAAAGCATTAATTAAGGTCGCCACTCCATTTTTCATAAAAAAATTCCCTTGGTTTTAAATTTTTCACTCTTTTTTTTGAAAACTCTTGATTTCCGATTGTTGTTAGAAAGGACAATGGAGTCCACTTGGTCAGGCTGGCAAGTCTCCTGGTATTCTTGGTGCTTAAAGTATGAAGTGCCAAGAGCGTTTCATGGCATTTAACAAGTTTCCTTGCGAATTTCTTACTGCTACAAGTTAAAGGCGCTGCCAGACCACATTTTTCAGAGAAATTATAGATTTATATTAACAAGAGGGTAGAGGACTGGCACAAGATCTCTCACATTCCTAAAATCCGACTTAGCGGGGAGGATGCTCATGAAGGGAGGCAGAGGCCCTTGTAGAATTCCCATCGTCAGGATGTCCAAAGGTAAGCTTTAAAAACTTGTAAGGTCCAAAATTTTTTAAAAAAAAAAAATCAAAAGCATACTTTAAAGGACAAATTTGATAAAAAGCAACCCATTTATATTAAATTTTTTAAAAATATTTTGGTGCTTCAAGTGGCTCTGGAAGTCACTGCAATAGCTCCGCCGCTGCATGGAGAATCTCGCCAGGATGGGAGCAGCTCCGATGGATCCGGTCACTAGTATTTTATATATCCTCTTCATTTCTTATTAATATATAGTTATTAGTAATTGAACAAGTTAAAACAAAATGGTATTAATTTTGCACTTAATCTTTGGGATAACTGTCTGAAATCTAATTTTATTTGAATTTAATTTGCAACAGTCTTCCGAGAAAGGTATCCCACATTCCGAAAATCCAAAATAATTTCAAATATGGAGACCCCTGTTAAATTCTCCAACAACTGCAGTTTTGAACTCTCAAAGGTATTTTTGTTTCTTTTTGCTTCTTTTCTTTAGCAGTTATGTGTAATCTGATTGAGTTGTAGTAAATATCTGGAATCATATTATGTATTATATACGTTAACAATATGGTCAAAATCATGGAACACTTTTCAATCTTTTTAGTTTTAGATTGAGCAATTACTTAATTAATTAATGTCATTTCAAGTTTATTAGCTAAATTATCATGAACTAATTAATCTTACACAGGTAGAGCAACTTGTCGCGGTAGCTATGCTTGTTTGTGGCTTACACGAGAGGATTGTGCAATGTGACCAGCTTGAGGCGAGAAGAAATCTTTGATTTGTTACTTAGATATGGTTTGGTTTTCTTCCTCATCATTCTGCCTGTATACAAGGTTTTTTGGAAGTCCGAAATCGTCCTGCACATGATATCAGGTTCGAAAATATCAAACTGGTTGGCTATGTTTTGTCACTGCTCTATATTCAATAAAAAGCAGCACATTACAGCAATATTCTCTGATTTCTC
The DNA here is from genome assembly GCA_032401905.1 of Swietenia macrophylla. Taxonomy (NCBI): domain Eukaryota; kingdom Viridiplantae; phylum Streptophyta; class Magnoliopsida; order Sapindales; family Meliaceae; genus Swietenia; species Swietenia macrophylla. Next base: position 1,269,553 of record CP135575.1, on the reverse strand, counting down.
ATGTTGTTAGTTATCTTAATATGCAGAACTGATACTTTTGCTACTCATGTCAGCATATATGATGATGGCTTAAAATCCTGCTACTGATCACCAAAGGAAGAACAGGGGAAATTTTTAGATAGGACAGGCACGTATGCCGCCTAAAACTGTCTCACTTTCTATAATTATCAGCATATAATTTTATACATATTGACCCGGGATCTCTTTTTTCGGTCTTGGCATCTGTGTTTCAGGTTTGGCAACTGCATGGATTTCCTAAACGTGTCGCAGAAGTACCGACTCAGAGTGAGGCGAAAGCATATAATTAAGGTCGCCACACCATTTTTCATAAATTAATTCTCCTGTTTTTAATTAATGAATTAATTTATTATTACTTTTTTTTTTTTTTTTTTTTAACGAAAACTTATAATTTACTGATTGTTGTCAAAAAGAACAATGAAGGCATGCCTGCCCACTTGGTTAGGCAGGCAAGTCTCCTGGTATTCTTGGTGCTAAGCCTAAAGTGACTACAACAGTGTTCTGTTTCTAACAAGTATGAAATGCCAAATGCCTTTCATGGCATCTTTCATGGCACTTGACAAGTTTCCTTGCGAATTTCTTAGTGCTACAAGTAAAAGGCGCAGCCGGACCGCATTTTTCGGAGAAATTGGAGATTTACAGTAACAAGACAGGAGAGGACTGGCACAAGATCTCTCACATTCCAAAAACCGACTTACTGGGGAGGATGTTCAAGGAGGGAGGCAGAGGCCCTTGTAGAATTCCCATCGTCAGGATGTCAGAAGGTAAGCTTCAAAAACTTGTACGGTCCAAAATTTTTTCAAAAGAAAATCAAAAGTATACTTTAAAGGACAAGTTTGATAAAAAGCAACCCATTTATATGAAATTTTTTAAAAATATTTTGTTGCTTCAAGTGGCTCTGGGAGTCACTGCAATAGCTCCGCCGCTGCATGGAGGCTCTCGCCAGGATGGCAGCAATTCCGATGGATCCGGTCACTGGTATTTTATATATCCTCGTCATTTCTTATTAATATACAGTTATGAGTAATTGAACAAGTTAAAACAAAATGATTCTGAAACAATGGCTTTTTTAAATTTAAAATCTTTTGGTTTTGGAAAATTACTTCAGTTTTATATATGTAAAGTGGTAAGGTGCAGGCAATTTCTGTATCATATTTTCATCACGATATTAATTACTCAAACCGTATTTTCATCACGATACCCAGTTCTGTATCATTTCAAGTTCACTAGCT